>JAEIFZ010000004.1:600000-986031 GCA_018904035.1 Zaprionus ornatus | reverse complement strand
TTGTCACAAACATATTATAGACATGTTGTATAAATGTAACAAACATAATACAGAAATTTTACTGACATGTTAAAGACATGTTACAGACATGTTGCAGACATGTTACAGACATGTTAAAGACATTTTACAGACATGTTACAGACATGTTACAGATATGTAACAGACATGTTACAGACATGTTACAGACATGTTACAGACATGTTACAGACATGTTACAGACATGTTACAGACATGTTACAGACATGTTACAGACATGTTACAGACATGTTACAGACATGTTACGGATATATTATTGACATGTTACAAATGTGTTACAGATGTGTTACAGACATGTTAAAAACATGTTACAGACATGTTACAGATATGTTACAGACATGTTACTGACATGTTATTGACATGTTACAGATGTGTTTCAGACATGTTAAAGATATGTCACAGACATGTTATAGGCATTTTAAGGAAATGTTACAGACATGTTACGGACATGTTACAAACATGTTCCAGACATGTTACAGACATGTTACAGACATGTTACAAACATGTTACAGACATGTTACAGATATGTCACAGACATTTTACAGACATGTTACAAACATGTTACTAACATGTTACAGACATGTTGCAGACATGTTACAGACATGTTACATACATGTTAAGGACATGATACATACATGTTACAGGCATGTTTCAGACATTTTAAGGGCATGTTAGTTACATGTTACAGGCATGTTGCAGAGATGTTACATACATGTTACAGACATGTTACAAACATGTTAAGCACATGTTGCATACATTTTAAAGGCATGTTGCAGACATGTTAAGGACATTTAACATACATATTACAGGCATGTTGCGGACATGTTACGGACATGTTACAAACATATTTTCAGACATTTTGCTTACATGATGCAGACATGTTACATGCATGTTACAGACACGTTACAAATATGTTACTGACATTTCGCAGACATATTAAGGATATGTTTCATACATGTTAAGGACATGTTACATACATGTTACAGGCATGCTGCAGACATGTTAAGGACATGTTACTTACATGTAACAGGCATGTTACAGGCATGTTACAGACATGTTACAGACATGTTACAGACGTATTATATATATGTCATAGACATGTTACTGATATGTTACAGACATGTTACAGACATGTTACAGACATGTTACAAACATGTTACAGACATGTTACAGACATGCTACAGACATGTTTTCGACACGTTACAAAAATGTTACAGACATGTTAAAGACATGTTACACACATGTTACAAACATGTTACAGTTGTGTTATAGACATGTTACAGACATGTAAAGGACCTGTTACATACATGTTGCAGGCATGTTGCAGACATGTTACTGACTTGTTACAAACATGTTACAGACATGTTGTAGAAATGTTACAGACATAATATAGAAATGTTACAGACATGTTACTGAAATGTTACATAAATGTTGCAGAAATTTAAGAGGCATGTTAAAGACATGTAACAGACATATTGCAGACATATTACAGACATGATAAAGACATGTTACAGACATGTTACTGTCATGCTACAGACAAGCTACAGACATGTTACAGACATATTTTCAGACATGTTGCATACATGATGCAGACATGTTACATGCATGTTAAAGAAACGTTACAGACAAGTTACAGACATGTTAAAAACATGTTACAGACATGTTAAAGACATGTTACAGACATGTTACAGACATGTTGCAGACATGTTACAGACATGTTACAGACATGTCACAGACATGTTACAGACATGTTACAGACATTTTACAGACATGTTACAGACATGATTCAGACATGTTACAGACATGTTACAGACATGTTACAGACATGTTACAGACATGTTACAGACATGTTACAGACATGTTACAGACATGTTACAGACATGTTACAGACATGTTACAGACATGTTACAGACATGTTACAGACATGTTACAGACATATTACAGACATATTACAGATATTTTGCAGACATGTTACAGAAATGTTACAGACATATTACTGACATGTTACGGTTATATTACTGACATGTTATTGACATGTTACAAATGTGTTACAGATGTGTTAAAGATATGTCACAGACATGTTATAGGCATGTTAAGGAAATGTTACAGACATGTTACAGACATGTTACAGACATGTTACATGTTCACATGTTACAGACATGTTACAAACATGTTACAGAAATGTTACAGACATGTTACAGACATGTTAAGGCATGTTAAAGACATGTTAACAGTTAAGACATATTGCAGACATATTACAGACATGATAAAGACATGTTATAGACATGTTACAGTCATGTTACAGACATGTTACAGACATGTTACAGACGTGTTACGGACATGTTAAAAACATGTTACAGTCATGTTACAGACATGTTACTGACATGTTATTGACATGTTACAGATGTCTTTCATGTTATAGGCATGTTAAGGAAATGTTACAGACATGTTACAGACATGTTGCCAACATGTTACAGACATGTTACAGACATGTTACAGAAATCTTAAGAGGCATGTTAAAGACATGTTACAGACATGTAACATACATGTTACAGACATGTTACAGACATGTTATAAACATGTTACAGACATGTTACAGACATGTTGCAGACATGTTGCAGACATGTTACAGACATGATAAAGATGTTAAAAACATGTTACAGTCAGGTTACAGACATGTTACTGACATGTTATTGACATGTTACAGATGTGTTTCAGACATGTTAAAGATATGTCACAGACATGTTATAGGCATGTTAAGGAAATGTTACAGACATGTTACAGACATGTTGCCAACATGTTACTGAAATGTTACATAAATGTTGCAGAAATCTAAGAGGCATGTTAAAGACATGTAACAGTCATATTGCAGACATATTACAGACATGATAAAGACATTGTAGTGTGCCAAAGTTGATGGTCAGCCGTTAGGACTCCTCTGCACGCTTTCTGTTAAGAGTTAACAGAGAGCGAATTCAAAACAACTGTTATGTAAAAAAGGCGCCCTTTTTCCCCCCGCGAAAGAATGGTCCCAAAAGAGAATCAAGAATATCACACCATTAAACAGTTAGTTGATGCAGTTAGAGTTGCTTCGAGAATTTTCGACAGCGCCACCTTCTGTCTATAAATAGATGCTGAGTGCGCATTTCTGTATAATAATTGGCTCCGATAGTGAAGCTCGCACAGCAGAAATATATAAAATTATTGAAAAATATAATATACGTGGCAAAATAAATTGTAAGTCCACATCGTCTTGTTAAACAACTTATACCCACGCCGACAATATAAAAATATATGCCAAAGGCGTCAAGGAATCGGAATCAGATAGTCATAATAGCCAGTGTATGAAATTCGATACAAAACAAAAAGGTGATATTTGTGTCTTTTCACTTGCAATTTTGTAAGCTAATTGCGGTGATTTTTTACAGCGACGACGATTTCTTTGGGTCAACACCACTCGTTGCCAGATTTCCGTGAGATTGGTCAACTTGGTGTCCAATAAACGGAGATCTGCAACTGGTTAAACGCAAACACACTTTCTGTAGTATTGCTATATTTCTTCACAGTACGATTGCGCTAAAATCATTGCACAGTGAGACCACGCTCGGTTATTGCCTTGAGAGACGGCGCTAGACTTTTCGCACCGTGTGGCTGTACCTAACCTTTTCGCGTGTAGTGTCGAAGCGCTCAACTAAATTTCGATCAACGTGCAATGCACGCCCAGGTGACATGGCAATGCCATAAAATTTAGTATCGTTCGCCGAGTTGATATAATTTCTAAAAGTTACCTTTAAACAATAGTATTAATTAGTTTGTATTTCCTACATAAAGCTTGAACATTGTAAAAATGTGCGCATGAGGAACTATCGTCGCCGGAACAATAGGTATGCAGTAGTTCCGCAGCGCAGTAAAAAATATGTAAATTATACTAGGGGTGACCCAAGCTATACAACGGCGTCACCAAGGCAGGGTGGGTAAAGAAGGGGGGCACATGTAACATCTAGTGCATCCCAACCATCCTATTCCGAAATCAGTCGTCCATAACCCAGTTCATTGATCAAACCGACTTATGCAAACACCTTCCCTTTTTTTGTTATCATTTAGTCAGAGAAGTAGAAGTGCACTTAATCTTTGTTTTTATGAGCCCGTAGGACGAGATTAGGAAAGAACCCCGCCCCATCCGGCGAGCAGAAAGCCCGGAGCAAGAAGTGCACGAAGCCTAGTCAGTCCTACACAAGTTGAATTTCCTTTCGATGAAAAGCCCAAGTGTTTATACGTAATACTCGGTCAAAGACGTTTCAACGCGCATACTACATAAAAATAAATGGCGCCCAAACGTGGAGCCCGAACGAGATGTTATCACCAATAAAGATAATCTCATTCTGCAATTATTAATTAAAATCATATCATTCAAGTATATTAATAATTGTTTCCCGAAAGTAGAGGTATTGGTGTAAATATCGTGGCAAAGGCTCCAATACAAATTGCGTGTATATTACTGGCACCCAGAACAAAAAGCCAAGAAAAGCAATTTGAATCAAATATTTAAAAAGAAGCAAACAACACCATAAGCAATAATAAAACACTATTGCAAGAAAGCTTCATATTCTTATTCATATTTTTTTTTTTTCATCCACTATAAATTCCATTAGAACAACAAACCAAAACGAGTCTTAAAGCTTATAGATCAGGTGTATCCATAATATGGAACAGCGATCACAATTCCGCTAAAAGGATTGATCGACCTACATGGACCTGCATGATCACTTAGCTTAAAGCTTTAATTCTCGAGTTTGTAAAACGGATGCTGCAATTTACCAATGTGTGAGAGTGTGAATGGAACTTTGATTTCTGGAATAGCGAATAGTAGCTGGTAATTAACTAGTGGTCGACCGAATCAAACCCATTTTCAGCTATCATATTTTTGATAAATTTAACGGTCCGCAAAATAAAAGCTGTCAATTGATTTCTCTAGAATTGGAAAAGGAATCGCGAGCGACTATAGTATATACATTGGAAGCTCGACCTCTACAATTCAAAGAAATCAATTTCAGTTCTATAGTATTCTTTTAAGCAACAACTAGTAACTTTTTGAGGAATAGGATTATTTAGTGACCTGAACGAAAACATCCTTTTGGGAATGCGACGAACCAAAGATTTAATGAAAGTGATATAAACCATTACAAAATTACAAAACAAAACAAAATGGCTGTTAGACACAGTCACGAAGATTTAAGCGACGCCTTGCAACAGCAAGACCCATTTTGCGGCAGTTGTCACGAACCTATGAATTCTAAAGAATTAACAGCAGTCTCACCATGTGAGCACAGATTTCACAACCAATGCATATTAAGATACCTCCAGAACAATAGAAGCTGTCCCGTTTGTAAAAATCCGTGTACAGTTAGACAATTGTCGTTATCGAATAACAATTTGGCTGCTGAATTAGATGCAGCTGAACAAGCACGTGAATTAATAACGCTTGGCCTAAATGATAACCAAGACAACGTTAATACTTCTATAGGGAACCGATCAGTAGGTATAAACCGTAGAGGAGGTACTCCTCGACAACAACAGTACTTTAATACCCCCAGAAAAGGTGTCGAACATTATGCAGAACTGGCATATAAAGTTCGATGGTTCCAAAAGTGGCTTGGCTACGGAAGATTTTCTATATAGAGTACGCTCTATGACAAACCAGAACTTATACGGTAATCACAGCCTATTGTGTGACCATTTACATCTACTTTTGGCAGGCAAGGCTAACGAATGGTTCTGGAAATTCCACAAAACATATCCACATTTTACTTGGAATACATTTTGCGCAGAATTTAGGAAGAAATTTGAGGATATAGAAACAGATATGGATATTTGGGAATCCATAAATTCTAGGCGACAAGGTGAAAAAGAGTCTTTTGAAGAATTTCAATTTGAAGTCGAAAAACTTGTTGCTCGGATCAGAAGTCCCATACAAGAAGAATCTCTAGTGCGACTTTTAATTCGGCATTCCAAGCCATCTCTTCGCTACGAGCTAATGCACTTGAATATACTTACCTCGGCTAGGCTACGAGAAGAAATCCGTACACATGAGCAATTCTGTAAACAGAACAGAACACAAACACCTAGATTCAATAGACCGTTTGTTTCCGAGCTAGATGATACTTCGGAAATAGCAGCTATACAGCACAAAAGCATCAAATGTTGGAACTGTGGTAAATCTGGGCATCGTTATGATGTTTGTTTTGAGCCACGGTCTATCTTTTGTTACGGCTGTGGTAAGAAAGACACTTACAAGCCAAACTGCCTATCATGCAATCCTTCGGAAAACCCTCCGTCGGATGCGCGGAAAATTCCGGCGCATCCGACCCAGTAAAACTTTACAATGCTATTCAGACTGAAACTCCATCACAAAGTCTGTCCACTCAGAAATATTCTGATAATAAAGACCAAACCTCATCATATAGGCGTCTACCTTTTCACGCTCGATACGCAAATTATCTGTCAGCACGACAGCGTATATTTGATAAAATTGACAGCTTAGACAGAAAACCTAAAACCAGTCGTTCCACATTACGCATGCGAGAATTTTGGAAGAAAGTTCGCTCGTGCCGTAAAAGATGATAGCGTCTATATTTACCAATTCAGACAACCGTTTATACACCGAAATAAATATAGAAGATAAGGAATACACAGCTCTTCTTGATTCAGGTGCAACCTTTTGCTGTCTCGGAGGCAAAGCCGCCACTCAACTGTTAATGCACCCGAAAACAAAAAGATGTTCCGGTCGTATTAGAACAGCCAATAATGCAGAATGTCAAGTTCTAGGCAAGCTAACAACTAATGTCAAATATCAAGGAATCAGTAAGACAATCGAATTTTACATTATTCCTGACCTAAAACAAGATGTTTATCTTGGAATTGATTTTTGGCGCGATTTTGGTCTTCTAAAGAATATCATGAGAACTTCTAACAACATATCAGAACTAGATGTCGGAAAAGACAACAACTTAGACGACCCACCGAAAATTCATATTCTTTCCGAACAACAGCAGCGAGAGTTAGACTCAGTCGTTCGAAAACTTCCCTCCTATGAGAAAGAAGGGCTGGGGCGAACACAGGTTGTCGAACACAGTATCGATGTTGGGGAATCCAAGCCCATAAAACAACGACACTGGCCCGTTTCACCGGCTAGGGAGAAACTTATGTTCGCTGAGATAGATAATACGTTGGCCATGGATGTAATCGAGTTATCGAAAAGTCCATGGAGCAGCAATTGTGTTTTGGTACAAAAAGGAAGCAAGACTCGATTGTGTCTCGATTCACGCGAGGTAAACAAACACACACGGAAAGATGCATACCCACTTCCTCATGTGGATGGTATCTTAAGTCGTCTTCCTCCAGCCCGCTATATTACAGGGTTGGACATGAAGCACGCTTTTTGGCAGATACCATTAGAGGAAAACTCACGCCAGTATACGGCATTTACTGTACCGAATCGTCCACTTTACCAATACAAGGTTATGCCTTTCGGACTTTGTAATGCAGCACAGACTCTCTGCCGATTAATGGATCAAGTCATACCAGCACATCTTCGTACGAGAGTATTCGTATACCTAGATGACTTGTTAATCCTGTCAGATGATTTTAGTTTACATATGTCACTTTTAAGCGAGATAGCAACCTATCTTCGACACGCAAATCTTACTATAAATATCGCTAAATCTAAATTCTGTATGAAAGAAATTAAGTACTTAGGTTTTATAATAGGCGATGGGCAAATTAAAACCGACCCAGGCAAGGTAATTGCAATCAAACAGTTTCCGATACCATCTACAGTTAAACAACTGCGGAGATTTTTGGGACTGTGCGGTTGGTATCGCCGATTCGTCGACGGATACGCCACACTTTCAATGCCTCTCACCGATTTGTTAAGAAAGAACAAGAGGTACTGTTGGAGCGATGAAGCTGATAACGCATTTTCAAAGCTCAAAGAAAAGCTAAGTACCACACCTATATTAAGTACACCTGATTTTTCTAAACCGTTTTTATTACAATGCGATGCAAGTCAATACGGACTTGGTTTTGTCCTTGCACAAGCCAATGATGACGGAGCAGAAATGCCGATAGCATACATGTCCACTAAACTCACTAAAGCTCAGCGCAACTACTCCGTCACAGAATTAGAATGCTTAGCAGTCATCCAAGGTATTTATAAATTTCGTTCCTATATTGAAGGACAAGAATTCACGGTAGTTACTGACCACTCCGCGCTTAAATGGTTGATGAATCAGAAAGATTTGTTAGGTCGACTGGCGCGCTGGTCACTTAAACTGCAGGGATTCAATTTTTCAATTCTACATCGTCGCGGATCACAAAATGTGGTAGCCGATGCGTTATCCCGTCGTGATGAAGATGAAGTTAGTGAATTCTCAAGTTTTGGCCCAATTGTTGATTTGTCATCAAAAGAATTCACCTCTGCAGAATATGTAGAACTAAAGAACCAAGTATCAGAAAATATAGCGAGACTTCCAGATCTAAAAATTGTAGATAACCTTATTTATAAACGTACCGAGTTTTCAACAGGAGACTTTATGCAAGAATCCGAATCATGGAAACTCTGGATACCGAAGGGACTACAAGCAGAAGTGTTGAGTCGAGCACACGACCCGCCAGACGCAGCACATTGTGGTACCACCAAGATGATAGAAAAATTAAAAAGATATATATATTGGCCTGGCATGGTAACTACGATTCGAAAGTACGTTGCACAGTGTTCATCCTGCCGAATGACCAAAAACCCCAATACAGTTCTGAGACCGCCTATGGGAAAACCCATGACTTCGGATAGACCGTTCCAAAAATTATATATTGACTTACTAGGCCCATACCCAAGGTCCAAGAAAGGAAACATAGGATTACTTATAATAGTTGACCACTTTAGCAAATTTCATTTCTTACAACCTTTAAAGAAATTTACGTCCATCAAGATATGTGAATTCTTGGAAACTTCAGTCTTCTATACATTTGGTGTTCCAGAAGTAATTCTGTCTGACAATGGTTCTCAATTCAAATCAGGAGAATTTAAATCATTTCTAACACGCTTTGGCATTACGCAAATTTGCACTGCAATCTATTCTCCGCAGGCGAACGCCAGCGAGCGTCTCAATCGCTCAGTACTTGCTGCAATTCGAGCATATATAGGAAAAGATCATGCCCAATGGGATATGAATTTGAATGAAATAAGTGGTTCGTTTAGATCTACTATCCATCGCAGTACGGGATACTCTCCCTATTACCTCTGTTTCGGTCAGAACATGATGTGTAATGGTAAAGACTATGACTTGTTGCGCAAACTGAATGCATTGGCTGACGATGTGCATTTGACACGGGCCGATGTAGTGCAGTTGGCACGCGCCAAAGCAAAAGAGAAAGTAGCAGACACACATGATGATAACGCGCGAAGATATAATCTACGCAGCAGATCAGTTCAGCTTAAACCCGGTGATTCTGTTTACGCCAGAAATTTTGCACAGAGTAACGCTGGAAAGAGATTTAATCATAAGTTAGCACCTGTCTTTTTGCAAGCCAAAGTGTTGCGAAAGCATAGCAACGTACCATATATTATGAGCTACAAAACGATCAAGGAAAATCAATCGGAGTATACCATTTAAAAGACATCAAACTCTAAAAATCAACTTAAAGTCCCCCTTTTTTCTGTTAATGAATTCTTGTGTAAGACTCTCGAATCATGAACAGATGGATGTAGTGTGCCAAAGTTGATGGTCAGCCGTTAGGACTCCTCTGCACGCTTTCTGTTAAGAGTTAACAGAGAGCGAATTCAAAACAACTGTTATGTAAAAAGGCGCTCTCAATTCCTCTCGCGAAAGAATGGTCTCAAAAGAGAATCAAGAATATCACACCATTAAACAGTTAGTTGATGCAGTTAGAGTTGCTTCGAGAATTTTCGACAGCGCCACCTTCTGTCTATAAATAGATGCTGAGTGCGCATTTCTGTATAATAATTGGCTCCGATAGTGAAGCTCGCACAGCAGAAATATATAAAATTATTGAAAAATATAATACACGTGGCGAAATAAATTGTAAGTCCACATCGTCTTGTTAAACAACTTATACCCACGCCGACAATATAAAAATATATGCCAAAGGCGTCAAGGAATCGGAATCAGATAGTCATAATAGCCAGTGTATGAAATTCGATACAAAACAAAAAGGTGATATTTGTGTCTTTTCACTTGCAATTTTATAAGCTAATTGCGGTGATTTTTTACAGCGACGACGATTTCTTTGGGTCAACACCACTCGTTGCCAGATTTCCGTGAGATTGGTCAACTTGGTGTCCAATAAACGGAGATCTGCAACTGGTTAAACGCAAACACACTTTCTGTAGTATTGCTATATTTCTTCACAGTACGATTGCGCTAAAATCATTGCACAGTGAGACCACGCTCGGTTATTGCCTTGAGAGACGGCGCTAGACTTTTCGCACCGTGTGGCTGTACCTAACCTTTTCGCGTGTAGTGTCGAAGCGCTCAACTAAATTTCGATCAACGTGCAATGCACGCCCAGGTGACATGGCAATGCCATAAAATTTAGTATCGTTCGCCCAGTTGATATAATTTCTAAAAGTTACCTTTAAACAATAGTATTAATTAGTTTGTATTTCCTACATAAAGCTTGAACATTGTAAAAATGTGCGCATGAGGAACTATCACAGTCATCTATAATTTTCCTTTCGCTCACGCATGAATCTACCATAATCATTTAAATAATTCTTGGACCGACAGCTCAACAGCTCCTGCATCGGAGGGCCCTACGACAGCATGAAGCGGATTTTGTGAGTGAGTAACTATCGAAACAGTATGTATAAATTAAGATGATTATGGACAGTCAATAACGTCCACGTACCGTCATGTGAGAGAGAGTAGATTTTGCGACTAAGTTATCTTTTAAAAGAATGATATGAATTAGTTCCCCGTGCGCATAGAAATTTTCTTAATATCTTAAAGTCCTAAATACGTTGTGAAACCTAATCATGTTTTACCTTGAAATTGAATTGGATCTTTATAATAAATGAAGTCAGTAAGCAAAATGAATCACACCACCCACTTCTAATAGTCTCTCAATGGTTCGTCGCCGGAACAATAGGTATGCAGTAGTTCCGCAGCGCAGTAAATAATATGTAAATTATACTAGGGGTGACCCAAGCTATACAACGGCGTCACCAAGGCAGGGTGGGTAAAGAAGGGGGGCACATGTAACATCTAGTGCATCCCAACCATCCTATTCCGAAATCAGTCGTCCATAACCCAGTTCATTGATCAAACCGACTTATGCAAACACCTTCCCTTTTTTTGTTATCATTTAGTCAGAGAAGTAGAAGTGCACTTAATCTTTGTTTTTATGAGCCCGTAGGACGAGATTAGGAAAGAACCCCGCCCCATCCGGCGAGCAGAAAGCCCGGAGCAAGAAGTGCACGAAGCCTAGTCAGTCCTACACAAGTTGAATTTCCTTTCGATGAAAAGCCCAAGTGTTTATACGTAATACTCGGTCAAAGACGTTTCAACGCACATACTACAACATGTTATAGACATGTTACAGTCATGTTACAGACATGTTACAGACATTTTACAGACATGTTACAGACATGTTACAGACATGTTACAGACATATTACAGACATATTACAGATATTTTGCAGACATGTTATAGAAATGTTGCAGACATATTACTGACATGTTGCGGTTATATTACTGACATGTTATTGACATGTTAACAATGTGTTACAGTTGTGTTAAAGATATGTCACAGACATGTTATAGGCATGTTAAGGAAATGTTACAGACATGTTACAGACATGTTGCCAACATGTTACTGAAATGTTACATAAATGTTGCAGAAATCTAAGAGGCATGTTAAAGACATGTAACAGTCATATTGCAGACATATTACAGACATGATAAAGACATGTTATAGACATGTTACAGTCATGCTACAGACATGTTGCAGACATGTTACAGACATGTTACAGACATGATAAAGACATGTTACAGACATGTTACAGACATGTTACAGACATGTTACAGACATGTTACAGACATGTTACAGACATGTTATAGACATGTTACAGTCATGCTACAGACATGTTGCAGACATGTTACAGACATGTTACAGACATGATAAAGACATGTCACAGACATGTTACAGACATGTTACAGAAATGTTACAGACATGTTACAGACATGTTACAGACATGTTACAGACATGTTACAGACATGTTACAGACATGTTACAGCCATGTTACCGACAAACATGTTACAGACATATTGCAGACATGTTACAGACATGTTACAGACATGTTACAGACATGTTACAGACATGTTACAGACATGTTTCAGTCATGTAACACACATGTTACAGACATGTTTAAGACATAATACAGTTATAATACAGAAAAGTTTTAAATATGTCACAGACATGTTACTGACATGTTACTGACATGTTACAGATGTCTTTCATGTTATAGGCATGTTAAGGAAATGTTACAGACATGTTACAGACATGTTGCCAACATGTTACTGAAATGTTACATAAATGTTGCAGAAATCTAAGAGGCATGTTAAAGACATGTAACAGTCATATTGCAGACATATTACAGACATGATAAAGACATGTTATAGACATGTTACAGTCATGTTACAGACATGTTACAGACATGTTTCAGACATGTAACACACATGTTACAGACATGTTTCAGATATAATACAGACATAATACAGAAAAGTTACAGATATGTCACAGACATGTTTCTGACATGTTACATACATGTTACAGACATGTTGTAGAAATGTTACAGACATAATAGAAAAATGTTACAGACATGTTACATACATGTTACAGACATGTTACAGACATGTTACAGACATGTTACAGACATGTTACAGACATGTTACAGACATGTTACAGACATATTACAGACATGTTACAGATATGTTACAGACATGTTACAGACATGTTACAGACATGTTACAGACATGTTACAGACATGTTACAGACATGTTACAGACATGTTACAGACATGTTACAGACATGTTACAGACATGTAACAGACATGTTACAGACATGTTACAGACATGTTACAGACATGTTACAGACATGTTACAGACATGTTACAGACATGTTACAGACATGTTACAGACATGTTACAGACATGTTACAGACATGTTACAAACATTTTACAGACATGTTACAGACATGTTACAGACATGTTACAGACATGTTACAGACATGTTACAGACATGTTACAGACATGTTACAGACATGTTACAGACATGTTACAGACATGTTACAAACATGTTACAGACATGTTACAGACATGTTACAGACATGTTACAGACATGTTAC
This sequence comes from Zaprionus ornatus, assembly GCA_018904035.1. NCBI lineage: Eukaryota > Metazoa > Arthropoda > Insecta > Diptera > Drosophilidae > Zaprionus > Zaprionus ornatus. The sequence goes on along the minus strand of JAEIFZ010000004.1, from coordinate 972,574 downwards.
AAACATGTTACAGACATGTTACAGACATGTTACAGACATGTTACAGACATGTTACAGACATGTTACAGACATGTTAAAGACATGTTACAGACAGATGTTACAGACATGTTACAGACATGTTACAGACATGTTACAGACATGTTACAGACATGTTACAGACATGTTACAGACATGTTACAGACATGTTACAGACATGTTACAGACATGTTACAGACATGTTACAGACATGTTACAGACATGTTTACAGACATGTTACAGACATGTTACAGACATGTTACAGACATGTTACAGACATGTTACAGACATGTTACAGACATGTTACATGTTACAGACATGTTACAGACATGTTACAGACATGTTACAGACATGTTACAGACATGTTACAGACATGTTACAGACATGTTACAGACATGTTACAGACATGTTACAGACATGTTACAGACATGTTACAGACATGTTACAGACATGTTACAGACATGTTACAGACATGTTACAGACATGTTACAGACATGTTACAGACATGTTACAGACATGTTACAGACATGTTACAGACATGTTACAGACATGTTACAGACATGTTACAGACATGTTACAGACATGTTACAGACATGTTACAGACATGTTACAGACATGTTACAGACATGTTACAGACATGTTACAGACATGTTACAGACATGTTACAGACATGTTACAGACATGTTACAGACATGTTACAGACATGTTACAGACATGTTACAGACATGTTACAGACATGTTACAGACATGTTACAGACATGTTACAGACATGTTACAGAAACATGTTACAGACATGTTACAGACATGTTACAGACATGTTACAGACATGTTACAGACATGTTACAGACATGTTACAGACATGTTACAGACATGTTAAAAACATGTTACAGACATGTTACAGACATGTTACAGACATGTTACAGACATGTTACAGACATGATTACAGACATGTTACAGACATGTTACAGACATGTTACAGACATGTTACAGACATGTTACAGACATGTTACAGACATGTTACAGACATGTTACAGACATGTTACAGACATGTTACAGACATGTTACAGACATGTTACAGACATGTTACAGACATGTTACAGACATGTTACAGACATGTTACAGACATGTTACAGACATGTTACAGACATGTTACAGACATGTTACAGACATGTTACAGACATGTTACAGACATGTTACAGACATGTTACAGACATGTTACAGACATGTTACAGACATGTTACAGACATGTTACAGACATGTTACAGACATGTTACAGACATGTTACAGACATTGTTACAGACATGTTACAGACATGTTACAGACATGTTACAGACATGTTAAGGACATGTTACAGACATGTTACAGACATGTTACAGACATGTTACAGACATGTTACAGACATGTTACAGACATGTTACAGACATGTTACAGACATGTTACAGACATGTTACAGACATGTTACAGACATGTTACAGACATGTTAAAGACATGTTACAGACATGTTACAGACATGTTACAGACATGTTACAGACATGTTACAGACATGTTACAGACATGTTACAGACATGTTACAGACATGTTACAGACATGTTACATGTTACAGACATGTTACAGACATGTTACAGACATGTTACAGACATGTTACAGACATGTTACAGACATGTTACAGACATGTTACAGACATGTTACAGACATGTTACAGACATGTTACAGACATGTTACAGACATGTTACAGACATGTTACAGACATGTTACAGACATGTTACAGACATGTTACAGACATGTTACAGACATGTTACAGACATGTTACAGACATGTTACAGACATGTTACAGACATGTTACAGACATGTTACAGACATGTTACAGACATGTTACATACATGTTACAGACATGTTACAGACATGTTACAGACATGTTACAGACATGTTACAGACATGTTACAGACATGTTACAGACATGTTACAGACATGTTACAGACATGTTACAGACATGTTAAATTACAGACATGTTACAGACATGTTACAGACATGTTACAGACATGTTACAGACATGTTACAAACATGTTACAGACATGTTACAGACATGTTACAGACATGTTACAGACATGTTACATACATGTTACAGACATGTTACAGACATGTTACAGACATGTTACAGACATGTTACAGACATGTTACAGACATGTTACAGACATGTTACAGACATGTTACAGACATGTTACAGACATGTTACAGACATGTTACAGACATGTTACAAACATGTTACAGACATGTTACAGACATGTTACAGACATGTTACAGACATGTTACAGACATGTTACAGACATGTTACAGACATGTTACAGACATGTTACATGTTACACATGTTACAGACATGTTACAGACATGTTACAGACATGTTACAGACATGTTACAGACATGTTACAGACATGTTACAGACATGTTACAGACATGTTACAGACATGTTACAGACATGTTACAGACATGTTAAAGACATGTTAAGAATATACAGACATGTTACAATGTTACAGACATTTTACAGACATGTTACAGACATGTTACAGACATGTTACAGACATGTTACAGACATGTTACAGACATGTTACAGACATGTTACAGACATGTTACAGACATGTTACAGACATGTTACAGACATGTTAAGACATGTTACAGACATGTTACAGACATGTTACAGACATGTTACAGACATGTTACAGACATGTTACAGACATGTTACAGACATGTTACAGACATGTTACAGACATGTTACAGACATGTTACAGACATGTTACAGACATGTTACAGACATGTTACAGACATGTTACATGTTACAGACATGTTACAGACATGTTACAGACATGTTACAGACATGTTACAGACATGTTACAGACATGTTACAGACATGTTACAGACATGTTACAAACATGTTACAGACATGTTACAGACATGTTACAGACATGTTACAGACATGTTACAGACATGTTACAGACATGTTACAGACATGTTACAGACATGTTACAGACATGTTAAAGACATGTTACAGACATGTTACAGACATGTTACAGACATGTTATAGACATGTTACAGACATGTTACAGACATGTTACAGACATGTTGCAGACATGTTACAGACATGTTACAGACATGTTACAGACATGTTACAGACATGTTACAGACATGTTACAGACATAATACAGACATGTTACAGACATGTTACAGACATGTTACAGACATGTTACAGACATGTTACAGACATGTTACAGACATGTTACAGACATGTTACAGACATGTTACAGACATATTACAGACATGTTGAAGACATGTTACAGACATGTTACAGACATGTTACAGACATGTTACAGACATGTTACAGACATGTTACAGACATGTTACAGACATGTTACAGACATGTTACAGACATGTTACAGACATGTTACAGACATGTTACAGACATGTTACAGACATGTTACAGACATGTTACAGACATGTTACAGACATGTTACAGACATGTTACAGACATGTTACAGACATGTTACAGACATGTTACAGACATGTTACAGACATGTTACAGACATGTTACAGACATGTTACAGACATGTTACAGACATGTTACAGACATGTTACAGACATGTTACAGACAATGTTACAGACATGTTGCAGACATGTTACAGACATGTTACAGACATGTTACAGACATGTTGCAGACATGTTACAGACATGTTACAGACATGTTAGCAGACATGTTACAGACATGTTACAGACATGTTACAGACATGTTACAGACATGTTACAGACATGTTACAGACATGTTACAGACATGATTTAGACATGTTACAGACATGTTACAGACATGTTACAGACATATTACAGACATGTTACAGAACATGTTACAGACATGTTACAGACATGTTACAGACATGTTACAAACATAATAAAAAATGTTACAGACATGTTACAAACATGTTACAGACAGTTACAGACATGTTACAGACATGTTACAGACATGTTACAGACATGTTACAGACATGTTACAGACATGTTACAGACATGTTACATACACATGTTACAGACATGTTACAGACATGTTGCAGACATGTTACAGACATGTTACAGACATGTAACAGACATTTATTGTTACAGACATGTTACAGACATGTTATTACAGACATGTTACAGACATGTTACAGACATGTTACAGACATGTTACAAACATGTTACAGACATGTTACAGACATGTTACAGACATGTTACAGACATGTTACAGACATGTTACAGACATGTTACAGACATGTTACAGACATGTTACAGACATGTTACAGACATGTTTACAGACATGTTACAGACATGTTACAGACATGTTACAGACATGTTACAGACATGTTACAGACATGTTGCAGACATGTTACACATGACATGTTACAGACATGTTACAGACATGTTACAGACATGTTACAGACATGTTACAGACATGTTACAGACATGTTACAAACATTTTACAGACATGTTACAGACATGTTACATGTTACAGACATGTTACAGACATGTTACAGACATGTTACAGAACATGTTACAAATTATATACATGTTAACAGATGTTACAGACATGTTACAGACATGTTAAAAAATGTTACAGGCATTGTTAAAAACATGTTACAGACATGTTACAGACATGTTACAGACATGTTAGAACAACATGTATCAGACATGTTACAGACATGTTACAGACATGTTACAGACATGTTACAGACATGTTACAGACATGTTACAGACATATTACAGACATGTTACAGACATGATACATGACATGTTACAGACATGTTACAGACATGTTACAGACATGTTACAGACATGTTACAGACATGTTAAAGACATGTTACAGACATGTTACAGACATGTTACAGACATGTTACAGACATGTTACAGACATGTTATTACATGTTTTGTGTTATTGTTACAGACATGTTACAGACATGTTACAGTTACAAAATGTTAAGACATGTTACAGACATGTTACAAATGTTACAGACATGTTACAGACATATAAAGACATGTTACAGACATGTTACAGGCATGTTACAGACATGTTACAGACATGTTACAGACATGTTACAGTTTCAGACATGTTACAGACATGTTACAGACATGTTACGGACATGTTACAGACATGTTACAGACATGTTACAGACATGTTGCAGACATTAGATAATGTTACATATGTTACAGACATGTTGCAGAACATGTTACAGACATGTTACAGACAAATTTTACAGACATGTTACAGACATGTTACAATAGTTACAGACATGTTACAGACATGTTACAGACATGTTACAGACATGTTACAGACATGTTACAGACATGTTACAGACATGTTACAGACATTTTTACAGACATGTTACAGACATGTTACAGACATGTTGCAGACATGTTACAAATGACATGTTACAGCATGTTAAAGACATGTTACAGACATGATTGACAGACATGTTGCAGACATGTTACAGACATGTTACAGACATGTTACAGACATGTTACAGACATGTTACAGACATGTTACAGACATGTTACAGACATGTTACAGACATGTTACAGACATGTTACAGACATGTTACAGACATGTTACAAGACATGTTACAGACATGTTACAGACATGTTACAGACATGTTACAGACATTAGTAGACATGTTACAGACATGTTACAGACATGTTACAGACATGTTACAGACATGTTAGCAGACATGTTACAGACATGTTACAGACATGTTACAGACATGTTACAGACATGTTACAGACATGTTACAGACATGTTACAGACATGTTACAGACATGTTACAGACATGTTACAGACATGTTACAGACATGTTACAGACATGTTGCAGACATGTTACAGACATGTTATGTTACAGACATGTTACAGACATGTTACAGACATGTTGCAGACATGTTACAGACATGTTACAGACATGTTACAGACATGTTACAGACATGTTACAGACATGTTACAGACATGTTACAGACATGTTACAGACATGTTACAGACATGTTACAGACATGTTACAGACATGTTACAGACATGTTACAGACATGTTACAGACATGTTACATTACAAACAATGTTACAGACTTGACATGTTACAGACATGTTACAGACATGTTACAGACATGTTACAGACATGTTAAGACATGTTACAGACATGTTACAGACATGTTACAGACATGTTTACAAACATGTTACAGACATGTTACAGACATGTTACAGACATGTTACAGACATGTTACAGACATGTTACAGACATGTTACAGACATGTTACAGACATGTTACAGACATGTTACAGACATTTTGAGTTACAGACATGTTACATGTTAAGACATAGCATGTTACAGACATGTTACAGACATGTTACAGACATGTTACAGACATGTTACAGACATGTTACAGACATGTTACAGAACATGTTTACATGTTACAGACATGTTACAGACATGTTACAAAAGAACATGTTACAGACATGTTACAGACATGTTACAGACATGTTACAAGACATGTTACAGACATGTTACAGACAAATGTTACAGACATGTTACAGACATGTTACAGACATGTTACAGACATGTTACAGACATGTTACAGACATGTTACAGACATGTTTACAGACATGTTACAGACATGTTACAGACATGTTACAAACATGTTACAGACATGTTACAGACATGTTACAGACATGTTACAGACATGTTACAGACATGTTACAGACATGTTACAGACATGTTACAGACATGTTACAGACATGTTACAGACATGTTACAGACATGTTACAGACATGTTTACAGACATGTTACAGACACGTTACAGACATGTTAAAGACATGTTTCAGACATGTTGCAGACATTTTACAGACATGTTACAGACATATTGTAGACATGTTACAGACATGTTACAGACATGTTACAGACATGTTACAGACATGTTACAGACATGTTAAAGACATGTTACAGACATGTTACTGACATGTTACAGACATGTTGCAGACATGTTACAGACATGTTACAGACATGTTACAGACATGTTACAGACATGTTACAGACATGTTACAGACATGTTACAGACATGTTACAGACATGTTACAGACATGTTACAGACATGTTACAAACATGTTACAGACATGTTACAGACATGTTACAGACATGTTACAGACATGTTACAGACATGTTACAGACATGTTACAGACATGTTACAGACATGTTACAGACATGTTACAGACATGTTACAGACATGTTACAGACATGTTACAGACATGTTACAGACATGTTACAGACATGTTACAGACATGTTACAGACATGTTAAAGACATGTTACAGACATGTTACAGACATATTACAGACATGTTAAAGACATGTTACAGACATGTTTCAGACATGTTACAGACATGTTACACACATGTTACAGGCATGTTTCAGACATTTTAAGGGCATGTTACATACATGTTACAGGCATGTTGCAGAGATGTTACATACATGTTACAGACATGTTACATACATGTTAAGGACATGTTACATACATGTTACAGGCATGTTGCAGACATGTTAAGGACATGTTACATACATGTTACAGGCATGTTGCAGACATGTTACAGACATGTTACAAACATATTTTCAGACATGTTGCATACATGATGCAGACATGTTACATGCATGTTACAGACACGTTACAAATATGTTACAGACATGTTGCAGACATATTAAAGATATGTTTCATACTTGTTAAGGACATGTTACTTACATGTTCCAGGCTTGTTGCAGACATGTTAAGGACATGTTACTTACATGTTACAGGCATGTTACAGGCACGTTGCAGACATGTTACAAACATATTGTACAAATGTAATAGACATGTCACAGACATGTTACAGATATGTTACAGATATGTTACAGACATGTTACAAGACATATTGTATAAATGATGCAGACATGTTACAGACATGTTACAGACATGTTACAGACATGTTACAAACATGATACAGATATGTTTTAGACATTTTAAAAAAATTGTTACAGACATGATAAAGACATGTTACATACATGTTACAGGCATGTTTCAGACATGTTAAGGGCATGTTACATACATGTTACAGGCATGTTGCAGAGATGTTACATACATGTTACAGACATGTTACATACATGTTACAGGACATGTTACATACATGTTACAGGTATGTTGCAGACATGTTACAGACATGTTACAGACATGTTACAGGCATGTTGCAGACATGTTACAAACATATTTTCAGACATGTTGCTTACATGATGCAGACATGTTACATGCATGTTACAGACACGTTACAAATATGTTAAAGACATGTTGCAGACATATTAAGGATATGTTTCATACATGTTAAGGACATGTTACATACATGTTACAGGCATGTTGCAGACATGTTACAGACATATTGCATAAATGTCATAGATATGTCACAGACATGTTACAGATGTGTTACAGATATGTTACAGACATGTTAGACATGTTACAAACATGTTACAGACATGTTTCAGACACGTTACAGATATGTTACAGACATGTTATGTTACAGACATGTTACAGACAGATATGTTACAGACATGTTACAGACATGTTACAGACATGTTGCACACATGTTACAGACATGTTGCAAATGTGCTACAGACATGTTTTAGACATGTTACAAAAATGTTACAGACATGTTAAAGACATATTACAGACACGTTACAAATATGTTACAGACATGTTGCAGACATATTAAGGATATGTTTCATACATGTTAAGGACATGTTACATATTTGTTACAGGCATGTTGCAGACATGTTAAGGACATGTTAAGGACATGTTACTTACATGTTAGAGACATGTTACAGACATGTTACAAACATGTTACAGACATGTTTCAGACACGTTACAGATATGTTACAGACATGTTACAGATATATTGCATACATGTTACAGACATGTTACTAGTAATTATTTTTAGTTATAGAAGCCACTGTACCTGTTAGAATCAGTTTATTTGACTGAATTCATATTTCTGTTCTTGGGTACAGCTACCGTTCCTTGGTTTTTTAAAACTTTTTTTTTTTTATATTATTTACATATACATGTGTATACAGAGGGCATACATATGTTATGTATAGCTTGACCACTTGAGCTGCTAAGTGCATGCTCAGCATTCTCACGCTCCGCGATCGGCTTATGTATAAGCGTTAGATCGTATTTCAAGAGCTGGAGTGTTTATGTAAGTGTTGGTGGTCTTTTGATATTATTTATGTTTATTATTATTTATGTGACAAAGTGTCACAATGTATGTACTTTACTTACATATTAACTCTACTCAACATATTGAGGGTAGATACACTACACCTCCCTTTTTAAAGAAATGACGTAATATATGTAGTCATTTTTAAAAAAATTATTATATATTTTTCGTTATTTTATATTTTTGCTATTTTGTTTTTGTGTTGTTTTTTTTTATTATAATATACATATAATAATTTTTTTAATTTTTTTTTGTGTATATAAAATTGTATTTTGATTTGTTATTTATTTATATGTATTGTGTAGATTTAAAAATATTGTGTCTCTTTGTAAATTCGTAAATTCATGAAATTTTTGTATTTTTTTTTTTTTAATTTTTGTATATTATTGTCATCATTACCATATTCTTTTGATGTGGTTTATCAGACCAATCGGTTGCATGTTGATGATAAGAATAATTTGTGTGTTTTCTTTTGAATAAAATTGAGAGTTTAAATGTTTCGTATTTATTTGTTATTTAATGAAAAATTACGTTATTCGTTAAAAGTTTTTAATCTATCCATATGAACCTTTTGAGTTTTGTTTTTATCGTCTTTTATTATTATATTGTTCGCTTCTTCTATTCCTACTACTATATATGGTCCTAAATATCTATTGTCTAGTTTATGTCCTGTTTCATTTCTTAAAAGAACTTTATCGTTAATTATTATTTCCTTATCTAGTACTTTCCTATCGTAGTATTCCTTATTTTTACGTTTATGGTTTTCTAACATTATTCTGGCTCTTTTGTATGCCATTTCTAATCTGTATCTAGATTCTATTGCGTAATTATCTATGTTGTATATAGGGTCTATGTTATTTTTAGTGCTTAATTCTTTAGGTAAATTAGGTGTTTTACTGTATACTAATTCATATGGACAATAGTTATGTGCCATTGATGGTGTAGTATTAAAACAATATACGAAATAGTTAAGCCATACGTCCCAATCAGTTTTATCTACTGATATGTATGAACGTAGATACTCATTTAGTGTTCTGTGGCTTCTCTCTACCGTACCAAGTGTTTGATGGTGGTGAGCTGTTGATGTAAGATTGTTTATTTTCAGATACTTACAAAGTTCGTTCATGATTGTGTTTCTATATTCTGTTCCCATATCGGTGATGAACGTCTTCATCGGACCGTATTTGAGAATGAATGATTCGAATATAGCCTAGGCTACTGTACTAGCACTTTTGTTTGCTATGGGGATAGCAACAAGGTATTTGGTCAGATCACGTATTAAAGTAATTATGTATTCATGACCATTGTCTGATTTGGGTAATGGTCCAACTGTGTCAATAATGACTTTGTCAAATGCTTTAATTGGTGTGTCTGTAGTTGTTAAAGGGGTCTTTATGTGCTTTGTTGTTTTTGCTTTCTGACATTCTGGACATTTACGTATGTACTGAGATATGAAATTTATCATCCCTTTCCAATAGTAATGTCTTTTGATTTTCACTAGCGTTCTTGAAATGCCAGTATGACCTCCTTGAATAGGATCATTGTGAAATGTAGACAGTATTGCTTCTTTTTCAATATCATCAGATATTGTGGTCACCGGCTTGAGTAGCGCTACTCTTATTTGTTTTAAAAATTCATTGCCCATATTTTTGAAAGTTTCAGTTGAAATTGATTCAAAGATCTTTCCGCTCGGTGCCAATTTGAGTTGGCTGATACCAAGTATACCGGCTTCTTTTTCAAGCCTGTGGAAGAACTGACCTAAGTCGAGAGTTCCATTAGTATATAGGTCGCTAATCTCAATTCTTGCAATAATTTTCTTACCATGTTTAAAGAAACATAATGTGTCAGTTATATGCAAGGTCACTTTTTTTCGTACATCGTCATTATTGATGACTTTATATACGTTGGGCTTAGAAGCATTTTCAAGTATTTGCCTTGGCAAAATTTCTTGTTCTTTTTCATTTACTGCGCAGTTGTTTTGTCTACTCTGTTGTCTTGTATTGACTTTCAACACTTGTTTTTGCATATTTTTTAATTCATCGATGGTTATTCTTGATAACGCATCGGCTACATGATCATCTTTTCCTTTAAGGTATTCTACTGTGAAGTCATACTCTTCTAAATCAAGTCTCATTCTAGTGAGTTTGGAGGTAGGATTTCTCATTGAGAAGAGGTATGTTAAAGGCCTATGATCTGTTTTTACAACGAAATGTTTGCCATATATGTATGGTCTGAAGTAGTTAATTGCCCAGTGTATTGCCGCTAATTCTTGCTCTGTAGTGTATTTGTTACTTTCTCCCTTAGTGAAGCTGCGAGAGGCATATGCTACTGGTAGTTGTATCTCATCGTATGTTTGTGTTAATACTGCCCCGCAAGCTTGTTTACTTGCATCTGTTATTATGCAAAATTTTTTGCTGAAATCTGGGTATTGTAATAACGTGGGTTGTATTAATGATTGTTTGAGATATGTGAATGCATTTTGGCATTCTGAAGTCCACTCGAATTTTACATTCTTTTTACATAACCTTGTTATGTGACGGGAGTAGTCAGAAAAATTTTTGATGAAACGTCTATAATAATTGCAAAATGCAATGAATCTTCTTGCGCTGTCTGCGTCCGTAGGGACGGGGTATTTCTCAATGACTTCATATTTCTTATCATCTGGCAAAATACCACGATCAGTACACTTATGACCTAGAAAGGTCACTTCATGCATGAAGAACGAACATTTGTCTGGGTGTAGTTTTAGGTTATTTTTCGTACATAGGTCTAAGACGTTAGTCAAATTTTTGATCATATGATTTTCGGAACAACCGATGACTATTAAGTCATCCATATACAGGAATGCCTGTGAAGGTTCTAATCCAGAAAATGCCATTGTCATCATTCTTTGGAATGAATTGGGCGCAATTTTTAAACCATAGGGTAATCGCGTGAAGCGATAGGAGCCGTTGCTCGTTGAAAATGACGTTGCGTTTCTTGAGTTTTCATCTAGTTCTATTTGATGGAATCCTGACATTAAGTCTAGGCACGAGAAGTATTTTGCTCGTCCTAATTGATCAAGAATATCGTCTATTCTTGGAAGTGGAAATTTGTCTGATAAGAGCTTTTTATTAATTTGTCTATAATCGATTACCAGTCGCCATCGTTTTGTTGCGGAACCTGGTAATGATTTCTTCGGTACTAGTAGCAATGGGCTGTTGTATTCAGATACGGCTGGTTCTACTATTTTATCATCAATTAATTTGTTAACTTGTCTGTGTATTTCTTCTTTCTGTGATTCTGGTATTCTATAATTTTTGATGTATATCGGTTCATCATCTTTCAATCTTAATTTTTGTTTGTAAAAATTATTGGTACTTATAGATTCGGTTTCAAGTCCGAATATGTCTGTGTAATTTGTGCATAATTTATTTAGTTGTTTTTTAAACAATGGTGGGAAATTTTTGTTTAATTTTTGTAAAATATGTTAATTTCTTTCGTTATCTATTGTTTTTACTATTTCATATTTTTTAAGACTTTCAAATTGTATCTTATCAATATTTATTATTTGGTTTCTTTTGGTTGTGTTTATTATACGAATTACTGTGTTTTTACTAGTCGTTATTGTATTTGCAATAAAGATGCCTGTGTCTATTTCTTGATTAGGAATGAGGATCTGTTCATCGGATGTATCTAATTTAATTAGTCGGACTACTTCGGATCGGGCTGGTAACAACGATGAGTTATTGCTTATTGTATGTGTTATTGGTACGTTTATTGGACAAGTGATATTGTCTGGTCGCAAGATTAACCAGTCTTCTTCTGTATTAAAATCTAATTTGCAGTTGTATTTCTTTATAAAGTCTATTCCGATGATTCCATCGGTGGGTATTGGGAAATTAGAATTACCTATGTGGAAATTATGTGGAATTATGTAATTATTTGTTCCTAGTTCTATGTGTACTAGACCTAGAGAGGTTGTTGAACCTTCTCCAACTCCAGAAATGTTTGTTATTGTATTTTGGTCTATGTCTTGGAAATTATCTGAGCTGTTTTTGATAAGTAAAATATCTGCTCCTGTATCTATTAAAAATGATAATTTTGTATTCGTATTATTATTATGCACATGTATAAAAATGTTGAAATTAAGATTGATTGTGTGAACCGTCTTATTTAGTTTTCCGAAGCTGTAGAATTTTGTGATGTACTAGCAGCTCCGATTGCTCGGACATTGTTATTGTTGTTGTTATTTTGATTTTGTCTATTACCTCGGTTGGAATTATTCCTTCCTCGGTTGTTTCCTCTGTAGTTTCCTCTGAAATTACCTCTGTTGTTGTAATTGGTATTGTAACCACCGCGGTTACTTCGGCCTCGGCCTCGGTAATGGCCGCGATAGTTGTTATTTCCCCTGTAGTTTTGTTGTCCATTGTTAAAATATAGGACGCTACTGGGACTGCCTGTCATTTCAGTGGAGCAGTGTATGTATTTTCCTGCTGCATCACTGAATGTATTGTAATTACCAGCTTCGAGTATTATTCGTAGCTTTTCGTATTCACAATTTTTAGTCATTGCTTGTATTGACTCATTAGTTGCGAAGTTATCCGCAATTTCGGCTGAAAGGCCTAAGTCAATATATATTGCTTCTAATTGCTTACGCAAATTGTCAATTTCAGTCGTGTATTGGGAAGCTGTCTTCCCTTTCAGTTTAGTATTTAGTAACTTTGCTTTTACAACTTCAGCTGATTCACCTTTTACATTACTATTTAGTATGTCAATGATGCCTCTGATGGTTGCTTTATTGGTTACTTTGTATAAAATTGGTCCTGTTATTTTTGATTTTATTATCTCTACTGCTAGATCCTCCTGAGTTTCCTTTGTCCTATCTGTTATTTTTAACGCTGTTATAAAGCATGTCAATGATGACTTTTTGCCATCGAATTCTGGTATTGTTGTCGACAATTGTCGAACATATTCTCTATCTTTCTCAATTTGGTCTGGCATTTTGGTTTCGTTGTTTTTTATTTCAATGTCTTCTGGTAACGACTCAATATCGCTTTCGATTTCAATGTCGATATTACCTTTAGACTCCTCAAGATTTTGTAATTGGTTTTCATTTATATTAACCAATGAATGCAAATCTTCAAGTATTTGAATATCTAGATTATGTCTGATGCTAATATTGATCAATCTATTATTGAGAGATCTTAGTATTTTATGACAATGTTTCTTATGTGTTTCTGTTAATCTATCTTCTATAGTTGTAACTATTCTACATATGTTATTGTATTCTTTTATTATTATCTTCATGTGTGTTTCTAGAGTCTCTACTTTAATAGGTACTTCTTTGTTTACACATTTTTATGATTTGTCAAATACTGCTTTATTATGGTTTATTGACGCTGCTATTTTGGGCCATTCCATGTGTACCCACTGTGAATCACTCATTTGATGTTTCTTTTATATTCGCAACAATTTTGTCTACTAAAGTGGAATTCGGAATCATAAAAATGTATTTGACAAGAAGGATGTCTACCTATTGTGTTTTTTCTTGATAAAAATGGTATTCTATACTGTTGTCTATATTCTGTATAGTCTTCCAAATCATATCTATATTGTTTTATTTCATAAGTACAGTTTATATCTTGTCTAGGCCATCTGCACGGCTCTGATATCTTTTCTTAAGTCGTTTATTATGTTCCTGATATATCTTAAGGGTCAAACTCAAAATTGATATGACAGTCATAATCGATAACAAGATGAATATATTTTGTAGTTCATCTTTGTGATCAATTATTCTTACTTCATTAACTACATTGGCTGTTGGGTGATCTACTCTTGATTCAGTAGAACCCATTTTGGAAATATTAATTTGCAATAAAGAAAAAAAATGAAATCTGTTTAAACTCTCAATTTATTGGAAATAAAGTTTAAAAAGTGTTTATATTGAATATTGAAATTTAATGAATTTACTTTAAATATTTGCAACTTGTATTAAAAATATACAAGTGCCAGGGACATGGAAATTTGATAGTTTTAATGTGGTTGGCTCACAAGTCAAAGTTTACATTTCATTAGAATTTTTTAAAAAAAATCTCCAACCACATTTGTTAGTATATAGCCTGACAGTTTTGTTGTTAGTTTTTTCAAGCAGCGGTTTCCCGCATCGGCTTGTGTTTAGTTTAAATCTATGGCAAATTGGGGCATTTGCATTTAAGCAGCCCGTTTGCGTGTCTTCGCACTTTGGCGAAGTTCTTTTTCTATCATTTCCAAACGCTCTTTGTAGCGTTGCCGGGCTGTTTCCTCCTTGGCCAACTGGGTCATTTCCTTGACCAGTCGGCGTTGTTGCAGTAATTTCGCTCTACGTCCAGAGCGTTTATGTTTCCTGGGTTGGCTTTTCTCCTGACGTGCCCGGTACTCAGCTATTGTGAGTGGGCGTGGTCCATCGGTGGGGTTTAATTCCAGCGCTTCCTCCAGCGTTGGCTGGTCCCTCTGTACCTCGGGTTGCGCCTCGGTCAATTGTGGCTCGTCTGCCATCAATTGCCGCTTGTGTCTGTGTGTTTTGTGTGTTTTTGTGCGTTTGGCTGTGCGTTGTTTGTTTTAATAGGATATTTGTTGTTGTGTATTGATTTGTATTTTAATCGTCCAACAGTAAAACGAGTAACAACTTGCACATTTTAATACACATTTGCACATTTTAATTTATCCACACACACACAACACAGAGACAGACTCGAGACCGAGTCACGGTCGCCATGTAATAGTTATAGAAGTACTAGGTTTAGTTTAGAGAGCTCAGAGCGTCTGCTCTGTTAGAATCGGTTTATTTGACTGAATTCATATTGCTGTTCTTGGGTACAGCTACCCGTACATGGTGTGCTTAAGACTATGTGTTTGCAATATTATTTACATATACATGTGTATGCAGAGGGCATACATATGTTATGTATAGCTTGACCACTTGAGCTGCTAAGTGCATGCTCAGCATTCTCACGCTCCGCGATCGGCTTATGTATAAGCGTTAGATCGTATTTCAAGAGCTGGAGTGTTTATGTAAGTGTTGGTGGTCTTTTGATATTATTTATGTTTATTATTATTTATGTGACAAAGTGTCACAATGTATGTACTTTACTTACATATTAACTCTACTCTACATATTGAGGGTAGATACACTACAATACAGACATGTTTTAAACATGTTACAAAAATGTTACAGACATGTTAAAGACATATTACAGACACGTTACAAATATGTTACAGACATGTTACAGACATATTGTAGAAATCTCATAGACATATTACAAACATGTTACAGACATGTTAAAGACATGTTACAGACATGTTACAGACACGTTACAGATGTGTTATAGACATGTTACAGACATGTTAGGGACCTGTTACATACATGTTGCAGGCATGTTGCAGACATGTTACTGACTTGTTACAAACATGTTACAGACATGTTGTAGAAATGTTACAGACATAATACAGAAATGTTTCAGACATGTCACAGACATGTTACTGACATGTTATATAAATGTTGCAGAAATTTTACAGGCCTGTTAAAGAAATGTAACAGACATATTGCAGACATATTACAGACATGATAGAGACATAATAAAGACATGTTACAGTCATATTACAGACATGTTACAGACATGTTACAAACATGTTACAGATATGTTTCAGACACGTTACAGATATGTTACAGACATATTGTATACATGATGCAGACACGTTACAAATATGTTACAGACATGTTACAGACATATTGTAGAAATCTCATAGACATATTACAAACATGTTACAGACATGTTAAAGACATGTTACAGACATGTTACAGACACGTTACAGATGTGTTATAGACATGTTACAGACATGTTAGGGACCTGTTACATACATGTTGCAGGCATGTTGCAGACATGTTACTGACTTGTTACAAACATGTTACAGACATGTTGTAGAAATGTTACAGACATAATAGAGAAATGTTTCAGACATGTCACAGACATGTTACTGACATGTTACATAAATGTTGCAGAAATTTTACAGGCCTGTTAAAGAAATGTAACAGACATATTGCAGACATATTACAGACATGATAGAGACATAATAAAGACATGTTACAGTCATATTACAGACATGTTACAGACATGTTACAGACATGTTACAGATATGTTACAGACATATTGTATACATGATGCAGACATGTTACAGACATGTTACAGACATGCTACAGATATGTTTTAGACATGTTACAAAAATGTTACAGACATGTTAAAGTGATGTTAGAGACATGTTACAGACACGTTACAAATATGCTACAGACATGTTACAGACATATTGTATAAATGTTACAGACATGTTAAAGACATGTTACAGACATGTTACATTCATGTTAACGACATGTTTTATACATGTTACAGGCATGTTGCAGACATGTTACTGACTTATTACAAACATGTTACAGACATGTTGTAGAAATGTTACAGACATAATACAGAAATGTTTCAGACATGTCACAGACATGTTACTGACATGTTACATAAATGTTGCAGAAATTTTACAGGACATGTTAAAGACATGTAACAGACATATTACAGACCTGACAAAGACATGTTATAGACATGTCACAGTCATGTTACAGACATGTTACAGACACGTTACAGACATGTTAAAGACATGTTTCAGACATGTTGCAGACATGTTAAGGACATATTACATAAATGTTGCAGAAATTTTACAGGCATGTTAAAGACATGTAACAGACATATTGCAGACATGTTAAGAACATGTTACTTACATGTTACAGGCATGTTACAGGCACGTTGCAGACATGTTACAGACATATTGTATAAATGTCATAGACATGTTACAGACATGTTACAGACATGTTACAAACATGTTACAGACATGTTACAGACATATTGTAGAAATCTCATAGACATATTACAAACATGTTACAGACATGTTAAAGACATGTTACAGACTCGTTACAGATGTGTTATAGACATATTACAGACATGTTAGGGACCTGTTACATACATGTTTCAGGCATGTTGCAGACATGTTACTGACTTATTACAAACATGTTACAGACATGTTGTAGAAATGTTACAGACATAATACAGAAATGTTTCAGACATGTCACAGACATGTTACTGACATGTTACATAAATGTTGCAGAAATTTTACAGGCATGTTAAAGACATGTAACAGACATATTGCAGACATATTACAGACATGATAAAGACATGTTATAGACATGTTACAGTCATGTAACAGACATGTTACAGACACGTTACAGACATGTTAAAGACATGTTTCAGACATGTTGCAGACATGTTAAGGACATATTATACACATGTTACAATCATGATACAGATATGTTACAGATATGTTACAGACATATTGTATACATGATGCAGACATGTTACAGACATGCTACAGATATGTTTTAGACATGTTACAAAAATGTTACAGACATGTTAAAGTCATGTTAGAGACATGTTACAGGCATGTTAAAGACATATTACAGACATGTTACAGACACGTTACAGACATGTTAAAGACATGTTTCAGACATGTTGCAGACATGTTACAGACATGTTAAAGATTTTTTTCACACATGTTACAAACATGTTACAGATGTGTTATAAACATGTTACAGACATGTTAGGGACCTGTTTGATACATGTTGCAGGCATGTTGCAGACATGTTAATGACTTGTTACAAACATGTTACAGACATGTCACAGAGATGTTACTGTCATGTTACATAAATGTTGCAGAAATTTTACAGGCATGTTAAAGACATGTAACAGACATATTACTGACATGATAAAGACATGTCATAGATATGTTACAGTCATGCTACAGGCATGTTACAGACATGTTACAGACATGTTACAGACATGTTACAGACATGTTACAGACATGTTACAGACATGTTACAGACATGTTGCAGAAATGTTACAGACATGTTACAGACATGTTGCAGACATGTTACAGACATGTTAAAGACATATTGGAGACATGTTACATACATGATACAGACATGTTACAGTCATGTAACAGACATGTTACAGAAATGTTTCAGACATAATACAGACATTATGAAGAAACGATACAGATATATCACAGACATGTTACTGACATGTTACATACATGTTACAGACATGTTACATACATGTTACAGACATGTTACATACATGTTACAGACATGTTGTTGAAATGTTACAGACATAATACAAAAATATTACAGACATGTTACAGGACATGTTACAGACATGTTACAGACATGTTACAGACATGTTACAGACATGTTACAGACATGCTACAGACATATTTTAGACATGTTACAAAAATGTTACAGACATGTTAAAGACATATTACAGACATGTTACAGACACGTTACAGGCATGTTAAAGACATGTAACAGAAATATTGCAGACATATTACAGACATGATAAAGACATGTCATTGATATGTTACAGTCATGCTACAGGCATGTTACAGACATGTTATAGTCATGCTACAGGCATGTTACAGACATGTTACAGACATATTACAGACATGTTACAGACATGTTACAGACATGTTACAGACATGTTACAGACATGTTACAGACATGTTACAGACATGTTACAGACATGTTACAGACATGTTACAGACATGTTACAGATATGTTACAGACATGTTAAAGACATATTGGAGACATGTTGCATACATGATGCAGACGTGTTACAGACATGTTACAGACATGTTGCAGACATATTACTGACATGTTACATACATGTTACAGACATGTTACGAACATGTTACAGACATGTTGTCGAAATGTTACAGTCATAATACAGAAATGTTACAGACATGTTACAAACATGTTACTGACATGTTACATAAATGTTGCAGAAATTTTACAGGCAAGTTAAAGACATGTAACAGACATATTGCAGACATATTACAGACATGATAAAGACATGTTAAAGACATGTTACAGTCATGCTACAGACATGTTAAGGACCTGTTACATACATGTTGCAGGCATCTTGCAGACATGTTACTGACTTGTTACAAACATATTACAGACATGTTGTAGAAATGTTACAGACATAATACATACTTTTTACAGACATGTCATAGACATGTTACTGACATGTTACATATATGTTGCAGAAATTTTACAGCCATGTTAAAGACATGTTACAGACATATTGCAGACATATTACAGACATGATAAAGACATGTTATAGACATGTTACAGTCATGTTACAGACATGTTACAGACATGTTTCAGTTATGTTGCAGACATGTTACAGACATGTTAAAGACATGTTACACACATGTTACAAACATGTTACAGATGTGTTATAGACATGTTACAGACATGTTAAGGACCTGTTACATACATGTTGCAGGCATGTTGCAGACATGTTACTGACTTGTTACAAACATGTTACAGACATGTTGTAGAAATGTTACAGACATAATACAGAAATGTTTCAGACATGTCATAGACATGTTACTGACATGTTACATATATGTTGCAGAAATTTTACAGGCATGTTAAAGACATGTAACAGACATATTGCAGACATATTACAGACATGATAAAGACATGTTATAGACATGTTACAGTCATGTTACAGACATGTTACAGACATGTTTCAGTTATGTTGCAGACATGTTACAGATATGTTAAAGACATGTAACAGACATGTTTCAGGCATGTTGCAGACATATTACAGACATGATAAAGACATGTTAAAGACATGTTACAGTCATGCTACAGACATGTTACAGACATGTTACAGACATGTTAAGGACCTGTTACATACATGTTGCAGGCATCTTGCAGACATGTTACTGACTTGTTACAAACATATTACAGCCATGTTGTAGAAATGTTACAGACATAATACATACATTTTACAGACATGTCATAGACATGTTACTGACATGTTACATATATGTTGCAGAAATTTTACAGGCATGTTAAAGACATGTAACAGACATATTGCAGACATATTACAGACATGATAAAGACATGTTATAGACATGTTACAGTCTTGTTACAGACATGTTTCAGTTATGTTGCAGACATGTTACAGATATGTTAAAGACATGTAACAGACATGTTTCAGGCATGTTGCAGACATGTTACAGACATGCTAAAGACATGTTACACACATGTTACAAACATGTTACAGATGTGTTATAGACATGTTACAGACATGTTAAGGACCTATGACATACATGTTGCAGGTATGTTGCAGACATGTTACTGACTTGTTACAAACATGATACAGACATTGTTTACGTCGAAACGCAGCCGCCAAGAAGTAGGCAACGTTGCGGCGTAAACAGTGCGAGAGTCACCGAGGGCTTTCGCGCTCTTTTATCCGCTTTTTTCATGTAATGTAATGTAATAGTAATATGTAATAACATAAGTCTAGTTGTCAATAAATTCTTGAAGTGAACGGATCACGCGCCCCGAATTGTTCTTTTTTTCATCGAGTTGTTTTATATCGCGTCGGTCAAATCGTTAGTGAATAATAATTATACACAGCGATCCCCAACCCAAGAACTCTACTGTTGCCGCCACTACAAACATTGGTCCTTCGAGCCGGATTTTGTAAAACATTGGACTCACGTCGCTGGATTTTTTCATCCCCTCACACCGCTCGAACCGCTACTTCGGCAACAACACATCGTCAGGAACCCAGATAAGTACCAAATTTTTCTACTTATTCAATTTGGCAGAGGGCTGTGTGTAATTCCTCCTCTGATAAAAAAGAAAAAATTTCTTTTTTGTCATAACTTCGCAATTTGCGCTACCGGCATCTCTATACGTGCGTACATACATACATATGTTGCTGCATTTGTAAGTACATACGTACCTATAGACGACTGCCATATTTGAATGTTGTAAATACATACATACAATTGCACACAGTTTCCTCCACATAAATTATATTTATTAACCTCTGCCATGTATGTACCTTCTCCTACATTTTCTATCTACATTTTTGCCGGACCTTAGTGATCGCAGTCCGTCTTAGTGATCGCAGTTCGATAACAATCGACCGACCACCACCCTTTTCCGACCACAGTGTTAGCGTTCCAGGGCTGCACTATCTCAAATATTAAAATATCTTTTCGTGGGCAACCGTGACTTTTAAAAGTCACTTATTTTTGAAATATCGTCTCATTGTGCACTGTGTTGTGATATTACAAAGCGCTGCAACATTGCAAGGGAATTATCGAATATATTTTCCTCCGTCTGAGAAAATTCATCCTAATAATAAATAATTATTTATTTATTTCATACAATATAATTTATTATATCCAAATAAATTATATTGCGTCTTTTCTCAGAATTTCACGCTGAGTATAATAATTGTTTCGATAATTATTATTACTCAATAAAATATTTCGATTCTTTTAAATAATATTTATATTATTTTTTTTTGCAACTGTTTTTCCAAAAAGTGTTGCCTTGTAATTTAGCAACAATTGATTCGATAAGGTTCCGATCGATTTACCTCATCCTTTCTGTTGTTTATTATTAAAATAATAATAATCAAATTTTGCGTCCAATTTCGTATTTACCTTTCTGGTTCCTTCATCACCATCAATTGCATCTTTCTCGCCTTTTAAAGGTTCGGTTATGCCAATTGATAGCGGTAAAGACACCAAGAAACACCTTATTGTACAAGCGACTCAGCATAGACGTTCAAGTTCTCTTCCACAACCCAAAACTTGTTCAAGTTCTCTTCCAAGTTCCCATCTTGACAGAACATCCTCTCCCGCCACACAAAGGAAAGTTTCAACTCCGGCCACATCCAAGGCTAGTCAGGTACCAAAAATTTGGGTGCACGCTCCTCCAGTCACTCGCTCAGTTGGTCATCAAATTTCCCAGGCAATAAAAATGGCACTACAAGAGTTCATTAACGCTTCAGATAAGCTCACGCAATTCGAAGCTAGGATTCAAAATTCTCCTACAGCCTCACTTCACACTCACAGAGTGCGTCTTGAACAGCTTCGCTCCATATGAAGTCTTGTAGAACTCAAATACGAATTCTGTTCCAACACATTGTCTCAACCAGAGACAAATGCTGAGGACAAAATCGCCATGCAAGCCCGATATGACCACTGCTATTTAGTTTACGAGGAACTTGCCTCTCAGTTAAATGAGAATATAGAGACCGCAACGGCTCCCTCTCCAGCACCTGCAGTAGCACAAGTAGCCTTCCAGCCACGAAGCTACAGGTCACCACCCTTCGATGCTGAAGTTTTCAGCGGTGACTATTTAAAATGGCCAACTTTCCGAGATCTCTTCTCAGCGGTCTACATTTCCGATCCTGGCTTGAGTCAGATAGAAAAACTTTTCCATCTGAATGCCAAAACAAGTGGCGAAGCGAAGGCAATCGTTTCCAAATCCCCTCTCACGAATGAGGGTTTCTCTTCTGCTTGGAAGAGTTTGACGGATAGGTTCGAAAATAAGCGACTGTTAGTAAACAGCCAGCTTAGAATCCTCTTCAACCTTCCGTCAGTTCCTCACGAGTCTGGAGCCGCCATCCAAGTCCTTCAAAGCACCATACAAAGTTGCTTAACGGCTCTAGACCACTCCAAAATCAGCACAGAGAACTGGGATTGCCTTCTAGTTTTCCTATGTTCGTCTAAACTCCCAAGGCTGACGTTGTCACTTTGGGAACAGTCCGTACAAAATAAGGCTGAAATTCCGTTGTGGAAGGAAATGTCCGATTTCCTTTCAGAGCGCTATCGCACATTAGAAGCGATAGAGGACGTACACCCTACAACAAGCGCACAGACAAGTTCCAAAACTGCTCGAAAAGAGCCTCCTACAAGGAAGGTCAACTCTTTTGAGGCAAAGGTTGTAGGCACACCACAAACTTGCAAACTTTGCTCAAAGGAGAACCATTCTATACGTCTGTGTCCGCGCTTTCTCCAAATGGCTGTTGATGAAAGGTCCAATTTCATCAAACAGCAAAAGTTGTGTCTGAACTGCTTCGCAAGAGGACATATCCTCAAAGATTGCACAAGTCAACATAACTGTTTCACATGCAAGGGTCGCCACAATACACTCCTGCATCGTGGCACCCCTCCTACTGCGCCCTCTTCAGCAGATTCTGCAACAGCTCCCCATAATTCGAATATACAGTCCACTTCTTCTACGACTAATATTCAGAATTACTTCACGGCGAACACACAAGGTGTTCTTCTTGGCACTGCTCTTATAAATGTGTGCCATTTGGGCATGACTTATAAAGCACGTGCACTGATCGATCCTGGATCAGAGGCTACGTTCATCTCCGAACGGATGTTTAACATCATAAAACCATTCTACCAAGCCGTGCAAGTTAAAGTAGCTGGCTTAAATCAAGCCATCTCAGCCAATCCACAAAAGTTGTGTCATTTCCAAATTGGCTCCCCGATCACTCCCAGGTTACAGCTAGAAACTGCAGCCTTTGTTCTCCCTCAATTGGAAGGTAATCTTCCATCCTACACTATTTCCAAGGACCTTCTAAAGGACCTGCCAAATCTCCAACTAGCTGATCCGCACTTCCACCAGAGCTCTCAGATAGACGTGCTCCTAGGAGCCGATATCCTTCCGTCTATCATAAAGAGTGGCTCTGTATCCCAAATTTGTGGCACCCTGCTCGGTCAAGAGACCATATTCGGCTGGATCCTCACAGGACCAGTAGCCAAGTCGAATCCTACGACAGTTTCGTCCTTAACGACGAGGATAAAGATCAGCAATGAACAAAGGCTTGATGATCTTCTCACCAAGTTTTGGGTTGTGGAAGATCTACCAGCAAAGCTGGTAAATGTTTCTGATTCAGCGTGTGAAAACAACTTTCTTCGCACTACTTCCAGAACAAAAGAGGGCAGATATGTTGTTACGCTTCCTTTCAGAAATCCTGAAATCTCCGAATTAGGACATTCTAGGTCCATCGCACTCGCTCAGTTCCTCAGAAACGAATGTCGTTTAAAGAGGAACTTTCCTTTAAAAGAGCAGTACGACTCGATTATTCAGGAGTACTTAGATTTAGGCCATATGAGGCCAGTCTCCCCAAGTAACGACTGCAACAATTTTTATCTCCCTCATCATGCTGTGTTCAAACCTGAGAGCACCACGACCAAAGTTCGCGTTGTATTCAACGCCTCCAGTCCGTCCTCCAATGGGAAGAGCTTGAATGATATCCTATATCCAGGACCCGTTTTGCAATCCAATCTGACCATGCAGATCTTGAAATGGCGTTTTTTCCGTTACGTGTTCAATGCTGACATCACAAAGATGTACCGGCAGATACTCGTCCACACGAGTCACACGCCATTTCAACGAATCCTTTTCAGGAATCCAAATGGTGAAGTATGTGATTATGAACTTAACACAGTCACTTTTGGAGTAAATTGCGCTCCATTCTTAGCCATTCGGGTTCTTCGACAGCTTTCCCAGGATGTTAGCAAACATTTTCCTCTCGCCAGCGACATCATATCCAACTACATGTACGTAGACGATGTCCTTGCTGGCGCGCACTCCATAAAGCGCGCCACAGTGTCTATTGAAGAGTTACGCAAAGCTCTTGAGACAGCTGGTTTTCCTTTAAGAAAGTGGACCTCCAACCACAAAGATGTGTTAGCCAACATCCCTAAGGACCATCTATTGAACGCTGATTTCCTCGAACTTGATGAAGCGAGCTTAGCAAAGACTCTAGGTATACGCTGGCAAGCGCATACGGATGAGTTCCTCTTTGCCCCCTCCGAGACCGATTTGAAACAGTCCTACACGAAACGTGAAGTTCTCTCTCAAATCGCCAAATTATTCGATCCAGCAGGCTGGCTGGCACCATTTGTGGTCCGTGCCAAAATTTTCATGCAGGAGATATGGCTGCAAAATCTTGGATGGGATGAAACATTGCCAAGCGAACTCCAACAACGCTGGCAGGATTTCTTATCCAGTTATTCATCCCTCCATAACCTTCGGATCCCTAGATGGATCCAATATACCCCAGTAGCTAAGCTCCAAATCCATGGTTTCTGCGACGCATCTCAGCGCGCCTACGGAGCAGCTATATATATCCGTGTTGAAAATCAACACAAGACTTCAAGCCATCTTCTTGTAGCCAAGACCAGAGTAGCTCCTGTGAAGACCATCTCCTTGCCCCGTTTAGAACTTTGCGGTGCATTACTGCTAGCCGAGTTATCAGCAACACTTCTCCCTCAGCTTCCAGTCAATAGCTACGAAGAGTACTATTGGACTGATTCCACAATTGTGTTAGCCTGGCTTAGTAAGCCTCCATGTAAATGGACGACTTTCGTGGCTAACAGAGTGGCTAAGATAGCTCAGCTCACTAGTTCGAGCAAATGGTCTCACGTCAGATCTGAGCAGAACTCTGCCGATCTTGCCAGTAGAGGCGTCTCGTCAGAGGACCTCATTGGTAATAGACTCTGGTGGCATGGACCCGATTGGCTGATCCTTCCAGCAGAGCAGTGGCCTGTTGCGATCGAAATCGCTCACGAGACAGACGAAGAGCTTCGTCCTGTCAAATGCAACTTAACAAAGTTGCCTCCTTCATCCATTTGTATCTTGGAGAGATTTTCCGAGCTTAACAGAGCACTGCGAGTGATGGCTTATGTATATCGTTTCATTCAGAGGTGTCGCAAGCCTGATCTTACACTCTCTCCAGATATCAGCAGCTCTGAACTCTCCAACGTTCAAGATTTGCTCATCCGGAGCACCCAACGTACTCAGTTCCATAAAGAGTACAACTGTTTGTTGAACAAGGAACAGATTGCAAGGAGTAGCGACATCGCTAATTTGAATCCGTTCATCGACGCCAGCGGAGTCATGAGATCATGCGGTCGTGTGAGAACATCCGCTTCTTTAAGCAATGACGAGAGGCACCCGCTTATCCTTCCGTACTCATGTACTTTCTCACACCTCTTCGTCCGTTTTACGCATCGTATCTCCCTCCATGGTGGGAACCAATTAGTGATGCGTCTCATTCGATCACGCTACTGGATTCCAAAGCTCCGTACTTTAGTGAAAGCCACCATTAATTCCTGTCGAGTTTGCATCCTCCATCGAAAGAAGTTGCAAACTTAACTCATGGGTACTCTGCCCTCTGCGAGAGTTTCCTTCTCTCGACCTTTCACCCACACGGGACTCGATTTCGCTGGTCCTTTCGAAATCAAGAATTTCACTGGTCGAGCCTGCCTCATAACCAAGGGCTATGTATGTGTGTTTGTGTGTTTCAGCACAAAGGCCATACATTTAGAAGCAACCTCGGACCTAACAACCGAGAAGTTTCTCGCCGCCTTCGCACGTTTCATCGCGAGACGCGGCTGCCCTCACCACGTTTACTCTGACAACGGAAAGACATTCGTAGGAGCCTCCAAGGTCCTTACTTCAGAGTTTATGAAGGCAGTGAAGGCTGATGTATCCACAAAATACAGCCATCAAAATCTCGCATGGCACTTCAATCCTCCCAGTGCGCCGCACATGGGTGGCTTATGGGAAGCTGGAGTAAAGAGCTTCAAAACGCTCTTCTACAAGTCCACTTCTTCATTAAAGTACACTTTCGAGGAACTATCCACACTCCTTTGCAAGGTCGAAGCGTGCCTTAACTCCAGGCCGATTTCTCCTATGTCTGAGAGCCCCACCGATCTTTTAGCCTTGACTCCTGGCCACTTTCTGATCGGCGGTCCGCTCATGTCCGTCGCAGAGCCTGAAATCCAAGAAGACGCTGTATCCATCATCAACCGATGGCAGCGACTTAAGGCTCTGCATCAACAGTTTTGTTTCCGTTGGAAAGAGGAATACCTCAAAGAGTTGCACAAACGCTCCAAGTGGCAACTCCCAACGCGAAACCTCCAAGTCGGCGACATGGTGGTTGTCAAGGAAGACAACCTACCAGTCAACGAATGGTGTCTGGGCCGCATCCACGCCACCTATCCTGGCGCTGATGACATTGTCCGAGTAGTGGACATCCTCACCACCCGTGGCGTCATCAAAAGGCCAGTGGCAAAATTAGTCCTACTTCCTTTAGAGGACAAGGTCCAGACACCCTCCTAACCTTGTGTTGTCCATCAGTGGATATATGTTCTCCAAAAACTAATCCATATATCCACATTGTTCTTTCAGATTAGTGAGATGGCACCACGCAAGGCACAACCACCAGCCAAGCCAAAGGGAGTGAACTCCTTCAGATGCCGCGTCTGCAGAGGAGTACACGCCTTAAAGAAGTCCCAAAGGTTCCTGCGGCTGGCTGCGGAATAGCGTCTTCGGGCAGTATTAATCAACAAATACTGCCCGAACTGTCTGGCCCATGAACATTCTAAGGGTTCATGTCGCAGCGGCGGCACCTGCCGCACATGTGGTGAGGGCCACCACACACTGCTCCACCTCCCAGGCACCCCGCAATCCAAGATTAATGCAACCTCGCCATCCGTGACGCCTCTTCCACCATCGGAATCCCTGGCGACTTCCCCCTCTGTGGCGATCAGCATGATGCCGACCGCCATAGTCAACCTGGACATGGCGGGCAAAATCTTCGAGGTGCGCGTGCTGTTGGACGCGTGCAGTCCATGTAGCCGCATGCCCACCTCACTGGCAAAGGCCTTTGGCCTCTCCGCCGAAAATGGGTTTTGCCGCGCCTTGTTCATGTCATGGGCGTCGCCAGAGTTTTCCGTTATAGTAAATCTGAAGATGGAAGATGTGCAGATCAGGACTCCGGCACAGAAGGTCAATAAGGAGCTGCTAACCAGCTATCCGGGCATCACGTTGGCGGACACTCGGTGCCATGTGCCAAGCAGAGTCTCCATAGTTCTGGGGGCCGACGTCTATGGAGACGTACTCCTTCCAAGGCTTGTTCCATCCCACGGTGGACTGCCGTTGGCCCAGAACACTCTGTTTGGCTGGGTCCTATCCGGTGTCTTCAAGACATAGTCCGCCAACGCTCCTAAGGCCCCTCCAGCGGCATCCAAAGGATCCCGTCTCCACCCTCAAGTTGCAATAGTATTGCAAGGGGGGCGGGATGTTTACGTCGAAACGCAGCCGCCAAGAAGTAGGCAACGTTGCGGCGTAAACAGTGCGAGAGTCACCGAGGGCTTTCGCGCTCTTTTATCCGCTTTTTTCATGTAATGTAATGTAATAGTAATATGTAATAACATAAGTCTAGTTGTCAATAAATTCTTGAAGTGAACGGATCACGCGCCCCGAATTGTTCTTTTTTTCATCGAGTTGTTTTATATCGCGTCGGTCAAATCGTTAGTGAATAATAATTATACACAGCGATCCCCAACCCAAGAACTCTACTGTTGCCGCCACTACAAACAGACATGTTGTAGAAATGTTACAGACATAATACAGAAATTTTACAGACATGTCACAGACATGTTACAGACATGTTACATAAATGATGAAGAAATTTTACAGGCATGTTAAAGACATGTAACAGACATATTGCAGACATATTAGTGACATGATGAAAACATGTTACAGTCATGTTACAGACACGTTACAGACATGTTAAAGACATGTTTCAGTTATGTTGCAGACATGTTACAGACATGTTAAAGATTTTTTTCACACTTGTTACAAACATGTTACAGATGTGTTATAGACATGTTACAGACATGTTAGGGACCTGTTAGATACATGTTGCAGGCATGTTGCAGATATGTGACTGACTTGTTACAAACATGTTACAGACATGTTGTAGAAATGTTACAGACATAATACAGAAATGTTACAGACATGTCACAGACATGTTACTGACATGTTACATAAATGTAGCAGAAATTTTACAGACATGTTAAAGACGTGTAACAGACATATTGCAGACATATTACAGACATGATAAAGACATGTTATAGACATGTTACAGTCATACTACAGACATGTTTCAGACATGTTTCAGACATGTTGCAGACATGTTCAGACATGTTAAAGACATTTTTCACACATGTTACAAACATGTTACAGATATGTTATAGAAATGTTACAGACATGTTAAGGACCTGTTAGATACATATTGCAGGCATGTTGCAGACATGTTACTGACTTGTTAGAAACACGTTACAGACATGTTGTAGAAATGTTACAGACATAATACAGAAATGTTACAGACATGTCACAGACATGTTACTGACATGTTACATAAATGTTGCAGAAATTTTACAGGCATGTTAAAGACATGTAACAGACATGTTTCAGGCATGTTGCAGACATGTTACAGACATGCTAAAGACATGTTACATACATGTTACAAACATGTTACAGATGTGTTATAGACATGTTACAGACATGTTAAGGACCTATTACATAAATGTTGCAGGTATGTTGCAGACATGTTACTGACTTGTTACAAACATGATACAGACATGTTGTGGAAATGTTACAGACATAATACAGAAATTTTACAGACATGACACAGACATGTTACTGACATGTTACATAAATGTTGCAGAAATTTTACAGGCATGTTAAAGACATGTAACAGACATATTGCAGACATATTACAGACATATTACAGACATGATGAAGACATGTTAAAGTCATGTTACAGACACATTACAGACATGTTAAAGACATGTTTCAGTAATGTTGCAGACATGTTACAGACATGTCAAAGATTTTTTTCACACATGTTACAAACATTATACAGATGTGTTATAGACATGTTACAGACATGTGCGGGACCTGTTAGATACATGTTGCAGGCATGTTGCAGATATGTGACTGACTTGTTACAAACATGTTACAGACATGTTGTAGAAATGTTACAGACATAATACAGAAGTGTTACAGACATGTCACAGACATGTTACTGACATGTTACATAAATATTGCAGAAATTTTACAGGCATGTTAAAGACATGTTACAGACATGTTACAGACATGTTACAGACATGTTACAGACATGCTTCAGACATGATACAGACATGTTAAAGACATGTTAAAGACATGTTGCATACATGATGCAGACGTGCTACAGACATGTTACAGACATGTTGCAGACATGTTGCAGACATATTGCAGACATGTTGCATACATGATGCAGACGTGTTACAGACATGTTACAGACATGTTACAGACATGTTACATAAATGTAGCAGAAATATTGCAGACATATTACAGACATGATAAATACATATTATAGACATGTTACAGTCATGCTACAGGCATGTTACAGACATGTTACAGACATGTTACAGACATGTTACAGACATGCTACAGACATGATACAGACATGTTAAAGACATATTGCAGACATGTTGCATACATGATGCAGACGTGTTACAGACATGTTCTAGAAATGTTACAGACATAATACAGAAATTTTACGTAAATGTTGCAGAAATTTTACAGGCATGTTTAAGACATGTAACAGACATGTTACAGACATGTTACAGACATGATACAGACATGTTAAAGACATATTGCAGACATGTTAAGGACCTGTTACATACCTGTTACAGACATGTTACAGACATGTTACAGACATGTTGCAGACATGTTACAGACCTAATACATACATGTTGCAGACATGTTACAGACATGTTGCAGACATGTTACATAAATGTTGCAGAAATTTTACAGGCATGTTAAAGACATGTAACAGACATATTGCAGACATATTACAGACATGATAAAGACATGTTATAGACATGTTACAGACATGTTACAGACATGTTACAGACATGTTACAGACATGTTACAGACATGTTCACATGTTAAAGACATGTTATGTTACAGACATGTTACAGACATGTCATGTTACAGACAGACATGTTACAGACATCTTACAGACATGTTACAGACATGTTACAGACATGTTACAGACATGT
The DNA here is from genome assembly GCA_018904035.1 of Zaprionus ornatus. Lineage (NCBI taxonomy): Eukaryota > Metazoa > Arthropoda > Insecta > Diptera > Drosophilidae > Zaprionus > Zaprionus ornatus. Next base: position 940,415 of record JAEIFZ010000004.1, on the reverse strand, counting down.
TACAGACATGTTACAGACATGTTACAGACATGTTAAAGACATGTTACAGACATGTTACAGGACATGTTACAGACATGTTACAGACATGTTACAGACATGTTAAAGACATGTTACAGACATGTTACAGACATGTTACAGACATGTTGCAGACATGTTACAGATATGTTAAAGACATTTTACACACATGTTACAGACATGTTACAGACATGTTACAGACATGTTACGTAACATGTTACAGACATGTTACAGATATATTACTGAACATGTTACAACATGTTACAGACATGTTTTAACATGTTACAGACATGCAGACATGTTACAGACATGTTACAGACATGTTACAGACATGTTACAGACATGTCTGTAGACATGTTACAGACATGTTACAGACATGTTACAGACATGTTACAGACATGTTACAGACATGTTGCAGACATGTTACAGACATGTTACAGACATGTTACAAACATGTTACAGACATGTTGCAGACATGTTACAGACATGTTACAGACATGTTACAGACATGTTACAGACATGTTACTGACATGTTACATAAATGTTGCAGAAATTTTACAGGCATGTTAAAGACACGTAACAGACAAATTGCAGACATATTACAGACATGATAAAGACATGTTTTAGACATGTTACAGTCATGTTACAGACATGTTACAGACATGTTACAGACATGTTACAGACATGTTACAGACATGTTACAGACATGTTACAGACATGTTACATTCATGTTACAGACATGTTACATTCATGTTACAGACATGTTAAAGACATGTTACACATGTTACAGACATATTGCATACATGATGCAGAAATATTACAGATATGTTAAAGACATGTTGTAGAACTGTTACAGACATAATACATAAATGTTGCAAACATGTCACAGACTTGTTGGAGACATGTAACAGACATGTTACACACATGTAAGGAGGAATGGCTTTAGGAGTGGTGAGGCAATGAGATTGAGCAAATATAAGTTTATTAAGTATGATCACGCGTTCAGACGCTGCGCGACGACTGAGCGAGCACACATTAGCGTGGCCATCTGTTCTCCCGGGTTACCACCGTACTTGACAGGCAAGGTTGCCATATGCTTACAGTCGGCTTTCTGACATATCGTAGCGACCTCGCACGAATCGTTAAGATAGTTATCTGCTGGGTTGTCTTCATCATCGGTGTCATCTAATGGTATCTGGCACCACGGCTCGAGTTTATCGAACGCATACACGGATTTGCAGTGTCGCTGAGTTCGTTGGGCATTCGGCAAATCTTCGACCAAATATCAATCACGTGGTAGTTTCTTTGCGATGATAAACGGGCCTTTATAACGAGGCTCGAGTTTACGTGAGGTGCCTGTACTAGCTGGTTTGTTTTCGGCCAAAACTAAATCTCCTTCGCTGTAAACCGTCGGCTTGGCGTGTTTGGCATCGTAACGTTTCTTAGCTTCTGCTCGATGTTCGTCAATTCGTGTTGCAGTATCGGTACGAAGCTGTTGCAACTCTTCGGTAGTCAGCACTTGGTCATCAGTACATTGCAACGCTTGTACTACGGAGTTCTTCAATGTGTCTCGTGGCTCATAACAATATAATAGCTGAAATGGAGAACGATTAGTAGTCTTGTTGGTCATCGTGTTAATGCTCCACTGGATTTGGTACAGTTTCTCATCCCAGCGCTTCTCATTCTCAACAGTAGGCAATAGCATTGATAGGATTATGCGGTTAGTGCGTTCGGCATGTCCATTTGCTCGCGGGGTGCGTACAGCATTAAGAACATGCTTGACATTATGTTCTCGACAGAATATTTCGAAATCTTTTGACGTAAAAGCAGTTCCTCGGTCGGCCACGATTCTTTCAGGCATTCCAACGTAGCTGCAAACATCTCGGAGAATTTCAATAACGTGTCGGGTTGCGGTGCTTTTAACGGCTCGTATGATCGTAAACTTTGTAAATGCATCAACGATTACCAGGATATGCTCATTACGCTTGGAACTTCTCGGAAAAGGTCCTAGATGATCGATGTGTACCGTATCGAACGGTACTGGCTTGATGCTATCGTAATGGTATTGACCCTCTTGGCGACCTCCTCGTTGCTTATACAGGGAACAACCTACACATGAATTAATGTATCCTTTAACATAATTTCGCATACGAGGGAACCAGAATTGATTTATAATTCGGCTGATTGTTTTGTCGGTGCTCATATGTCCTGCGTTGTCGTGACATTCTACAAGAATGCGATAGCGTAACTGCTTGGGTACAACCCAAAGGTGCTTGTTGTTATGTTTGCAATATAAGCGACCAAGTTCAAGGACATACTCATCGTTCTCAGTGATCTTCTTAGCGATCATTTCGCTAGCAATTCGTTTTATTTTCTCGTCCTGCAATTGTACAGCAAACAACCAATCGGCTTCATCAATGACGGTCTTGAATATCTTTAGGTCAGCTTCTTCCATTTCACGCGAATCTTCATATGGTGCTCGGCTTAAGGCATCGACGTGTTCCATACGCGTACCTGACTGATCATGTTCCTTTTGCAATAGAACTCCGGCTAAACCAACAGAACTAGCATCAGTATGTATTTCGTGTTCTGCGCTGACGTCGTAGCTAACAAGAACAGGCTTCGAAATAAGGCCTTGTTTAAGTTCATTGAATGCGTCATCCTGCTGTGGTTCCCATTTAAACGGCTGGTCTTTGCATAGTAGCTTGCGTAAGGGCTCGGAAATAATGGCGTATCCGGGGATAAACTTTCGAAAGTATCCGCTAAGCCCTAGGAATTTACGTATATCCGAAACGTTCCTTAGACATAGAAACTCTGCAATGGCATTGGTTTTGACTTCACCTGGACTTATCCCGGTTGCGTGCAGCTGGTGCCCCAAGAATGAAATTGTCTGCTTGTACAATTCGCACTTGTCAACGTTCAGGGTGAGGCCAAATTCTCGTAGCACTTGTAGTATACGTTGAAGTTTCTCATACATCTCGGTAAACGAATGGCTGCCAATTAATATGTCGTCCATATAATGCAGCATATCTCCCCTTCGGACACGTTTCTGTATCTCAGCCATCAATCGATTAAAAGCCGCTGGTGCGTTCTTTAACCCAAATGGCATACGTTTGTTGTTGTAATGAAGGCGGTAAATTTGCGACTCTCAGGTGATACTACGATCTGATAATATCCAACGTAGAAAAGAATTTGAATCGTTTCGCTTCTTGTAAACGTTCTTTAATGTTTGGCACAGGAAAGTTTTCTTTCTTGATCAACTTGTTCAGACGTCGGTAGTCAACACACAGTCGATCGCCTCCGTTCTTCTTTTTAATCAAAACTACTGGGCTCGCATACTCAGATGTTGATTTGGCAATAATATCGTGTTGGAGGAGCTCGTCAATCATAGCGTTCACAACGTCACGCTTAGGTTCAGGAATTCGGTATGGCGCTTGGGCCACTGCCTGTTTATCTTCTACTTCAATTTCCGCTTCGACCACATTAGTTTTTCCAATTCCTTTAAGGCCAGAGGAAAAGACATCGGCATAATCTTCTAGTAGGTTCTGCATGCGTGTCTTATCGTCATTACTGTCGATATTAGAAAGAAGATTAGTAATTTTCTTGAAGTGAGATACTTGCTGTATTGCTCGTTTGCTCTCAAAAGTCATCATTCCGTTCTCAAACTTCAGCGTAAGATTTGGGTTAACAAGGATATCCTGGCCGATAAGAAAATCTTGCTGTACGATTTTGTCTTCGGCTATATACATCAGTGCTTCGGTGACAGTATTATCGATGATCAGCTCGATGATGATTGCTTCGTTTAGAGATACCATGAATTTGCATTGCACACTTGCATCGTTTGGCGTCGAGTTGTTGTGCTACAGTCTCACGAGCCATGCTAGCTTGGCTACCGGTGTCAATGAACGCAGTATATGGTTTCGATTGGACGATGATGGTTTTGTAGAAGCACTTATCTTGATTCGTTGCCCCAAGGCGTCGTGTACTCGCTTCGGGTTTAACGCAGTTACCGTTGTTGGGGTGTACTTTATTACACGTAGTACATCGGTGTCGTTTCGGTGGTTGTGTGCATTTGTTCGAAAAATGACCTGGTTCGCCGCAATTAAAGAATTTTAATTTATCGTTGGTTGTTGCAGACTCGTGTTGTTTAGATTTCGGTTCATCGTTCTTCGATACTGGATCGTATTTTGGCAGTTGAAGCCTACCTCGGTTGACAAAATACTCGTCAATGACGTCACGCATCTGTTTCATCGTTGCAAATTTTGTGGTCACAATGCTCTGTTGTAGCTCTCGGTGCTTTAACCCAGTTCGGGCATATCGAATAGTAGCAGACTCGCTTAAATTGTAACGATTTCCAAGGGCTGACATGCGGAAGCAGTACTCCTTGATACATGTTAGACATGTTACTGACATGTTACAGACATGTTGTAGAAATGTTACAGACATAATACGGAAATGCTACAGACATGTCACAGACATGTCGCAGACATATTACAGAGATGTTACAGACATGTTACAGACATGTTACAGACATGTTACAGACATGTGACTGACATGTTACAGACATGTTTTAGAAATGTGACAGACATAATACAGAAATGCTACAGACATGTCACAGACATGGCACAGACATACTACAGACATGTTACAGACATGTTACAGACATGTTACAGACATGTTACAGACATGTTACAGACATGTTACAGACATGTTACAGATATGTGACTGACATGTTACAGACATGTTGAAGACATGTTACACACATGTTACAAACATGTTACAGACATGCTACAGACTTGTTACAGACATGTTTCAGACATGATACAGACATGTTAAAGACATATTGCAGACATGTTGCATACATGATGCATACGTGTTACATGCATGTTAAAGACACGTTACAGATATGTTACAGACATATTGCATACATGATGCAGACGTGTAACAGTCATGTTACAGACATGTTACACACATGTAATTAACATGTTACAGACATATTAAGGACATGTTACATACATGTTAAGGACATGTTACAGGCATGTTGCAGACATGTTAAGGACATGTAACAAACATGTTACAGACATGTTGTAGAAATGTTAGAGACATAATACAGAAATGTTGAAGACATGTCATAGACATGTCACAGACATGTTACAGACATGTCACAGACATGTTACATGCATGTTACAGACACGTTACAGACACGTTACAGACATGTTACAGACATATTGCATACATGATGCAGACGTGTTATAGTCATGTTACAGACATGTTACACACATGTAATTAACATGTAACAGACATGTTAAAGACATATTAAGGACATGTTACATACATGTTAAGAACATGTTACATACATGTTACAGGCATGTTGCAGACATGTTAAGGACATGTTACTGACATGTTACTGACATGTCACAGACACTTTACAGACATGTTACAGACATGTTACAGATATATTGCATACATGTTACAGAAATGTTACACACATGCCACAAACATGTTACTGATATATTACTGATATGTTACAAACGTGTTACAGACATGTTGTAGAAATGTTACAGACATGTTACAGACATGTTACAAACATGTTACAATCATGTTACAGACATGTTGTAGAAATGTTACAGACATAATACAGAAATGTTACAGACATGTCACAGACATGTAACATGCATGTTACAGAAACGTTACAGACATGTTACAGACATGTAACAGACATGTTACAGACATATTGCATACATGATGCAGACGTGTTACAGACATGTTACAGACATGTTACAGACATGTTACACACATGTAATAAACATGTTACAGACATTTAAAAGACATATTAAAGACATGTTACATACATGTTAAGGACATGTTACATACATGTTACAGGCCTGTTGCAGACATGTTACTGACATGTTACAAACATGTTAAGGACATGTTACATACATGTTACAGGTATGTTGCAGACATGTTACTGACATGTTACAAACATGTTGTAGAAATGTTACAGACATAATACAGAAATGTTACAGACATATTACTGACATATTACATACGTGTTACAAACATGTTGAAGAAAAGTTACAGACAAGTTACAGACATGTTTCAGACATTTTACAGACATGTTACAGACATGTTACAGACATGTTACAGACATGTTAGAGACATGTGATACACATGTAATAAACATGTTACAGACATGTTAAAGACATATTACATACATGTTAAGGACATGTTACATACATGTTACAGGCATGTTGCAGACATGTTACTGACATGTTGTGGGAATATTACAGACATAATACAGAAATGTTGCAAACATGTCACAGACATGTTGCAGACATGTTACAGACATGTTTCAGACATATTAAAGACATATAAAAGACATGTTACAGACATGTTACAAACATGTTTCAGACATGTTGTAGAAATGTTGCAGACATAATACAGACATGTAACACACATGTTACAAACATGTTACAAACATGTTACAAACATGTTACAAACATGTTACAAACATGTTACTGATATGTTACTGACATGTTGCAGACATGTTACTGACATGTTACAAACATGTTACAGACATGTTGTAGAAATGTTACAGACATGTTACAGAAATGTTACAGACATGTTACAGAAATGTTACAGACATGTTACACACATGTTACAAACATGTTTCAGACATGTTGTAGAAATGTTACAGACATGTCACAGACATGTTACTGACCTGTTAAATACGTGTTACAGACATGTTGTAGAAATGTTACAGACATGTTACAGACATGTTGCAGACATGTTACAGACATGTTATAGACATGTTACAGACATGTTACACACATGTTACAAACATGTTACAGACATGTTGTAGAAATGTTACAGACATGTTACAGAAATGTTACAGACATGTTACACACATGTTACAAACATGATTCAGACATGTTGTAGAAATGTTACAGACATGTCGCAGACATGTCGCAGACATGTAACATGCATGTTACAGACATGTTACAGACATGTTACAGACATGTGACACACATGTAATAAACATGGTACAGACATGCTAAAGACATATTAAAGACATGTTACATACATGTTAAGGACATGTTACATACATGTTACAGGCATGTTGCAGACATGTTACTGACATGTTACAAACATGTTACAGACATGTTGTAGAAATGTTACAGACATAATACAGAATTTTTACAGATATGTCACAGACATGTCACAGACATGTTACAGACATGTTACAGACATGTTACTGACATGTCACAGACACGTTACAGACAATTTACAGACATGTTACAGATATATTGCATACATGATGCTGAAATGTTACAGACATGTTACAGACATGTTGTAGGAATGTTATAGACATAATACAAAAATGTTGCAAACATGTCACTGACATGTTGCAGACATATTTAAGACATTTTAAAGACATATTAAAGACATGTTATAGACATGTAACAGACATGGTACACACATGTTACAAACATGTTACAGACATGTTACAGACATGTTAAGGAAATGTTATATACATGTTAGGCACATGTTACATTCATGTTACAGGCATGTTGCAGACATGTTTCAGACATATTAAAGATATATTAAAGACATATTAAAGACATGTTACAGACATGTTACACACATGTTACAAACATTTTACAGACATATTGCAGACATGTTACAGACATATTGCAGACATGCTGCATACATGATGCAGACATGTCACAGAAATGTTACAGACATGTTACAGACACATTGCGGACATGTTACATACATGATGCAGACATGTTACAGACATGTTACAGAAATTTTACAGACATATTGCAGACATGTTACAGACATATTGCAGACATGCTGCATACATGATGCAGACATGTTACAGAAATGTTACAGACATGTTACAGACACATTGCGGACATGTTACATACATGTTACAGACATGTTACGGACATGTTATATACATATAACAGACATGTTATATACATATAACAGACATGTTATATACATATTACAGACATGTTACGGACATGTTACAGACATATTACAGACATGTAACAGACATGTTGCATATATTATGCAGACATGTTACAGACATGTTAATGACATGTTACAGAGATGTTACAGACATGTTACAGACATGTTACAGACATTTTAAGGTTATGATGCAGACATGTTACAGGCCTGTTGCAAAGAAGTCACAAATATGTTACAGACATGCTACCGACTTGTTGCATACGTGATGCACACATGTTGCAATTGTTTTACAGACATACAATAGACATGTTACAGACATGTTACAAACATGTTACAGACATGTTACAGGCATGTTATAGACATGTTACAAACATGTTGCAGATATGTTCAAGACATGTTACAGACATGTTCAAGACATGTTACAGACATGTTATATACATATTAAAGACATGTTTTATACATATTACAGACATGTTACGGACATGTTACAGACATATTACAGACATGTCGCAGACATGTTGCAGACATGATACAGACATGACGCAGAAGTGTTACATACATAAAACAGATACGTTACAGACATGTTGCAGACATGTTACAAACATGTTATAGACATGTTGCAAACATGTTACAATCGTGTTACAGACATGATATAGACATGTTACGCACATGTTACGGACATGTTACAGACATGTTGCATACTTGATGTAGACATGTTACAGACATGTTATAGACATGTTGCATACATGTTGCAGACATATTACAGACATGATTTAGATATGTTACAGACATGTAACAGACATGTTAAGAACATTTGACAGACATGTTGCAGGCATGTCACAAATATGTTACAGACATGCTACCGACATGTTGCATACGTGATGCAGACATGTTAAAAACATGTTACAGACATGTTACAGACATGTTACAGACATATTGCAGACATGTTGCATACACGATGCAGATATGTTACAGACACTTTACAGAAACTTTACAGACATGTCACAGACATGTTGCAGACATGTTCAAGACATGTTACAGACATGTTACAGACATGTTATTTACATATTACAGACATGTTACGGACATGTTACAGACATATTACAGACATGCAACAGACATGTTGCAGACATGATACAGACATGACGCAGAAGTGTTACATACATAAAACAGACACGTTACAGATATGTTGCAGAAATGCTACAAACATGTTTCAGACATGTTGCAGACATGTTAAGGACATATTATACACATGTTACAATCATGTTACAGACATGTTACAGGCATGTTACAGACATGTTACAAACATGTTACAAAAATGTTACAGACATGTCACAGACATGTTGCAGACATGTTCAAGACATGTTACAGACATGTTACAGACATGTTATATACATATTACAGACATGTTACGGACATGTTACAGACATATTACAGACATGTTAAAGACATGTTACAGACATAATACAGACATGTTACAGACATGTTACAGACATGTTACAGACATGTTACAGACATGTTGCAGACATGATACAGACATGTTAAAGACATATTGCCGACATGTTGCTTACTTGATGCAGATAGGTTACAGACATGATACAGAAATATTACAAACGTGTTGCACACATGATGCAGACATGTTACAGACATGTTACAGACATGTTTCAGACATATTACAGACATGTAACAGACATGTTACAAACATTTTACAGACATATTGCGTTAAAGTAATGTTACAGGCATTTTACAGACATCTTAAAGACATGTTATAGACATGTTTCAGACATGATACAGACATGTTACAAACAAGTTACAGACATATTGCAGACATGTTACAGACATGTTATCGACATGTAACAGACATGTTTAAGTCATGTTACAGGCATTTTACAGACATTTTACAGACATTTTACAGACATGTTACAGACATGTTAAGGACATGTTACAGACATGTAACAGACATGCTACAAACATTTTACAGACATATTTCAGACATGTTTTTTCGCTGTCCTTAGTAACTGCCTCGATTCCATCCATATGGAAGGAATCCTTTATCATCCCTTTACATAAAAAGGGCAGCAAGTCTGATGCAAGCAATTATAGAGGTATCTCTAAATTGTCGGCTATACCGAAATTCTTCGAGAATGTTATTACTCCTCACTTGCAGCATTTTAGTAGATCCGTTATATCCCCTTTTCAACACGGATTTGTGAAGCGTCGTTCTACCACGACAAATCTGCTTGAGCTGACATCCTTTGTGGTAAAAGGATTTCAGGAAAATCTTCAAACTGATGTCATTTATACTGATTTCAGTAAGGCATTTGACTCAGTCAACCATTCCCTTCTTGCACATAAACTAAATCTTCTCGGTTTCTCACCAAAACTTCTTAGTTGGATTGTGAGCTATTTGAGTGACAGAACCCAACAAGTCCTCTTTAAAAATACTCGTTCCTATCCCGTTCATGCCACATCTGGTGTTCCTCAGGGAAGCCACTTAGGTCCCCTGCTTTTTACACTTTTCATCAATGACCTCCCAACGGTCATACTTAACTCACGTACTCTCATGTACGCGGATGATGTCAAGCTCTGTTTTCAATTTAGAGACGACTCCTGTCATTCTCGCCTTCAATCTGACCTAGATTGTTTCTTTTCTTGGTGTCGTGCAAATCTCCTTAATCTGAACAGCTCAAAATGCAAGCTGATGACATTCTCACGTGCCTGCCCAAAGTACGTATCATACTCTCTTTGTGGTTGTACCTTGGAAAGAATTTCCCTGGTTGATGATCTAGGTGTCCGTTTGGACCGAAAACTCAAGTTTTCTGAACATATATCATCAATGGTTAATAAAGCTATGGGTGTACTTGGCTTTATTAAGAGATGGTCCAAGGAGTTTGACGATCCTTACTTAACTAAGACTCTCTTCACTTCGCTTGTTCGTCCAATTCTCGAGTACGGATCATGTGTCTGGAACCCTCAGTACACAGTTCATAGAGACCGCATTGAATCCGTACAGAAAAACTTCTTAATGTTTGCCTTGCGAGGCCTTAACTGGGATGTAAATTCAAGACTTCCTTCCTATCCTAGTAGACTTTTGTTACTTAATCTGCCTTCTCTAGCTAATCGTAGAACCATGCTTGGTGTTATATTTATTAACAACCTTATCCAAGGTGACATAGATAGTAGCGACTTACTTAGTAGACTACACTTTTCTGTCCCTGGTAGAATCACCCGTAATTACCTTCCTCTAAAACTTCCCAATTGTAGCTCGAACTATGCCCTGCATGAGCCATTCAGGGTATTATGTTCGGACTATAATAAACTATACTTAATTGTAGCTAACAATAACAACTTGATATCTAGCTTAAAATTACAACTCCTCGCCCACTTATCTAGAATTTAGTCAAACACATAATTGTCTTCTTTGTATTCATAGTAGTACTTTCAACATACTGCATGCTTTAACACTCTTACATTTGGTTACTAACACTAACTCTCCTGATCTGATTGGGTTTTTCTGGGTTTTCCCCAATCCTCTGCAACAAATGTTGGATCGGCTTTTCTTTATCCCAGTTTGCACATTTGCACAATTTTTAATTTTTTCTTTTTTTTTACATTTAAGGTTTTACCTTTAATTTAAAATTACCTCTAGTTTAAAATTCAACTTAATTAATTTAAATCTAATTTTAATTGTTTCTTTACTTTTAAAAAAGTCGACTGATCATAGTTCGACTATAAACTAAATAAATAAATAAAATAAATATTGCAGACATGTTGCATACATGATGCAGACATGTTACAGACATGTTCCAGAAATTTTACAGAAATGTTACAGACATGTTACAAACATGTTACAGACATATTACTGACATGTTACAGACATGTTACAGACATTTTACAGACATGTTATAGACATGTTACAAACATGTTACAGACATGTTACAGACATGTTACAGACATGTTACAGACATGTTACAGACATGTTACAGACATGTTACAGACATGTTACAGACATGTTACAGACATGATACAGAAATATTACAAACATGTTGCACACATGATGCAGACATGTTACAGACATGTTACAGACATGTTTCAGACATATTACAGACATGTAACAGACATTTTAAAGTCATGTTACAGGCATTTTACAGACATCTTACAGACATGTTACAGAAATTTTACAGACATATTACAAACATGTTACAGACATATTACTGACATGTTACAGACATGTTACAGACATTTTACAGACATGTTATAGACATGTTACAGACATGATACAGACATGTTACAGACATATTGCAGACATGTTACAGACATGTTACAGACATGTTACAAACCTGTTACAGAAATATTGCAGACATGTTGCATACATGATGCAGACATGTTACAGACATACTACAGAAATTTTACAGAAATGTTACAGACATGTTATAGACATGTTACAGACATGATACAGACATGTTACAAACAAGTTACAGACATATTGCAGACATGTTACAGACATGTTACAGACATGTTACAGGCATGTTACAGACATGTTACAGGCATTTTACAGACATTTTACAGACATTTTACAGACATGTTACAGACATGTTAAGGACATGTTACAGACATGTAACAGACATGCTACAAACATTTTACAGACATATTTCAGACATGTTTTTTCGCTGTCCTTAGTAACTGCCTCGATTCCATCCATATGGAAGGAATCCTTTATCATCCCTTTACATAAAAGGGCAGCAAGTCTGATGCAAGCAATTATAGAGGTATCTCTAAATTGTCGGCTATACCGAAATTCTTCGAGAATGTTATTACTCCTCACTTGCAGCATTTTAGTAGATCCGTTATATCCCCTTTTCAACACGGATTTGTGAAGCGTCGTTCTACCACGACAAATCTGCTTGAGCTGACATCCTTTGTGGTAAAAGGATTTCAGGAAAATCTTCAAACTGATGTCATTTATACTGATTTCAGTAAGGCATTTGACTCAGTCAACCATTCCCTTCTTGCACATAAACTAAATCTTCTCGGTTTCTCACCAAAACTTCTTAGTTGGATTGTGAGCTATTTGAGTGACAGAACCCAACAAGTCCTCTTTAAAAATACTCGTTCCTATCCCGTTCATGCCACATCTGGTGTTCCTCAGGGAAGCCACTTAGGTCCCCTGCTTTTTACACTTTTCATCAATGACCTCTCAACGGTCATACTTAACTCACGTACTCTCATGTACGCGGATGATGTCAAGCTCTGTTTTCAATTTAGAGACGACTCCTGTCATTCTCGCCTTCAATCTGACCTAGATTGTTTCTTTTCTTGGTGTCGTGCAAATCTCCTTAATCTGAACAGCTCAAAATGCAAGCTGATGACATTCTCACGTGCCTGCCCAAAGTACGTATCATACTCTCTTTGTGGTTGTACCTTGGAAAGAATTTCCCTGGTTAATGATCTAGGTGTCCGTTTGGACCGAAAACTCAAGTTTTCTGAACATATATCATCAATGGTTAATAAAGCTATGGGTGTACTTGGCTTTATTAAGAGATGGTCCAAGGAGTTTGACGATCCTTACTTAACTAAGACTCTCTTCACTTCGCTTGTTCGTCCAATTCTCGAGTACGGATCATGTGTCTGGAACCCTCAGTACACAGTTCATAGAGACCGCATTGAATCCGTACAGAAAAACTTCTTAATGTTTGCCTTGCGAGGCCTTAACTGGGATGTAAATTCAAGACTTCCTTCCTATCCTAGTAGACTTTTGTTACTTAATCTGCCTTCTCTAGCTAATCGTAGAACCATGCTTGGTGTTATATTTATTAACAACCTTATCCAAGGTGACATAGATAGTAGCGACTTACTTAGTAGACTACACTTTTCTGTCCCTGGTAGAATCACCCGTAATTACCTTCCTCTAAAACTTCCCAATTGTAGCTCGAACTATGCCCTGCATGAGCCATTCAGGGTATTATGTTCGGACTATAATAAACTATACTTAATTGTAGCTAACAATAACAACTTGATATCTAGCTTAAAATTACAACTCCTCGCCCACTTATCTAGAATTTAGTCAAACACATAATTGTCTTCTTTGTATTCATAGTAGTACTTTCAACATACTGCATGCTTTAACACTCTTACATTTGGTTACTAACACTAACTCTCCTGATCTGATTGGGTTTTTCTGGGTTTTCCCCAATCCTCTGCAACAAATGTTGGATCGGCTTTTCTTTATCCCAGTTTGCACATTTGCACAATTTTTAATTTTTTTCTTTTTTTTTACATTTAAGGTTTTACCTTTAATTTAAAATTACCTCTAGTTTAAAAATTCAACTTAATTAATTTAAATCTAATTTTAATTGTTTCTTTACTTTTAAAAAAGTCGACTGATCATAGTTCGACTATAAACTAAATAAATAAATAAAATAAATATTGCAGACATGTTGCATACATGATGCAGACATGTTACAGACATGTTCCAGAAATTTTACAGAAATGTTACAGACATGTTACAAACATGTTACAGACATATTACTGACATGTTACAGACATGTTACAGACATTTTACAGACATGTTATAGACATGTTACAAACATGTTACAGACATGTTACAGACATGTTACAGACATGTTACAGACATGTTACAGACATGTTACAGACATGTTACAGACATGTTACAGACATGATACAGAAATATTACAAACATGTTGCACACATGATGCAGACATGTTACAGACATGTTTCAGACATATTACAGACATGTAACAGACATGTTAAAGTCATGTTACAGGCATTTTACAGACATCTTACAGACATGTTATAGACATGTTACAGACATGTTACAAACATGTTACAGACATATTACTGACATGTTACAGACATGTTACAGACATTTTACAGACATGTTATAGACATGTTACAGACATGATACAGACATGTTACAGACATATTGCAGACATGTTACAGACATGTTACAGACATGTTACAAACCTGTTACAGAAATATTGCAGACATGTTGCATACATGATGCAGACATGTTACAGACATACTACAGAAATTTTACAGAAATGTTACAGACATGTTATAGACATGTTACAGACATGATACAGACATGTTACAAACATGTTACAGACATATTGCAGACATGTTACAGACATGTTACAGACATGTTACAGGCATGTTACAGACATGTTACAGACATGTTGCATACATGATGCTAATTTTTTCACATATGTTGCATACATGATGTAGACATGTTACATATATGTTACAAACATGTTACACATATGTTACAGACATATTACAGACAAGTTATATACATATTACAGACTTTTTACGAACGTGTTACAGACATAGTACAGACATGTTACAGACATGTAACAGACATGTTACATACATATTACAAACATGTTACGGACATGTTACAGACATATTACAGACATGTAACAGACATTTTGCATACATGTCAGTCGCTCCAGGGCCACTTTACAGGAATAATTTGTAAAATTTGCTGAGACCCGAGCCGAAACCAAAAGAGTGACCTTCTGGGGTTTTGGGGTCATCGCAGAGATGAACACGTGGTGTCCCGCTGAGCCGGCATGGCCGACTTTGCAGCGTGTGTGTGTCGTTGAGAATCGTTCGCAACGGCCAACAAATGGGTCCAGTGGCCGCCCTCCCCCGCTTCGCTAATGGTCTCGGAGCCGGGTATTTACCTCAAGCCTCTGGGACCATCGACTAGCGGCTGCTCCAGAGGTTCCACTGTACGTGCTGGGTATTTACCGGCTTGCACGTCAGTGGAGCCACAGAGCAGTGCGAGGCCACGTGGACGCCTGTCCGCCTTTGCGCACGCCCACACTGTGTGGCGACGCCTGACTAGTGGCCGCCCGCGAGATTGGGTTTATCTCGGAACCGGGTATTTACCTCGTGTTCCGGGATTCACCGGCTCGCGGTTGTTCTCGAGGCTCCACTGTATGTGCTGGGTATTTACCGGCTTGCACACCAGTGGAACTCCGGAACGGTTTGGCCACGCCGTCTGGCGCCCCCTTCGCCCTCGCACACGCGCTCTGCGTGTCGACGTCAGACCAGTGGCCACCATCCGTGACTCGGTTAATCTCGGAACCGGGTATTTACCTCGTGTTCCGGGATTCACCGGCTCGCGGTTGTTCTCGAGGTTCCACTGTATGTGCTGGGTATTTACCGGCTTGCACATCAGTGGAGCCCTGGAACAGCGTGGGCCACGTGGTCTGGCACCCCCTTCGCCCTCGCACACGCGCGCTCTGCCTGTCGACGTCAGACCAGTGGCCACCATCCGTGACTCGGTTAATCTCGGAACCGGGTATTTACCTCGTGTTCCGGGATTCACCGGCTCGCGGTTGTTCTTGAGGCTCCACTGTATGTGCTGGGTATTTACCGGCTTGCACACCAGTGGAACTCCGGAACGGTTTGGCCACGCCGTCTGGCGCCCCCTTCGCCCTCGCACACGCGCTCTGCTTGTCGACGTCAGACTAGTGGCCACCATCCTTGACTCGTTTAATCTCGGAACCGGGTATTTACCTCGTGTTCCGGGATTCACCGGCTCGCGGTTGTTCTCGAGGTTCCACTGTATGTGCTGGGTATTTACCGGCTTGCACACCAGTGGAACTCCGGAACAGCTTGGGCCACGTGGTCTCGCGTTCGCCGCCTGCGCCGACACATGCACACACTTACACACTCACACATTCACGCGCCCTTTTGTTCCCTTTGGCAGACATGCGCACTTTCATTTGTAAACATCATCTTTATTTTATTAACTTAGCCTAAAAAACTAACTAATACCTATGCCTACCCTTGCCCTACCTAAACACCGTCTCCTCTGCCCCGGGAACCCGGGCCCTGCCTAAAATCAACCATGTGGCGGCTCGCTCACCTTGGTCCACGCGTCTTTACTTATATGTTTCTGCTTGTCCCACTTTTGCTTCCACACGGTCTGAATTCGCCACTTCGAGTGTGAACATTAGCGCGTGCCGCAATTAATTTCCCCCTCCATGTGCCGGCGTTAATCCCAGCAGCGGAGTCGCCAAGCTTAAGCTATCCACGCATTCTGCCGCGCTCTCTCGGCTGCTGTGACTGCAGCGCTCTCTCGGCTGCGGTGACTGCAGCGCTCTCTCGGCTGCGGTGACTGCAGCGCTCTCTCGGCTGCGGTGACTGCAGCGCTCTCTCGGCTGCGGTTGCCGGCTGCATCTCCTTGCTCTGTGTCCTGATTCCTGTGTGAGACGCCAGCCGCGCGGTTGCCGGCTGCATCTCCTTGTTCTACGTGCTGGTTCCTGTGTGAGAGGCCAGCCGCGCGGTTGCCGGCTGCACCTCCTTGCTCTGTGTCCTGATTCCTGTGTGAGATGACAGCCGCGCGGTTGCCGGCTGCATCTCCTTGTTGTACGTGCTGGTTCCTGTGTGAGATGCAAGCCGCGCGGTTGCCGGCTGCATCTCCTTGTTCTACGTGCTGGTCCCTGTGTGAGAGGCCAGCCGCGCGGTTGCCGGCTGCACCTCCTTGTTCTATGCGCTGGTTCCTGTGTTCCGAGTCCTGGTTTCTGTGTGAGAGGCCAGCCGCGCGGTTGCCGGCTGCACCTCCTTGTTCTACGTGCTGGTTCCTGTGTGAGATGCTAGCCGCGCGGTTGCCGGCTGCATCTCCTTGTTCTACGTGCTGGGTCCTGTGTTTCTGCTTGTCCCACTTTTGCTTCCACACGGTCTGAATTCGCCACTTCGAGTGTGAACATTAGCGCGTGCCGCAATTAATTTCCCCTTCCATGTGCCGGCGTTAATCCCAGCAGCGGAGTCGCCAAGCTTAAGCTATCCACGCATTCTGCCGCGCTCTCTCAGCTGCGGTGACTGCAGCGCTCTCTCGGCTGCGGTGACTGCAGCGCTCTCTCGGCTGCGGTTGCCGGCTGCATCTCCTTGCTCTGTGTCCTGATTCCTGTGTGAGACGCCAGCCGCGCGGTTGCCGGCTGCATCTCCTTGTTCTACGTGCTGGTTCCTGTGTGAGAGGCCAGCCGCGCGGTTGCCGGCTGCACCTCCTTGCTCTGTGTCCTGATTCCTGTGTGAGATGACAGCCGCGCGGTTGCCGGCTGCATCTCCTTGTTGTACGTGCTGGTTCCTGTGTGAGATGCAAGCCGCGCGGTTGCCGGCTGCATCTCCTTGTTCTACGTGCTGGTCCCTGTGTGAGAGGCCAGCCACGCGGTTGCCGGCTGCACCTCCTTGTTCTATGCGCTGGTTCCTGTGTTCCGAGTCCTGGTTTCTGTGTGAGAGGCCAGCCGCGCGGTTGCCGGCTGCACCTCCTTGTTCTACGTGCTGGTTCCTGTGTGAGATGCCAGCCGCGCGGTTGCCGGCTGCATCTCCTTGTTCTACGTGCTGGGTCCTGTGTTTCTGCTTGTCCCACTTTTGCTTCCACACGGTCTGAATTCGCCACTTCGAGTGTGAACATTAGCGCGTGCCGCAATTAATTTCCCCTTCCATGTGCCGGCGTTAATCCCAGCAGCGGAGTCGCCAAGCTTAAGCTATCCACGCATTCTGCCGCGCTCTCTCAGCTGCTGTGACTGCAGCGCTCTCTCGGCTGCGGTGACTGCAGCGCTCTCTCGGCTGCGGTGACTGCAGCGCTCTCTCGGCTGCGGTGACTGCAGCGCTCTCTCGGCTGCGGTTGCCGGCTGCATCTCCTTGCTCTGTGTCCTGATTCCTGTGTGAGACGCCAGCCGCGCGGTTGCCGGCTGCATCTCCTTGTTCTACGTGCTGGTTCCTGTGTGAGAGGCCAGCCGCGCGGTTGCCGGCTGCACCTCCTTGCTCTGTGTCCTGATTCCTGTGTGAGATGACAGCCGCGCGGTTGCCGGCTGCATCTCCTTGTTGTACGTGCTGGTTCCTGTGTGAGATGCAAGCCGCGCGGTTGCCGGCTGCATCTCCTTGTTCTACGTGCTGGTCCCTGTGTGAGAGGCCAGCCGCGCGGTTGCCGGCTGCACCTCCTTGTTCTATGCGCTGGTTCCTGTGTTCCGAGTCCTGGTTTCTGTGTGAGAGGCCAGCCGCGCGGTTGCCGGCTGCACCTCCTTGTTCTACGTGCTGGTTCCTGTGTGAGATGCCAGCCGCGCGGTTGCCGGCTGCATCTCCTTGTTCTACGTGCTGGGTCCTGTGTTTCTGCTTGTCCCACTTTTGCTTTTGAGTGTGAACATTAGCGCGTGCCGCAATTAATTTCCCCTTCCATGTGCCGGCGTTAATCCCAGCAGCGGAGTCGCCAAGCTTAAGCTATCCACGCATTCTGCCGCGCTCTCTCAGCTGCGGTGACTGCAGCGCTCTCTCGGCTGCGGTGACTGCAGCGCTCTCTCGGCTGCGGTGACTGCAGCGCTCTCTCGGCTTCGGTGACTGCAGCGCTCTCTCGGCTGCGGTGACTGCAGCGCTCTCTCGGCTGCGGTGACTGCAGCGCTCTCTCGGCTGCGGTTGCCGGCTGCATCTCCTTGCTCTGTGTCCTGATTCCTGTGTGAGACGCCAGCCGCGCGGTTGCCGGCTGCATCTCCTTGTTCTACGTGCTGGTTCCTGGGTGAGAGGCCAGCCGCGCGGTTGCCGGCTGCACCTCCTTGCTCTGTGTCCTGATTCCTGTGTGAGATGCCAGCCGCGCGGTTGCCGGCTGCATCTCCTTGTTCTACGTGCTGGTTCCTGTGTGAGATGCAAGCCGCGCGGTTGCCGGCTGCATCTCCTTGTTCTACGTGCTTGTTCCTGTGTGAGATGCCAGCCGCGCGGTTGCCGGCTGCATCTCCTTGTTCTACGTGCTTGTTCCTGTGTGAGATGCCAGCCGCGCGGTTGCAGGCTGCATCTCCTTGTTCTACGTGCTGGTTCCTGTGTGAGATGCCAGCCGCGCGGTTGCCGGCTGCACCTCCTTGTTCTATGCGCTGGTTCCTGTGTTCCGAGTCCTGGTTTCTGTGTGAGAGGCCAGCCGCGCGGTTGCCGGCTGCACCTCCTTGTTCTACGTGCTGGTTCCTGTGTGAGATGCCAGCCGCGCGGTTGCCGGCTGCATCTCCTTGTTCTACGTGCTGGTTCCTGTGTTTCTGCTTGTCCCACTTTTGCTTCCACACGGTCTGAATTCGCCACTTCGAGTGTGAACATTAGCGCGTGCCGCAATTAATTTCCCCTTCCATGTGCCGGCGTTAATCCCAGCAGCGGAGTCGCCAAGCTTAAGCTATCCACGCATTCTGCCGCGCTCTCTCAGCTGCGGTGACTGCAGCGCTCTCTCGGCTGCGGTGACTGCAGCGCTCTCTCGGCTTCGGTGACTGCAGCGCTCTCTCGGCTGCGGTGACTGCAGCGCTCTCTCGGCTGCGGTGACTGCAGCGCTCTCTCGGCTGCGGTGACTGCAGCGCTCTCTCGTTTGGCTGCGCTCGCTCTGTCGTTCGGCTGCGCTTGCTCTGTCGTTCCGCTCGCTCTGCTGCGACGCTCGCTCTGTCGTTCGGCTGCGCTTGCTCTGTCGTTCGGCTGCGCTTGCTCTGTCGTTCCGCTCGCTCTGCTACGGCGCTCGCTCTGTCGTTCGGCTGCGCTCGCTCTGTCGTTTGGCTACGCTCGCTCTGTCGTTCGGCTGCGCTTGCTCTGTCGTTTGGCTGCGTTCGCAATGTCGTTCGGCGCTCGCTCTGCTGCGGCGCTCGCTTTGTCGTTTGGCTGTGTTCGCTCTGTCGTTCGACGCTCGCTCTGCTGCGGCGCTCGCTCTGTCGTTTGGCTGCGCTCGCTTTTTCCCATTGCCTGACTGTACTCGCTCTCTCCGTTGTTTTTCGGCTGCAACTGTTGTTTTCCCGTTACTTTCGAGCAGCGCTCGCTCTGTCCGTTGTTTTGGCTGCGTCTTCTTCCGTTGTTCGGCTGCGCTTGCTCTCTCTGCTGGTGTTCGACTTCCGCGTGGTGAGCTAGCCTATACCCTGTAACCTCTTACACCTACTCTTGGGGTAGTCTGACTCGACTATTTAGTTTTTAAAGGAAAAGTAGCCCTTCATTGGGAAAAATAAACTTAAAACTATTCAATACTTACATCTCATTACATGCTTATAATAAGGAAAAGAAAGATAATATATATAAAAATAACAAAAAATGTGGGGGCTCAAATTTGAGTCTTCACAAAACAGATACGTTACATACATGTTGCTGACATGTTACAGACATGTTAGAGACATATTGAAGACATGTTTCATACATGATGCCGACATTTTACAGACATGTTACAGAAATATTAAAGACATGTTACAGACATGATGCAGTCATGTTACAGACATGATTCAGAAATGTTACAGACATGTTACAGACATGTTAAATACATGTAACAGACTTTTTAGAGACAAGTTGCAGACATGTTATACACATGTTATACATATTTTACAAACATGTTACAGACATGTTACAGACATGTTACAAACATGTCACAGACATGTTACAGACATGTTACTGACATTTTACAGACATGTTACTGACATGTTACAGACATGTTACTGACATGTTACAGACATGTTACAGACATGTTGCCGACATGTTACAGACATGATAAGGACATGTTATAGACATGTTACAGACATGTTACAGACATATTACAGACATGTTACAGACATGTTAAGGACATGATAAGGACATGTTATAGACATGTTACAGACATGTTGCATACATGATGCAGACATGTTACAGACATGATTCAGACATGTTATAGACATGTTACAGACATGTTAAAGTTTTGATACAGATATGTTACAGGCATGTTGCAGACATGTCACAAATATGTTACAGAAATGCTACCGATATGTTTCATACGTGATGCAGACATGTTGCAGACATGTTAAAGACATGTTATAGACATGTCACAAATATGTTACTGACCTGTAACAGTTATGTTACAGACATGTTGCCGACATGTTACAAACATGCTAGAGACATATTGTTATGTTCCATACGTGATGCACATATGTAACAGACATGTTGCAGACATGTTAAAGACATGTTATAGACATGTCACAAATATGTTACTGACCTGTAACAGTTATGTTACAGACATGTTGCCGACATGTTACAAACATGCTAGAGACATATTGCAGACATGTCACAAATATGTTTCAGACATGTAACAAACATGTGACAGACATGTTGCAAACATGTTACACAAATGTTACAGACATATTGCAGATATGTTGCATACATGATGCAGACATGTTACATACGTGTTACAGACATGTTACACACATGTTACAGACATGTTACAGACATGTTATAGACATGTTACGGACATGTTACAGACATGTAACAGACATTTTACAGACATGTTATAGACATGTCACAAATATGTTACAGACATGTTACCGACATGTTGCATACGTGATGCAGACATATTGCAGACATG
Source organism: Zaprionus ornatus (assembly GCA_018904035.1). Taxonomy (NCBI): domain Eukaryota; kingdom Metazoa; phylum Arthropoda; class Insecta; order Diptera; family Drosophilidae; genus Zaprionus; species Zaprionus ornatus. Next base: position 918,061 of record JAEIFZ010000004.1, on the reverse strand, counting down.
TTGCAGACATGTTACATACATGTTACAGACATGTTACAGACATGTTACAGACATAATAAGGACATGTTACAGATATGTTACAAACATGTTACAGACATGTTACAGACATGTTACAGACATGTTAAGGACATGATAACGACATGTTATAGATATGTTACAGACATGTTACAGATAGTTACAGATATATTACATACATGTTACAGACATGTTAAAGACATGTTACAGAGATATTACAAATATATTACAAACATGTTACAGACATGTAACAGACATGTTACAGGCATGTTGCAGACATGTTACAGACATGTTTCAGACATGTTACAGACATGTTACAGACATGTTGCAGACATGTTACAGACATGTTGCATACATGATGCAGACATGTTACGGACATGTTAAAGATATTTTACAGACATGTTTCACACATGTTACAGAGATATTACAAATATATTACAGAAATGTTACAGACATGTTACAGGCATGTTGCAGACATGTTACTGACATGTTACAGACATGTGACAAATATGTTACAGACATGTTACAGACATGTTGCATACATGATGAAGACATGTTACTGACATGTCATAGACATGTGACAAATATATTAAGGACATGTTATATGGTAGACATGTTACAGACATGTTACAGACATGTTACAGACATGTTACACACATGTTACAGACATGTTACAGATATATTACAGACATGTTACAGACATGTTACTGACATGTTATAGACATGTTGCAGACATGTAACAGACATGTTACCGACATGTTACCCACATGTTGCATTCGTGATGCAGACATATTGCAGACATGTTGCAGACATGTTACAGACATGTTAGAGACATGTAACAGACATGTTACAGACATAATAAGGACATGATATAGACATGTTACAGATATGTTACAGACATGTTACAGACATGTTACAGACATGTTACAGACATGTTAAGGACATGTTATAGATATGTTACAGACATGTTACAGACATGATACAGACAGATTGCAGACATGTTGAAGACATGATACAGACATTTTAAGGACATGTTACCGAAATAAACATTTCCTTATCATGTCCTTATCATGTCTGTAACATGGCTGTAACATGTCTGTTACATGTCTGTAACATTTCTGTAACATGTCTGTAACATGTGAGTAACATGAGAGTGACATGTCTGTAACATATTTGATACATTTCTGCAACATGCCTGTAACATGTCTGCATCATGTATGCAACATGTCTGCAATATGTCTGTAACATGTCCTCATCTTGTATGCAACATGTCTGTAACATGTCTGTAACATATTTGTCACATGTCTATGACATGTCTGTAACATGTCTGCAACATTCCTGTGACATGTCTGTAACAAGTCCTAAACATGTCTTTAACATGTCTGTAATATATTTGTAATATCTCTGTAACATGTCTGTAATATATCTGTAAAATGTCTTTAACATGTCTGTAACATGTCTGTTACATGTCTGTAACATGTCTGTTACATGTCTGTAACATGTCTGTAACATGTCTTTAACATGTCTGTATCATTTCTGTAACATGTATGTTACATGTCCTTAACATGTCTTTAGCATGTCTGTAACATGTCTGTAACATGTCTTCATCATGTATGCAACATGTCTGTAACATGTCTGTAACATATTTGTCGCATGTGTATGACATGTCAGTAACATGTCTGCAACATGCCTGTAACATGTCTGTGACATTTCTGTAATATATTTGTAATATCTCTGTAACATGTGTGAAACATGTCTGTAAAATATTTTTAACATGTCTGTAAAATGTCTGTAACATGTCTGCATCATGTATGCAACATGTCTGTAACATGTCTGCAACATGTCTGTAACATGTCTGTAACATGTCTGTAACATGTCTGAAACATGTCTGTAACATGTCTGTAACATGTCTGTAACATGTCTGTAACATGTCTGTAACATGTCTGTAACATGTCTGTAACATGTCTGTAACATGTCTGTAACATGTCTGTAACATGTCTGTAACATGTCTGTAACATGTCTGCATCATGTATGCAACAGGTCTGTTACTTGTCTGTAACATGTCTGTAACATGTCTGCATTATGTATGCAACATGTCTGTATCATTTCTGTAACATGTCTGTAACATGTCTGTAACATGTCTTTAACATGTCTGTAACATGTCTGTAACATGTCTGTAACATGTCTGTAACATGTCTGTAACATGTCTGTAACATGTCTGTAACATGTCTGTAACATGTCTGTAACATGTCTGTAACATGTCTGTATCATGTCTGTCACATGTCTGTAACATGTCTCTAACATGTCTGTAACATGTCTGTAACATGTCTGTAACATGTCTGTAACATGTCGGTAACTTGTCTGTATCATGTCTGTAACATGTCTGTAATATGTCTGTAAAATGTCTTTAACATGTCTGTAACATGTCTGTAACATGTCTGTAACATGTCTGCATGTATGCAACATGTCTGTAACATGTCTGTAACATGTCTGTAACATGTCATGTAACATGTCTGTAACATGTCTGTAACATGTCTGTAACATGTCTGTAACATGTCTGTAACATGTCGGTAACTTGTCTGTATCATGTCTGTAACATGTCTGTAATATGTCTGTAAAATGTCTTTAACATGTCTGTAACATGTCTGTAACATGTCTGCATCATGTATGCAACATGTCTGTAACATGTCTGTAACATGAATGTAACATGTCTGTAACATGTCTGTAACATGTCTGTAACATGTCTGTAACATGTCTGCATCATGTATGGAACAGGTCTGTTACTTGTCTGTAACATGTCTGTAACATGTCTGCATTATGTATGCAACATGTCTGTATCATTTCTGTAACATGTCTGTAACATGTCTGTAACATGTCTGTAACATGTCTTTAACATGTCTGTAACATGTCTGTAACATGTCTGTAACATGTCGGTAACTTGTCTGTAACATGTCTGTAACATGTCTGCAACATGTCTGTATCATTTCTGTAACATGTCTGTAACATGTCTGTAACATGTCTGTAACATGTCTTTAACATGTCTGTAACATGTCTGTTACATGTCTGTAACATGTCGGTAACTTGTCTGTAACATGTCTGTAACATGTCTGTAACATGTCTGTAACATGTCTGTAACATGTCTGTAACATGTCTGTAACATGTCTCTAACATGTCTGTAACATGTCTGTAACATGTCTGTAACATGTCTGTAACATGTCTGTAACATGTCTGTAACATGTCTGTAACATGTCTGTAACATGTCTGTAATATGTCTGTAAAATGTCTTTAACATGTCTGTAACATGTCTGTAACATGTCTGCATCATGTATGCAACATGTCTGTAACATGTCTGTAACATGAATGTAACATGTCTGTAACATGTCTGTAACATGTCTGTAACATGTCTGTAACATGTCGGTAACTTGTCTGTATCATGTCTGTAACATGTCTGTAATATGTCTGTAAAATGTCTTTAACATGTCTGTAACATGTCTGTAACATGTCTGCATCATGTATGCAACATGTCTGTAACATGTCTGTAACATGTCTGTAACATGTATGTTACATGTCCTTAGCATGTCTGTAGCATGTCTGTAACATGTCTAAAACATGTCTGTAACATATTTGTCACATGTCTATGACATGTCAGTAACATGTCTGCAACATGCCTGTAACATGTCTGTAATATATTTGTAATATCTCTTTAACATGTCTGTAAAATGTCTTTAACATGTCTGTAACATGTCTGTAACATGTCTGCATAATGTATGCAACATGTCTGTAACATATTTGTCACATGTCTATGACATGTCAGTAACATGTGTGCAACATGCCTTTAACATGTCTGTAACATGTCTGTAATATATATGTAATATCTCTGTAACATGTCTGTAAAATGTCTTTAACATGTCAGTGACATGTTTGTAACATGTTGAGGACTCGTATTTCGAGCCGCACAAAAATAATAATAATATTTATTATATTTTAATATTTACCACAAAGGTATCATAAATATGAAGTTAATTAGTTATAAGTTAAAGAAAACGAAATTTAATTAGTTATAAGAAATGAAGTCAATTAATTATAGTTTTAGTACCACGAAGGTACATAAGTTAAGCAAGCCAATTGGCAATAGGGCACGTAGCAGGGAAAGAGCGAACGCCACCGAAACTCACCACACATCGAGAGCGCAGGCAAGAGCGAGCACACATCGAGAGCACAGCGTACATTATGAAGAGCGAGCACACATCGAGAGCACAGCATACACGATGAAGAGCGCGCACGCACACCGAGAGCGCAGGCAAGAGTACGCACACCCCGAGAGCGCAGGCAAACACGCGCGCACATAACACACGCACACACATAAAACACAAAGAGCGCACGCACATGCCGACGTCAAACCAAGAGCGCACGCACTCTGAGAGCACTCACACATAGCGCACGCACACACAGCCAATGCACACGCACCGAAAGATGCAGTGGAGAGAGAGGCCGGCGACAATTGTATCGCCGTTGGCACGCGCCAAAACTTGACGGGTCAACGACTCAAAGGGCAGAGGGCAGTCAGTCGACGATCAGAGTCAAACTAGGTCAAGTGCGCAAAAATCCGAGAACGAGTAACAAGTGCAAGTGGCAACAACAACAGCAGTAACAATAACCGCGGCAACAACAACAACAGCAGCAACAAAAATAACAGCGGCAACTGCGCGAACAATACCACGGCGACGACAACAACAGCGGCAACGTTCGAAACGACGACACGGCAGCAAACACAACAGCGGCATCCCCGAGAACAGACGGCAACAACAACAAGAACAACGACAGCGACTGCGACGACCCCAGCGGGACTGAGTTTCTGGTGAGCGACGTTTGATATTATTGGTGTCGGCAATCAGGGCAGTGACGCAGCATTAGAATAGTTAGTTTCTGCCAAACGGCTACGGTGCTAGGCAGGGACATAGAATAAGATAAATTATAAAGTGAATAAAGGAAAAAAAAATTAACAAGATTCATAGCTGTTTGGCGTTGATGGCAGTGCCTGTAAAGGCGTGAGAACCAGCGGGGGCAGCCCTTCAGAGGAAACGATCAGTATTCCGGCACCCCAACTGAACCGAAGGCTTGGCGAAAGTGTGGCAGTCGGGCTCAGCCACACCACACTTGCGCCCAACATTCGGAGCAGGCATAGATCTTTTTTTTTTTTTTTTTTTTTTTGTGAATTGGTTTTTTATATACTCAGTCTTTAGATCAAATAAATAACGCTTACATTACTCCAAAATGTTTTTTCTTTTATGAGTTCCGCTTGGTTCTGCACACACAATCAGAAATTTACTTGGAAATAACAATAGGATCAGTCTGCTTGGCGGCGTCACGTTGCTTGGCGACAATCTGGATGGCAATGCGATCCAGATCACGCTGGCCAATGGAACTCAGTTTGTGGCCACCCTCGGGGTGCTTCTCAACGAGACGGGCGTGTTCTAGGGCCTGGGTTTTGACGTCGGCATGCGCGTGCGCTCTTTGTGGTGCTCTCAGAGTGCGTGCGCTCTTGGTTTGACGTCGGCATGTGCGTGCGCTCTTTGTGTTTTATGTGTGTGCGTGTGTTATGTGCGCGCGTTTTTGCCTGCGCTCTCGGGGTGTGCGTACTCTTGCCTGCGCTCTCGGTGTGCGTGCGCGCTCTTCATCGTGTACGCTGTGCTCTCGATGTGTGCTCGCTCTTCATTGTGTACGCTGTGCTCTCGATGTGTGCTCGCTCTTGCAAGCGCTCTCGAAGTGTGGTGAGTTTTAGGTGGCCTTATCATGTCCTTAACATGTCTGTAACATGTCTTTAGCATGTCTGTAACATGTCTGTAACATGTCTGTAACATGTCTGTAACATGTCTGTAACATGTCTGTCACATGTCTTTAACATGTCTGTAACATGTCTGTCACATGTCTTTAACATGTCTGTAATCTGTAACATGTCTCTAACATGTCTGTAACTTGTCTGCATCATGTATGCAACATGTCTGCACTATGTCTGTTACATGTTTGTAACATGCCTCTAACATGTCTGTAATATATCTGTAATATCTCTAAAATATATCTGTAACATGTCTTTAGAATGTCTCTAACATGTCTGTAGCATGTCTGTAACATGTCTGTAACATGTCTAAAACGTGTCTAAAACATGTCTATAACATGTCTGTAACATGTCTATAACATGTCTGTAACATGCTTGTGACATGTCTGTAAAATGTCTGTAACATGGCTGTAACATGTCTGTAACATGTCTGTAACATGTCTGTAACATGTCTGTAACATGTGAGTAACATGTGAGTGACATGTCTGTAACATATTTGTGACATTTCTGCAACATGCCTGTAACATGTCTGCATCATGTATGCAACATGTCTGCAATATGTCTGTAACATGTCTTCATCTTGTATGCAACATGTCTGTAACATGTCTGTAACATATTTGTCACATGTCTATGACATGTCTGTAACATGTCTATGACATGTCTGTAACATGTCTGCAACATTCCTGTGACATGTCTGTAACAAGTCCTAAACATGTCTGTAACATGTCTGTAATATATTTGTAATATCTCTGTAACATGTCTGTAATATGTCTGTAAAATGTCTTTAACATGTCTGTAACATGTCTGTAACATGTCTGTATCATGCCTGTAACATGTCTGTAATATGTCTGTAAAATGTCTTTAACATGTCTGTAACATGTCTGTAACATGTCTGTAACATGTCTTTAACATATCTGTATCATTTCTGTAACATGTATGTTACATGTCCTTAACATGTCTGTAGCATGTCTGTAACATGTCTGTAACATGTCTGCATCATGTATGCAACAGTCTGTAACATGTCTGTAACATGTCTGTAACATGTCTGTAACATGTCTGCATTATGTATGCAACATGTCTGTATCATTTCTGTAACATGTCCGTAACATGTATGTTACATGTCCTTAACATGTCTGTAGCATGTCTGTAACATGTCTAAAACATGTCTGTAACATATTTGTCACATGTCTATGACATGTCAGTAACATGTCTGCAACATGCCTGTAACATGTCTGTAATATGTTTGTAATATCTCGTTAACATGTCTGTAACATGTCTGTAAAATGTCTTTAACATGTCTGTAACATGTCTGTAACATGTCTGCATAATGTATGCAACATGTCTGTAACATGTCTGTAACATATTTGTCACATGTCTATGACATGTCAGTAACATGTATGCAACATGCCTTTAACATGTCTGTAACATGTCTGTAATATATATGTAATATCTCTGTAACATGTCTGTAAAATGTCTTTTACATGTCTGTGACATGTTTGTAACATGTTGAGGACTCGTATTTCGAGCCCCACAAAAATATTAATAATATTTATTATATGTTACTATTTACCACGAAGGTATCATAAATATGAAGTTAATTAGTTATAAGTTAAACAAAACGAAATTTAATTAGTTATAAGAAATGAAGTCAATTAATTATAGTTTTAGTACCACGAAGGTACATAAGTTAAGCAAGCCAATTGGCAATAGGGCACGTAGCAGGGAAAGAGCGAACGCCACCGAAACTCACCACACATCGAGAGCGCAGGCAAGAGCCAGCACACATCGAGAGCACAGCGTACATAATGAAGAGCGAGCACACATCGAGAGCACAGCATACACGATGAAGAGCGCGCACGCACACCGAGAGCGCAGGCAAGAGTACGCACACCCCGAGAGCGCAGGCAAACACGCGCGCACATAACACACGCACACACATAAAACACAAAGAGCGCACGCACATGCCGACGTCAAACCAAGAGCACACGCACTTTGAGAGCACCACAAAGAGCGCACGCATACACTCACACATAGCGCACGCACACACAGCCAATGCACACGCACCGAAAGATGCAGTGGAGAGACAATTGTATCGCCGTTGGCACGCGCCAAAACTTGACGGGTCAACGACTCAAAGGGCAGAGGGCAGTCAGTCGACGATCAGAGTCAAACCAGGTCAAGTGCGCAAAAATCCGAGAACGAGTAACAAGTGCAAGTGGCAACAACAACAGCAGTAACAATAACCGCGGCAACTGCTCGAACAATACCACGGCGACGACAACAACAGCGGCAACGTTCGAAACGACGACACGGCAGCAAACACAACAGCGGCATCCCCGAGAACAGACGGCAACAACAACAAGAACAACGACAGCGACAGCGACGACCCCAGCGGGACTGAGTTTCTGGTGAGCGACGTTTGATATTATTGGTGTCGGCAATCAGGGCAGTGACGCAGCATTAGAATAGTTAGTTTCTGCCAAACGGCTACGGTGCTAGGCAGGGACATAGAATAAGATAAATTATAAAGTGAATGAAAAAAAAAAAAAATTAACAAGATTCATAGCTGTTTGGCGTTGATGGCAGTGCCTGTAAAGGCGTGAGAACCAGCGGGGGCAGCCCTCCAGAGGAAACGATCAGTATTCCGGCACCCCAACTGAACCGAAGGCTTGGCGAAAGTGTGGCAGTCGGGCTCAACCACACCACACTTGCGCCCAACATTCGGAGCAGGCATAGATCTTTTTTTTTTTTTTTTTTTTTTTTGTGAATTGGTTTTTAATATACTCAGTCTTTAGATCAAATAAATAACGCTTACATTACTCCAAAATGTTTTTTCTTTCATGAGTTCCGCTTGGTTCTGCACACACAATCAGAAATTTACTTGGAAATAACAATAGGATCAGTCTGCTTGGCGGCGTCACGTTGCTTGGCGACAATCTGGATGGCAATGCGATCCAGATCACGCTGGCCAATGGAACTCAGTTTGTGGCCACCCTCGGGGTGCTTCTCAACGAGACGGACGTGTTCTAGGGCCTGGGTTTTGACGTCGGCATGCGCGTGCGCTCTTTGTGGTGCTCTCAGAGTGCGTGCGCTCTTGGTTTGACGTCGGCATGTGCGTGCGCTCTTTGTGTTTTATGTGTGTGCGTGTGTTATGTGCGCGCGTTTTTGCCTGCGCTCTCGGGGTGTGCGTACTCTTGCCTGCGCTCTCGGTGTGCGTGCGCGCTCTTCATCGTGTACGCTGTGCTCTCGATGTGTGCTCGCTCTTCATTGTGTACGCTGTGCTCTCGATGTGTGCTCGCTCTTGCCTGCGCTCTCGAAGTGTGGTGAGTTTTAGGTGGCCTTATCATGTCCTTAACATGTCTGTAACATGTCTTTAGCATGTCTGTAACATGTCTGTAATATGTCTGTAACATGTCTGTAACATGTCTGTAACATGTCTGTCACATGTCTTTAACATGTCTGTAATCTGTAACATGTCTCTAACATGTCTGTAACTTGTCTGCATCATGTATGCAACATGTCTGCAATATGTCTGTTACATGTTTGTAACATGCCTCTAACATGTCTGCAATATGTCTGTAACATGTCTTTAGCATGTCTGTAACATGTCTGTAGCATGTCTGTAACATGTCTGTAACATGTCTAAAACGTGTCTAAAACATATCTATAACATGTCTGTAACATGTCTATAACATGTCTGTAACATGCTTGTGACATGTCTGTAAAATGTCTGTAACATGGCTGTAACATGTCTGTAACATGTCTGTAACATGTCTGTAACATGTCTGTAACATGTCTGTAACATGTGAGTAACATGTGAGTGACATGTCTGTAACATATTTGTGACATTTCTGCAACATGCCTGTAACATGTCTGCATCATGTATGCAACATGTCTGCAATATGTCTGTAACATGTCTTCATCTTGTATGCAACATGTCTGTAACATGTCTGTAACATATTTGTCAGATGTCTATGACATGTCTGTAACATGTCTATTACATGTCTGTAACATGTCTGCAACATTCCTGTGACATGTCTGTAACAAGTCCTAAACATGTCTGTAACATGTCTGTAACATGTCTGTATCATGCCTGTAACATGTCTGTAATATGTCTGTAAAATGTCTTTAACATGTCTGTAACATGTCTGTAACATGTCTGTAACATGTCTTTAACATATCTGTATCATTTCTGTAACATGTATGTTACATGTCCTTAACATGTCTGTAGCATGTCTGTAACATGTCTGTAACATGTCTTCATCATGTATGCAACGTGTCTGTAACATGTCTGTAACATATTTGTCACATGTCTATGACATGTCAGTAACATGTCTGCAACATGCCTGTAACATGTCTGTAACATTTCTGTAATATATTTGTTATATCTCTGTTACATGTGTGAAACATATCTGTAAAATATCTTTAACATGTCTGTAACATGTCTGTAACATGTCTGCATCATGTATGCAACATGTCTATATCATGTCTGCAACATGTCTGTAACATGTCTGTCACATGTCTGTAACATGTCTGTAACATGTCTGAAACATGTCTGTAACATGTCTGTAACATGTCTGTATCATGTCTGTAACATGTCTGTAACATGTCTGTATCATGTCTGTAACATGTCTGTAACATGTCTGTAACATGTCTGCATCATATATGCAACAAGTCTGTAACTTGTCTGTAACATGTCTGTAACATGTCTGCATTATGTATACAACATGTCTGTATCATTTCTGTAACATGTCTGTAACATGTCTGTAACATGTCTGTAATATGTCTGTAACATGTCTGTAACATGTCTGTAACATCTCTTTAACATGTCTGTAACATGTCTGTAACATGTCGGTAACTTGTCTGTAACATATCTGTAACATGTCTGTATCATGTCTGTCACATGTCTGTAACATGTCACTAACATGTCTGTAACATGTCTGTCACATGTCTGTAACATGTCTCTAACATGTCGGTAACTTGTCTGTATCATGTCTGTAACATGTCTGTATCATGTCTGTAACATGTCTGTAACATGTCTGTATCATGTCTGTAACATGTCTGTAATATGTCTGTAAAATGTCTTTAACATGTCTGTAACATGTCTGTAACATGTCTGCATCATGTATGCAACATGTCTGTATCATGTCTGTAACATGTCTGTAACATGTCTGTAACATGTCTGTAACATGTCTGTAACATGTCTGTAACATGTCTGTAACATGTCTGTAACATGTCTGCATTATGTATGCAACATGTCTGTATCATTTCTGTAACATGTCTGTAACATGTATGTTACATGTCCTTAACATGTCTGTAGCATGTCTGTAACATGTCTAAAACATGTCTGTAACATATTTGTCACATGTCTATGACATGTCAGTAACATGTCTGCAACATGCCTGTAACATGTCTGTAATATATTTGTAATATCTCGTTAACATGTCTGTAACATGTCTGTAAAATGTCTTTAACATGTCTGTAACATGTCTGTAACATGTCTGCATAATGTATGCAACATGTCTGTAACATGTCTGTAACATATTTGTCACATGTCTATGACATGTCAGTAACATGTATGCAACATGCCTTTAACATGTCTGTAACATGTCTGTAATATATATGTAATATCTCTGTAACATGTCTGTAAAATGTCTTTAACATGTCAGTGACATGTTTGTAACATGTTGACGACTCGTATTTCGAGCCGCACAAAAATAATAATAATATTTATTATATTTTAATATTTACCACAAAGGTATCATAAATATGAAGTTAATTAGTTATAAGTTAAACAAAACGAAATTTAATTAGTTATAAGAAATGAAGTCAATTAATTATAGTTTTAGTACCACGAAGGTACATAAGTTAAGCAAGCCAATTGGCAATAGGGCACGTAGCAGGGAAAGAGCGAACGCCACCGAAACTCACCACACATCGAGAGCGCAGGCAAGAGCGAGCACACATCGAGAGCACAGCGTACATAATGAAGAGCGAGCACACATCGAGAGCATAGCATACACGATGAAGAGCGCGCACGCACACCGAGAGCGCAGGCAAGAGTACGCACACCCCGAGAGCGCAGGCAAACACGCGCGCACATAACACACGCACACACATAAAACACAAAGAGCGCACGCACATGCCGACGTCAAACCAAGAGCGCACGCACTCTGAGAGCACCACAAAGAGCGCACGCATACACTCACACATAGCGCACGCACACACAGCCAATACACACGCACCGAAAGATGCAGTGGAGAGAGAGGCCGGCGACAATTGTATCGCCGTTGGCACGCGCCAAAACTTGACGGGTCAACGACTCAAAGGGCAGAGGGCAGTCAGTCGACGATCAGAGTCAAACTAGGTCAAGTGCGCAAAAATCCGAGAACGAGTAACAAGTGCAAGTGGCAACAACAACAGCAGTAACAATAACCGCGGCAACAACAACAACAGCAGCAACAACAATAACAGCGGCAACTGCTCGAACAATACCACGGCGACGACAACAACAGCGGCAACGTTCGAAACGACGACACGGCAGCAAACACAACAGCGGCATCCCCGAGAACAGACGGCAACAACAACAAGAACAACGACAGCGACTGCGACGACCCCAGCGGGACTGAGTTTCTGGTGAGCGACGTTTGATATTATTGGTGTCGGCAATCAGGGCAGTGACGCAGCATTAGAATAGTTAGTTTCTGCCAAACGGCTACGGTGCTAGGCAGGGACATAGAATAAGATAAATTATAAAGTGAATGAAAAAAAAAAAAAATTAACAAGATTCATAGCTGTTTGGCGTTGATGGCAGTGCCTGTAAAGGCGTGAGAACCAGCGGGGGCAGCCCTCCAGAGGAAACGATCAGTATTCCGGCACCCTAACTGAACCGAAGGCTTGGCGAAAGTGTGGCAGTCGGGCTCAACCACACCACACTTGCGCCCAACATTCGGAGCAGGCATAGATCTTTTTTTTTTTTTTTTTTTTTGTGAATTGGTTTTTAATATACTCAGTCTTTAGATCAAATAAATAACGCTTACATTACTCCAAAATGTTTTTTCTTTTATGAGTTCCGCTTGGTTCTGCACACACAATCAGAAATTTACTTGGAAATAACAATAGGATCAGTCTGCTTGGCGGCGTCACGTTGCTTGGCGACAATCTGGATGGCAATGCGATCCAGATCACGCTGGCCAATGGAACTCAGTTTGTGGCCACCCTCGGGGTGCTTCTCAACGAGACGGGAGTGTTCTAGGGCCTGGGTTTTGACGTCGGCATGCGCGTGCGCTCTTTGTGGTGCTCTCAGAGTGCGTGCGCTCTTGGTTTGACGTCGGCATGTGCGTGCGCTCTTTGTGTTTTATGTGTGTGCGTGTGTTATGTGCGCGCGTTTTTGCCTGCGCTCTCGGGGTGTGCGTACTCTTGCCTGCGCTCTCGGTGTGCGTGCGCGCTCTTCATCGTGTACGCTGTGCTCTCGATGTGTGCTCGGTCTTCATTGTGTACGCTGTGCTCTCGATGTGTGCTCGCTCTTGCCTGCGCTCTCGAAGTGTGGTGAGTTTTAGGTGGCCTTATCATGTCCTTAACATGTCTGTAACATGTCTTTAGCATGTCTGTAACATGTCTGTAATATGTCTGTAACATGTCTGTAACATGTCTGTAACATGTCTGTCACATGTCTTTAACATGTCTGTAATCTGTAACATGTCTCTAACATGTCTGTAACTTGTCTGCATCATGTATGCAACATGTCTGCAATATGTCTGTTACATGTTTGTAACATGCCTCCAACATGTCTGTAATATATCTGTAATATCTCTAAAATATATGTGTAACATGTCTTTAGAATGTCTGTAACATGTCTGTAGCATGTCTGTAACATGTCTGTAACATGTCTAAAACGTGTCTAAAACATATCTATAACATGTCTGTAACATGTCTATAACATGTCTGTAACATGCTTGTGACATGTCTGTAAAATGTCTGTAACATGGCTGTAACATGTCTGTAACATGTCTGTAACATGTCTGTAACATGTCTGTAACATGTCTGTAACATGTGAGTAACATGTGAGTGACATGTCTGTAACATATTTGTGACATTTCTGCAACATGCCTGTAACATGTCTGCATCATGTATGCAACATGTCTGCAATATGTCTGTAACATGTCTTCATCTTGTATGCAACATGTCTGTAACATGTCTGTAACATATTTGTCAGATATCTATGACATGTCTGTAACATGTCTATGACATGTCTGTAACATGTCTGCAACATTCCTGTGACATGTCTGTAACAAGTCCTAAACATGTCTGTAACATGTCTGTAATATATTTGTAATATCTCTGTAACATGTCTGTAATATGTCTGTAAAATGTCTTTAACATGTCTGTAACATGTCTGTAACATGTCTGTAACATGTCTGTAACATGTCTGTAATATGTCTGTAAAATGTCTTTAACATGTCTGTAACATGTCTGTAACATGTCTGTAACATGTCTGTAACATGTCTTAAACATGTCTGTATCATTTCTGTAACATGTATGTTACATGTCCTTAACATGTCTGTGCATGTCTGTAACATGTCTGTAACATGTCTTCATCATGTATGCAACATGTCTGCAACATGTCTGTAACATATTTGTCACATGTCTATGACATGTCAGTAACATGTCTGCAACATGCCTGTAACATGTCTGTAACATTTCTGTAATATATTTGTAATATCTCTGTAACATGTGTGAAACATGTCTGTAACATGTCTGTAACATGTCTGCATCATGTATGCAACATGTCTATATCATGTCTGCAACATGTCTGTAACATGTCTGTCACATGTCTGTAACATGTCTGTAACATGTCTGTAACATGTCTGTATCATGTCTGTAACATGTCTGTAACATGTCTGTAACATGTCTGCATCATATATGCAACAGGTCTGTAACTTGTCTGTAACATGTCTGTAACATGTCTGCATTATGTATACAACATGTCTGTAACATTTCTGTAACATGTCTGTAACATGTCTGTAACATGTCTGTAATATGTCTGTAACATGTCTGTAACATGTCTGTAACATCTCTTTAACATGTCTGTAACATGTCTGTAACATGTCGGTAACTTGTCTGTAACATATCTGTAACATGTCTGTATCATGTCTGTCACATGTCTGTAACATGTCTCTAACATGTCTGTAACATGTCTGTCACATGTCTGTAACATGTCTCTAACATGTCGGTAACTTGTCTGTATCATGTCTGTAACATGTCTGTATCATGTCTGTAACATGTCTGTAACATGTCTGTATCATGTCTGTAACATGTCTGTAATATGTCTGTAAAATGTCTTTAACATGTCTGTAACATGTCTGTAACATGTCTGCATCATGTATGCAACATGTCTGTATCATGTCTGTAACATGTCTGTAACATGTCTGTAACATGTCTGTAACATGTCTGTAACATGTCTGTAACATGTCTGTAACATGTCTGCATTATGTATGCAACATGTCTGTATCATTTCTGTAACATGTCTGTAACATGTATGTTACATGTCCTTAACATGTCTGTAGCATGTCTGTAACATGTCTAAAACATGTCTGTAACATATTTGTCACATGTCTATGACATGTCAGTAACATGTCTGCAACATGCCTGTAACATGTCTGTAATATATTTGTAATATCTCGTTAACATGTCTGTAACATGTCTGTAAAATGTCTTTAACATGTCTGTAACATGTCTGTAACATGTCTGTAAAATGTCTTTAACATGTCTGTAACATGTCTGTAACATGTCTGCATAATGTATGCAACATGTCTGTAACATGTCTGTAACATATTTGTCACATGTCTATGACATGTCAGTAACATGTATGCAACATGCCTTTAACATGTCTGTAACATGTCTGTAATATATATGTAATATCTCTGTAACATGTCTGTAAAATGTCTTTTACATGTCTGTGACATGTTTGTAACATGTTGAGGACTCGTATTTTGACCCCACAAAAATAATAATAATATTTATTATATTTTAATATTTACCACAAAGGTATCATAAATATGAAGTTAATTAGTTATAAGTTAAACAAAACGAAATTTAATTAGTTATAAGAAATGAAGTCAATTAATTATAGTTTTAGTACCACGAAGGTACATAAGTTAAGCAAGCCAATTGGCAATAGGGCACGTAGCAGGGAGAGAGCGAACGCCACCGAAACTCACCACACATTGAGAGCGCAGGCAAGAGCGAGCACACATCGAGAGCACAGCGTACATAATGAAGAGCGAGCACACATCGAGAGCACAGCATACACGATGAAGAGCGCGCACGCACACCGAGAGCGCAGGCAAGAGTACGCACACCCCGAGAGCGCAGGCAAACACGCGCGCACATAACACACACACACACATAAAACACAAAGAGCGCACGCACATGCCGACGTCAAACCAAGAGCACACGCACTTTGAGAGCACCACAAAGAGCGCACGCGCATGCCGACGTCAAAACCGAGAGCGCATGCACATCGAGAGCGCAACAAAGAGCGCACGCGCATGCCGACGTCAACACAAGAGCACACGCACACACTCACACATAGCGCACGCACACACAGCCAATGCACACGCACCGAAAGATGCAGTGGAGAGAGAGGCCGGCGACAATTGTATCGCCGTTGGCACGCGCCAAAACTTGACGGGTCAACGACTCAAAGGACAGAGGGCAGTCAGTTGACGATCAGAGTCAAACTAGGTCAAGTGCGCAAAAATCCGAGAACGAGTAACAAGTGCAAGTGGCAACAACAACAGCAGTAACAATAACCGCGGCAACAACAACAACAGCAGCAACAACAATAACAGCGGCAACTGCTCGAACAATACCACGGCGACGACAACAACAGCGGCAACGTTCGAAACGACGACACGGCAGCAAACACAACAGCGGCATCCCCGAGAACAGACGGCAACAACAACAAGAACAACGACAGCGACAGCGACGACCCCAGCGGGACTGAGTTTCTGGTGAGCGACGTTTGATATTTTTGGTGTCGGCAATCAGGACAGTGACGCAGCATTAGAACAGTTAGTTTCTGCCAAACGGCTACGGTGCTAGGCAGGGACATAGAATAAGATAAATTATAAAGTGAATAAAGGAAAAAAAATGAACAAGATTCATAGCTGTTTGGCGTTGATGGCAGTGCCTGTAAAGGCGTGAGAACCAGCGGGGGCAGCCCTCCAGAGGAAACGATCAGTATTCCGGCACCCCAACTGAACCGAAGGTTTGGCGAAAGTGTGGCAGTCGGGCTCAACCACACCACACTTGCGCCCAACATTCGGAGCAGGCATAGATCAGTGATGTTAGCGGTCCGGTCTCATAGACTGGCCGAAATGTCGACTGAAAAGTGCACGGGGCGTGGAGTTCTGATTCATGCCTCACACATGCGACATACTCGTACAGTGTATGAGCATCTGACTCGGTATAATCGAGGCGTCATGCGGGTATTCCCCTTTCCCCTCCCACCGAGACTGAAACGCCCCTCTCTCACTCCCAAGGGGAACTATTCTCCGTCTCACAGTCTCGGCAATTTTTATAAATAATTTGTAAAAGTAGGCCTGGACAGGACCGAGCGTACCTCAGCCAGGGAAAACTACGTTACAAATGCTTTTT
Organism: Zaprionus ornatus; assembly: GCA_018904035.1. Classification (NCBI taxonomy): domain Eukaryota; kingdom Metazoa; phylum Arthropoda; class Insecta; order Diptera; family Drosophilidae; genus Zaprionus; species Zaprionus ornatus. The sequence continues at coordinate 900,549 of JAEIFZ010000004.1, read as the reverse complement.
TTTTTTTTTTTTTTTGTGAATCGGTTTTTAATATACTCGGTCTTTAGATCAAATAAAAAACGCTTACATTACTCCAAAATGTTTTTTCTTTTATGAGTTCCGCTTGGTTCTGCACACACAATCAGAAATTTACTTGGAAATAACAATAGGATCAGTCTGCTTGGCGGCGTCACGTTGCTTGGCGACAATCTGGATGGCAATGCGATCCAGATCACGCTGGCCAATGGAACTCAGTTTGCGGCCACCCTCGGGGTGCTTCTCAACGAGACGGGCGTGTTCTAGGGCCTGGGTTTTGACGTCGGCATGCGCGTGCGCTCTTTGTGGTGCTCTCAGAGTGCGTGCGCTCTTGGTTTGACGTCGGCATGTGCGTGCGCTCTTTGTGTTTTATGTGTGTGCGTGTGTTATGTGCGCGCGTTTTTGCCTGCGCTCTCGGGGTGTGCGTACTCTTGCCTGCGCTCTCGGTGTGCGTGCGCGCTCTTCATCGTGTACGCTGTGCTCTCGATGTGTGCTCGCTCTTCATTGTGTACGCTGTGCTCTCGATGTGTGCTCGCTCTTGCCTGCGCTCTCGAAGTGTGGTGAGTTTTAGGTGGCGTTCGCTCTCTCCCTGCTACGTGCCCTCTTTGTGCAAATTGCGGCAACCAGCACATTGCCTCGTACAAAGGCTGCCCTGTCTACAAGGCGGAAAGGATCAAACTCCTTGCCGTCAAACTAAACATCCCAACAGTCACGCACAACAACAATCAAATAAACTCCACTGAGGCAAAACGTCCAATCTGGCAGCCACTCCAGAAAAGATTCAACAATATGTCACCCATTAACTCCCACAAACCTGTTAACTTCAATCCAGTACCTGTCTATACACTTGCCAACAATGTTAAAAACCAAAAAACATATAGCCAGGTTGCTCTTGAGGCTACTACCAATAGTCCCCCTCAATCATCCCGCAAAATGCACACTCCAGCTCCCTCCAAGGTCCCTCGCCCCCCGCAAACTCCCCTCAACCCCTCCCTTCACCAGCCACAACAACAAAAAGATAATCAACGCGCACATAATGCTTATACACCACAGCAAGCCAAGCCTAGAGCGGCCCAGTCTTTACAATACCTCGAACAAAAACAGGAAATTAAAGATATCAAAACAGCTGTTGCCAATAATGAACTCTCCATTATCAAACTCAGTGAAAAAGTCGACATGCTAGTTAATTTAATTAATAAACATTTCAAGCCAATCATTCCCACTAATAATAACAAAGCAAGCGAAACAGAAGAACATCAACAACAATAGGCCCTACAATCCACACGACACTATTCAACTCACTTACTAACCACCCAAATTATGAAGCCAGACAATTAACTATAAATCCGTATGTCCCTCAACGCTCACAGCGAATCAGATATTCTATCCAACTTGATACTTGCATCCCACCCCTCCAATCACAAATCTACCACTGCAACAAACTAACTCCTAGGCAGAGACCTTAAAATAAACTGCGTCAATCACGACTGCAAGAGCTATTCCAGGAGCTGCTGTAACTGCTCCTCCCCTAGTACTAATTCTTACATAATAATAACTTGACTGCTTGGGAACATCAAAAGTCCTAACAGTCACTACTACTAGCAAATAAATAAACAATAAAACATGGAAAATTTACATTTATTATAGTCCACTTAAACTCATTAATCATTGACAACAAACTTACACTAAAGCCTCAGGCAAATTCTTAAATAACACGCTTATGTTACACAATTAACAAAAGTAAACTCTACGTACATATCCAATTACTTATATAAAAATCTCGCCAATCACTCTGTCCGATATTACTCGCCACAATTCATTTGTCGTCCGTCTGCCGCCAAACCTGCTAATTAAAATACAAACAAACCTTAATATCTGCTTGTCATATAAACGGCAATTTGCAATAAAAACATACTCACCTCTATTACTGCCAATACTGCATAAAAGTCGTCTACATAAAATCGTCTGCCAGCCGCCAGGCACCTGCAAATAAACAAACACAAAAACATTTAAATCAATCTATTAAAACTTAAATACAAATAGTATACTATCCTTATTGCGAGCCAGCCTTGCCTAGTCCTAGCCTGCAGCATTTGCAGGCTCGCCTGTCATCTGAAAATAAACAAATATAATTCCCAATAAAATACTAGGCAAACATACGCTTATATGCCAACTTACCGTACTTCACGCCAGACGACATTCCCTATGCCAATTGCCGCCAGGAGCTACTTATTTCCCAACCATCAAAACCTGAAAAATAATTCAAAAATTAATATCAATTTAATCTATATTCAATAAACGCCATTCCGAAAACGCAATTACTCACCCTTATGCCGCCATTAATACAAAAGCGCTGTCTTCTAAATTACGTCCTGCAGCTGCAAGTCACCAGCAAAATAAGCAAATATAAATATCATTAAAAACATTCTACAATACACAAAAACAAATCCAAAATCCCCACCGTATGCCAGTCCTGGCTGCCTCTTGCCTTCAGCACCTGCAGTCCTGCCAGCCTCCTGAAAATAAACAAATATAAATCTCATTAAAATAGTGTCCAAATACACATAAATGCGCTTACTTACCGTGGCCTACTGCCATATGACACTGTCCGTACCATCTGTCGCCAGGAGCTTCAAGCCTGCCAACCATCATAAACTGAAAAAGAAAACAAAAATAAACATCAGTATTAACCGAATTCACAAATGTAAACTCGCAATCGCATATTCTCACCTCAACTGCTGCTATCTCTGCAATAGCGTCGTCCTTAAAAGAGCGGCTCGACCGTCAATTATCAATACTTGAAAATGAATACAAACATAAACATCAATATAAACTGTATTTATAAATCACCAATCTGCAAATATAAATACTCACCATTACTGCCGCCATTTCTGCAAATGCGATGCCTTCCGAGTCCTGTCTGCTTTCTGCCCTTATGCACCTGCATTCTTGATCGTCATCTGGAAAAAAAAGCAAACTCAACCTATAATATAAACAACACACACATACACATAAACGCGCCAACCTACCTCAGGATGCTGTCAGATATTGTCTGTGCCACTCGCCACCAGGAACACCTCGTCTGCCAATTATCAATACCTGAAAAAGAATACAAACATAAACACCAACATGAACTTAATACACAAATATATATATACTCAACTTACCTTGAACCCCGCAAATCAACAGCGTCCACGCTATTTGCCACCAGGATCTGGTCGCCCGCCTACCACCATAACCTGTAAAAGGATTCAAATAATATAAACCTTAATTGCAAATTGCCAATTCTCATACACTAATACTCACCCTCACTGCCGCCATCTCCGTAAAAGCGATTTCATCTAAAGCACGCCTTTGAGCTGCCGGTCACCTGCAATTAAACACATATAAATAACAACCTTATCCAAACATTAAATACAAATACAAATTTAAGACTTTCCTCGTCGCAAGCCAATCCGGCCTCCGTCTCCAGCACCTGCAGTCCTGTCTGTCATCTAAAACAAACAAATTAAAGAACCATTAAAATAATATATAGTAAATGATAAAATAAGATTAATATATTAATTCATAGAAAACAAAGTAAACAATAAAACAACATGTAAATATAAATTAATATAAAACAATAACAAAGTGATAATAAAATAATACGCAAATATATACTCATATAAAACAATAAAAAAGTAAATAGCAATTAAATATACAAAAATGCCAACACTCTAACATTCCATCAACTACAAACAATCCATTTTGCTCACTGTGCATGCCATGGCCTAACTCAACACAAAACATGAACGCACGCACACACACATACACAAACACAAGCAACCACTCTTGCCAATACGTTTTTCTAAAAACGCTTCAACAATATTGGCCCAACCAGCATACAGCCACAAGCAACAACCAACACACATCAATTTAAGTCGAACCAATTCTGACTTTGCCATACACACAAACATACACAAGCTCCCCAGCAATAAACTCACACACGACACCATATAAAAAAAATAAATAATAATAACAACAGCTAATATGCCACACCACAACTGCTAACACGCTACTCACTTATATCAATATAACAACTATCAAATACATAATAAAATAAACTAACATAAATAATAACTTTTAACTTACTCGTGGTGGTTGGACGTGTTTCGCTTTTGCTCCCTGTGTTTCTTAATAATTCTGTTTAATTGATTTGCTTATGTGCTTTCATTAATAGTGCCGTATCTTACTAGTGCTAACCCTGTGAGCAAAAGCTTAAGTAGCATACTAATCCCGCCTTATTAGTGAATTCGCTTACAAAAATTTTAATTCTTTTCACTTGCGCGTCTTGGCGTCAAGTTTTTTGTTTTTGTTTTTACTAATATTCACACACTTTCCTGCTCTCCCCGCTCTGTTGTTGTTTTGTTTACCTCGAGTGCTCGCTATATTTGTTTTTTTTTATTTTCGTTCTCGCTTGCTTGCCTGTTTTTGGCGCTGTAACTGTTTCTTGCTCTCTCAAGAAATTTGTCTTAATATTCTATTGCTCTCTTCGTTGTCCCCTACTATTCGAAGGCATATTTATTTTATTAACATGGTGTCGTGCTCTGCAGCAAATTGCAAATGCTCTTCAGATGCTAATGCGGACTACATTGGTTGCTGGCTCTGTGACAATTTTAGTCACTTAAAATGCTGTGGCCTAACTGTGCGGGTTAGAGATGCCGTCAACGCCAATGTAGGCCATAAATGGTCGTGCGAAGCGTGCCGTGTGGGTGAATCCGATCTACGGAAAATCCACAATAAAACCAAACTCGGGTTTTATCGGATACGCACAGCTTTCTCTAATCTCCAATCTGAATTTTTGGAGATGGAGACCCAATTCAACGCCTTTACGGCTCTTAATAAGCCACCTGCTCCTCTTAATATTCCTTTAGATTCAGTTACTACGAATCTAAAGACCACCAATCTACCTTCTTCCAAGGCTTCTTCTTCGGATCTTCTAAGTCTAATTTCCTCTATACCGTCTTGCTCTTCTAGTTGCACAAAAAAAAAAAAAAAACTAGCAGCAATGTTACCGCACCGAAACCTCTTGCTGCCCCTCTTGTGCCTACTCCCATTACGAGCAATGATAACAACGTAACGGGTAATATTCCCGCAATCATGCCTGCTAGTCAGGCACCGAGTATAAAACCTCTGATTGCGATTAAACCCAAAAAATTGGTGTTTATCTCTCGCTTGGCTCCAGACACAACCATAGAAGATGTACAATCGTACATTCTCGAAAGGATGCCTGTAAATGATTTGATTGTTAAAAAATTCAACTTCAAATTAAAGCGTGACATTTCTTCTTTCAAAATTATTCTCCCTGCAGAACAGTTTAAAGACGTTTGCGCAGCTTTTTTCTGGCCGCCCGACCTTATTGTTAAGGAGTTCACTCCAAAACAAAAAAGCCGATCGACCGTCACTCTTCCCACATTGGCCGTTACATCGCCAAGTGAACCTACAACAAGTGCAAAGTCCTCAAAAAACTGAAGTTCTCTTCTCTTCATGCTTCTGAAAATGCTAGGGGACACACAAATATTCTTTCTTCCTTAATTCTTTCCTATTAAAATGTTAGAGGCCTCTGTAGTAAAATCTCTAGTCTTTATCTTCATAGTCTTGCCTTTTCTTCCCAAATTATTGCCTTTACCGAAACCTGGTTAAAGCCAGAGATGCTAAGCTCTGAAGTCTTTCCAGATAGGTATACAACATACAGGCTTGATCGACCTGACCGACGGGGTGGTGGAGTACTGATTCCAGTAGACTCCTCCATTATGTCGGACCTCTTACAGCCGGAGTTTCAATTCGACATTGAATTAATCTGTGTAAAACTACACTTTCCCGGTTTTTTCTTGTATATAACCTGCTCCTATATTCCGCCGTCATCGGAATTATCAGTCTACTCGCAACATTTGTCTGCAATTAAGACTATTTTTAATCTGTTATCAGACAGAGATCATTTCATAGTCCTGGGTGACTTTAGTATCCCGGAATGTAATTGGACATCCATTGCGGAGGGAAACTTCCTTCCGCCCTCCCGGCAACATGATCTGTTTGACGGTTTGTTTGACATGTCTATGTCGCAGGTTAATCATGTCAAAAACACTTTAAACAGATCGCTTGATCTATGTTTCGTCTCAGATCCTTCCAGGGTGATTTTAGACAGGGCTCAACCTCTTTCCCTACCTGAAGATCCTTATCATCCCACTTTCGAAGTGAATCTCGACTTGGGTATTAGCTTTGTGGATAAAAGTGTAAAGCCGTGCAATCGCGTGCGCTGCTTTAAGAAAGCAGACTTTGAATACTTAAATTATTTAATTTCATATTGTGATTGGTCTGACTTTTATCTATCAACTGATATATCAGTGGCTATCAATATATTTTATAAAACCCTTAACTCTGCTTTTGATATCTGTGTTCCGTTTTTCTATCCGACAAGCTCAAGTAGGCCTCCTTGGTTTACAAAAGAGTTGTCTCGCTTAAAAAACTTAAAGAGTAGCTTATTTAAGAAATACAAGCTGAAAAACTCACCGCGTGCTTAACGCGAAGTGTTATAAAAACTATTTGACAAGATGTAGGATTCAATTCTTTCAGAATCCTAAACAGTTTTATAGTTTTGTTAAAATGAAGCGTAGGTCAGCGGGCTTTCCTTCTAAACTTATGTTCGATAACGCTGAGGCGGACACAGATCAGGCCATTGCCGATATGTTTGCCAAGTTTTTTCAAACAACTTATTCTTCCTCTACGCCAAATATTCACTCCTATCCATATAGCGTACCAAGCTCGAATGGCATCTTCACACCTATACTGGATGAAAGTTCACTTATTAGGGATCTTCGATTGGTTAAACCAGTCTTCTCACCAGGTCCCGATGGTATCCCCGCCTGTGTACTTCGATACTGTGCCAACTCCTTATGTAAGCCATTGCTCAAACTATTTTCGCTGTCCTTAGTAACTGCCTCGTTTCCATCCATATGGAAGGAATCCTTTATCATCCCTTTACATAAAAAGGGCAGCAAGTCTGATGCAAGCAATTATAGAGGTATCTCTAAATTGTCGGCTATACCGAAATTCTTCGAGGATGTTATTACTTGCAGCATTTTAGTAGATCCATTATATCCCCTTTTCAATACGGATTTGTGAAGCGTCGTTCTACCACGACAAATCTGCTTGAGCTGACATCCTTTGTGGTAAAAGGATTTCAGGAATATCTTCAAACTGATGTCATTTATACTGATTTCAGTAAGGCATTTGACTCAGTCAACCATTCCCTTCTTGCACATAAACTAAATCTTCTCGGTTTCTCACCAAAACTTCTTAGTTGGATTGTGAGCTATTTGGGTGACAGAACCCAACGAGTCCTCTTTAAAAATACTCGTTCCTATCCCGTTCATTCCACATCTGGTGTTACTCAGGGAAGCCACTTAGGTCCCCTGCTTTTTACACTTTTCATCAATGACCTCCCAACGGTCATACTTAACTCACGTACTCTCATGTACGCGGATGATGTCAAGCTCTGTTTTCAATTTAGAGACGACACCGGTCATTCTCGCCTTCAATCTGACCTAGATTGTTTCTTTTCTTGGTGTCGTGTAAATCTCCTTAATCTGAACAGCTCAAAATGCAAGCTGATGACATTCTCACGTGCCTGCCCAAAGTACGTATCATACTCTCTTTGTGGTTGTACCTTGGAAAGAATTTCCCTGGTTGATGATCTAGGTGTCCGCTTGGACCGAAAACTCAAGTTTTCCGAACATATATCATCAATGGCTAATAAAGCTATGGGTGTACTCGGCTTTATTAAGAGATGGTCCAAGGAGTTTGACGATCCTTACTTAACTAAGACTCTCTTCACTTTGCTTGTTCGTCCAATTCTCGAGTACGGATCATGTGTCTGGAACCCTCAGTACACAGTTCATAGAGACCGCATTGAATCCGTACAGAAAAACTTCTTAATGTTTGCCTTGCGAGGCCTTAACTGGGATGTAAATTCAAGACTTCCTTCCTTTCCTAGTAGACTTTTGTTACTTAATCTGCCTTCTCTAGCCAATCGTAGAACCATGCTTGGTGTTATATTTATTAACAACCTTATCCAAGGTGACATAGATAGTAGCGACTTACTTAGTAGACTATACTTTTCTGTCCCTGGTAGAATCACCCGCAATTAGCTTCCTTTAAAACTTCCTAATTGTAGCTCGAACTATGTCCTGCATGAGCCATTCAGGGTATTATGTTCGGACTATAATAAACTATACTTCATTGTAGCTAACAATAACAACTTGATATCTAGCTTAAAATTACAACTCCTCGCCCACTTATCTAGAATTTAGTTAAATACATAACTATCTTCTTTCTATTCATAGTAGTACTTTCAACATACTGCATGCTTTAACACTCTACTCATAATTTTATTTGCATTTGGTTACTAACACTTACTCTCCTGATCTGATTGGGTTTTTCTGGGTTTTCCCCAATCCTCTGCAACAAATGTTGGATCGGCTTTTCTTTATCCCAGTTTGCACGTTTGCACATTTGCACAATTTTTAAATAATTTTTTTTTCGTTTCTTTACATTTAAGGTTTTACCCTTAATTTAAAATTACCTTTAGTTTAAAATTTCAACTTAAATAATTTAAATCTAATTTCAATTGTTTCTTTACTTTCATATCATAGTTCGACTGTAAAATAAAATAAATAAATAAATATATGTGCTTTCGTTTATTTTACGCTTCACTGTGATCGGGTCTAAGCCTTTGCTCGGTTAGCTTGCTCAAGTTCGAACTTTGCTCACTGGGGAGGGAAGCTTTTCGATAAGTCGTCTGTGCCCCGGTTGATGGAGATGCGACTTAAAAGCTTTATTTGCTTTTAGGCGGGAGAGCTTTGCATGTTGAGAAATCGGCAATTTGTTAATTATGGATGATTTGCAAAAGACGCAGCTGCTCGCCGGGTCAAAGTGTTGCCTCAGCCCCAACTAACCCCGAATTTGATTTGCAAAAACAGAGCGAAACTGCATACCCCCTATAAAAAGGTCGCGTGATTACCTCACAGCATTAATAAATTATAGTAGCTTATTTCTAAAAACAAAGGTTGAACACATGTGAAACATTCCGAGACTGCTACAAAATATAATGATAATATAATAACATGTCTGTAACATGTCTGTACTATGTCTGTAACATGTCTGTAACATGTCTGTAACATGTCTGTAACATGTCTGTAACATGTCTGTAACATGTCTGTAACATGTCTGTAACATGTCTGTAACATGTCTGTATCATGTCTGTAACATGTCTGTAACATGTCTGTATCATGTCTGTAACATGTCTGTAACATGTCTGTAACATGTCTGTAACATGTCTGTAACATGTCTGTAACATGTCTGTAACATGTCTGTAACATGTCTGTAACATGTTTGTAACATGTTTGTAACATGTCTGTAACATGTCTGTAACATGTCTGTAACATGTCTTCATCATGTATGCAAATGTCTGTCTTAACATGTCTGTCTCATGTCTGTAACATGTCTGTAACATGTCTGTAACATGTCTGTAACATGTCTGTAACATGTCTGTAACATGTCTGTAACATGTCTGTAACATGTCTGTAACATGTCAGTAACATGTCTGCAACATGCCTGTAACATGTCTGTAACATGTTTGTGACATGTCTATAAAATGTCTGTAACATGGCTGTAACATGTCTGTAACATGTCTATAACATATCTGTAACATGTCTGTAAAATGTCTGTAACATGTCTGTAACATGTCTGTAACATGTCTGTAACATGTCTGTAACATGTCTGTAACATGTCTATAACATGTCTGTAACATGTTTGTGACATGTCTATAAAATGTCTGTTACATGGCTGTAACATGTCTGTAACATGTCTGTAACATGTCTGTAACATGTTTGTGACATGTCTATAAAATGTCTGTAACATGTCTGTAACATGTCTGTAACATGTCTGTAACATGTCTGTAACATGTCTGTAACATGTCTGTAACATGTCTGTAACATGTCTGTAACATGTCTGTAACATGTCTGTAACATGTCTGTAACATGTCTGTAACATGTCTGTAACATGTCTGTAACATGTCTGTAACATGTCTGTAACATGTCTGTAACATGTCTGTAACATGTCTGTAACATGTCTGTAACATGTCTGTAACATGTCTGTAACATGTCTGTAACATGTCTGTAACATGTTTGTGACATGTCTATAAAATGTCTGTAACATGGCTGTAACATGTCTGTAACATGTCTGTAACATGTCTGTAACATGTCTATAACATGTCTGTAACATGTTTGTGACATGTCTATAAAATGTCTGTAACATGTCTGTAACATGTCTGTAACATGTCTGTAACATGTCTGTAACATGTCTGTAACATGTCTGTAACATGTCTGTAACATGTCTGTAACATGTCTGTAACATGTCTGTAACATGTCTGTAACATGTCTGTAACATGTCTGTAACATGTCTGTAACATGTCTGTAACATGTCTGTAACATGTCTGTAACATGTCTGTAACATGTCTGTAACATGTCTGTAACATGTCTGTAACATGTCTGTAACATGTCTGTAACATGTCTGTAACATGTCTGTAACATGTCTGTAACATGTCTGTAACATGTCTGTAACATGTCTGTAACATGTCTGTAACATGTCTGTAACATGTCTGTAACATGTCTGTAACATGTCTGTAACATGTCTGTAACATGTCTGTAACATGTCTGTAACATGTCTGTAACATGTCTGTAACATGTCTGTAACATGTCTGTAACATGTCTGTAACATGTCTGTAACATGTCTGTAACATGTCTGTAACATGTCTGTAACATGTCTGTAACATGTCTATAAAATGTCTGTAACATGTCTGTAACATGTCTGTAACATGTCTGTAACATGTCTGTAACATGTCTGTAACATGTCTGTAACATGTCTGTAACATGTTTGTGTACATGTCTATAAAATGTCTGTAACATGTCTGTAACATGTCTGTAACATGTCTGTAACATGTCTGTAACATGTCTGTAACATGTCTGTAACATGTCTGTAACATGTCTGTAACATGTCTGTAACATGTCTGTAACATGTCTGTAACATGTCTGTAACATGTCTGTAACATGTCTGTAACATGTCTGTAACATGTCTGTAACATGTCTGTAACATGTTTGTAACATGTCTGTAACATGTCTGTAACATGTTTGTGACATGTCTATAAAATGTCTGTAACATGGCTGTAACATGTCTGTAACATGTCTGTAACATGTCTGTAACATGTCTGTAAAATGTCTGTAACATGTCTGTAACATGTCTGTAACATGTCTGTAACATGTCTGTAACATGTCTGTAACATGTCTGTAACATGTCTGTAACATGTCTGTAACATGTCTGTAACATGTCTGTAACATGTCTGTAACATGTCTGTAACATGTCTGTAACATGTCTGTAACATGTCTGTAACATGTCTGTAACATGTCTGTAACATGTCTGTAACATGTCTGTAACATGTCTGTAACATGTCTGTAACATGTCTGTAACATGTCTGTAACATGTCTGTAACATGTCTGTAACATGTCTGTAACATGTCTGTAACATGTCTGTAACATGTCTGTAACATGTCTGTAACATGTCTGTAACATGTCTGTAACATGTCTGTAACATGTCTGTAACATGTCTGTAACATGTCTGTAACATGTCTGTAACATGTCTGTAACATGTCTGTAACATGTCTGTAACATGTCTGTAACATGTCTGTAACATGTCTGTAACATGTCTGTAACATGTCTGTAACATGTCTGTAACATGTCTGTAACATGTCTGTAACATGTCTGTAACATGTCTGTAACATGTCTGTAACATGTCTGTAACATGTCTGTAACATGTCTGTAACATGTCTGTAACATGTCTGTAACATGTCTGTAACATGTCTGTAACATGTCTGTAACATGTCTGTAACATGTCTGTAACATGTCTGTAACATGTCTGTAACATGTCTGTAACATGTCTGTAACATGTCTGTAACATGTCTGTAACATGTCTGTAACATGTCTGTAACATATCTGTAAAATGTCTGTAACATGTCTGTAACATGTCTGTAACATGTCTGTAACATGTCTGTAACATGTCTGTAACATGTCTGTCAACATGTCTGTAACATGTCTGTAACATGTCTGTAACATGTCTGTAACATGTCTGTAACATGTCTGTAACATGTCTGTAACATGTCTGTAACATGTCTGTAACATGTCTGTAACATGTCTGTAACATGTTTGTAACATGTCTGTAACATGTCTGTAACATGTCTGTAACATGTCTGTAACATGTCTGTAACATGTCTGTAACATGCCATTGTAACATGTCTGTAACATGTTTGTGACATGTCCATAAAATGTCTGTAACATGTCTGTAACATGTCTGTAACATGTCTGTAACATGTCATCTGTAACATGTCTGTAACATGTCTGTAACATGTCTGTAACATGTCTGTAACATGTCTGTAACATGTCTGTAACATGTCTGTAACATGTCTGTAACATGTTTGTAACATGTCTGTAACATGTCTGTTACATGTCTGTAACATGTCTGTAACATGTCTGTAACATGTCTGTAACATGTCTGTAACATGTCTGTAACATGTCTGTAACATGTCTGTAACATGTCTGTAACATGTCTGTAACATGTCTGTAACATGTCTGTAACATGTCTGTAACATGTCTGTAACATGTCTGTAACATGTCTGTAACATGTCTGTAACATGTCTGTAACATGTCTGTAACATGTCTGTAACATGTCTGTAACATGTCTGTAACATGTCTGTAACATGTCTGTAACATGTCTGTAACATGTCTGTAACATGTCTGTAACATGTCTGTAACATGTCTGTAACATGTCTGTAACATGTCTGTAACATGTCTGTAACATGTCTGTAACATGTCTGTAACATGTCTGTAACATGTCTGTAACATGTCTGTAACATGTCTGTAACATGTCTGTAACATGTCTGTAACATGTCTGTAACATGTCTGTAACATGTCTGTAACATGTCTGTAGTGACATGTCTGTAACATGTCTGTAACATGTCTGTAACATGTCTATAACATGTCTGTAACATGTCTGTAACATGTCTGTAACATGTCTGTAACATGTCTGTAACATGTCTGTAACATGTCTGTAACATGTCTGTAACATGTCTGTAACATGTCTGTAACATGTCTGTAACATGTCTGTAACATGTCTGTAACATGTCTGTAACATGTCTGTTACATGTCTAAAACATGTCTGTAACATGTCTGTAACATGTCTGCATCATGTCTGTAACATGTCTGTAACATGTCTGTAACATGTCTGTAACATGTCTGTAACATGTCTGTAACATGTCTGCAACATGTCTGTAACATGTCTGTAACATGTCTATAACATGTCTGTAACATGTCTTTAACATGTCTGTAACATGTCTGTAACATGTCTGTAACATGTCTGTAACATGTCTGTAACATGTCTGTAACATGTCTGTAACATGTCTGTAACATGTCTGTAACATGTCTGTAACATGTCTGTAACATGTCTGTAACATGTCTTCAACATGTCTGTAACATGTCTGTAACATGTCTGTAACATGTCTGTAACATGTCTTGTAACATGTCTGTAACATGTCTGCAACATGTCTGTAACATGTCTGTAACATGCCTGTAACATGTCTGTAACATGTTTGTAACATGTCTGTAACATGTCTGTAACATGTCTGTAACATGTCTGTAACATGTCTATAACATGTCTGTAACATGTCTGTAACATGTCTGTAACATGTCTGTAACATGTCTGTAACATGTCTGTAACATGTCTGTAACATGTCTGTAACATGTCTGTAACATGTCTGTAACATGTCTATAAAATGTCTGTAACATGTCTGTAACATGTCTGTAACATGTCTGTAACATGTTTGTAACATGTCTGTAACATGTCTATAACATGTCTGTAACATGTCTGTAACATGTCTGTAACATGTCTGTAACATGTCTGTAACATGTCTGTAACATGTCTGTAACATGTCTGTAACATGTCTGTAACATGTCTGTAACATGTCTGTAACATGTCTGTAACATGTCTGTAACATGTCTGTAACATGTCTGTAACATGCATGTCTGTAACATGTCTGTAACATGTCTGTAACATGTCTGTAACATGTCTGTAACATGTCTATAACATATTTGTCACATGTCTTTAACATGTCAGTAGCATGTCTGCAACATGTCTGTAACATGTCTGCAACATGCCTGTAACATGTCTGTAACATGTTTGTGACATGTCCATAAAATGTCTGTAACATGGCTGTAACATGTCTGTAACATGTCTATAACTCATCTGTAACATGTCTGTAAAATGTCTGTAACATGTCTGTAACATGTCTGTAACATGTCTGTAACATGTTTGTAACATGTCTATAAAATGTCTGTTACATGGCTGTAACATGTCTGTAACATGTCTGTAACATGTCTGTAACATGTCTGTAACATGTCTGTAACATGTCTGTAACATGTCTGTAACATGTCTGTAACATGTCTGTAACATGTCTGTAACATGTCTGTAACATGTCTGTAACATGTCTGTAACATGTCTGTAACATGTCTGTAACATGTCTGTAACATGTCTGTAACATGTCTGTAACATGTCTGTAACATGTCTGTAACATGTCTGTAACATGTCTATAACATATCTGTAACATGTCTGTAACATGTCTGTAACATGTCTGTAACATGTCTGTAACATGTCTGTAACATGTCTGTAACATGTCTGTAACATGTCTGTAACATGTTTGTGACATGTCTATAAAATGTCTGTAACATGGCTGTAACATGTCTGTAACATGTCTATAACATGTCTGTAACATGTCTGTAACATGTCTGTAACATGTCTGTAACATGTCTGTAACATGTCTGTAACATGTCTGTAACATGTCTGTAACATGTCTGTAACATGTCTGTAACATGTCTGTAACATGTCTGTAACATGTCTGTAACATGTCTGTAACATGTCTGTAACATGTCTATAACATGTCTGTAACATGTCTGTAACATGTCTGTAACATGTCTGTAACATGTCTGTAACATGTCTGTAACATGTCTGTAACATGTCTGTAACATGTTTGTGACATGTCTGTAACATGTCTGTAACATGTCTGTAACATGTCTGTAACATGTCTGTAACATGTCTGTAACATGTCTGTAACATGTCTGTAACATGTCTGTAACATGTCTGTAAAATGTCTGTAACATGTCTGTAACATGTCTGTAACATGTCTGTAACATGTCTGTAACATGTCTGTAACATGTCTGTAACATGTCTGTAACATGTCTGTAACATGTCTGTAAAATGTCTGTAACATGTCTGTAACATGTCTGTAACATGTCTATGACATGTCTGTAACATGTCTGTAACATGTCTGTAACATGTCTGTAACATGTCTGTAACATGTCTGTAACATGTCTGTAACATGTCTGTAACATGTCTGTAACATGTCTGTAACATGTCTGTAACATGTCTGTAACATGTCTGTAACATGTCTGTAACATGTCTGTAACATGTCTGTAACATGTCTGTAACATGTCTGTAACATGTCTGTAACATGTCTGTAACATGTTTGTGACATGTCTATAAAATGTCTGTAACATGTCTGTAACATGTCTGTAACATGTCTGTAACATGTCTGTAACATGTCTGTAACATGTCTGTAACATGTCTGTAAAATGTCTGTAACATGTCTGTAACATGTCTGTAACATGTCTGTAACATGTCTGTAACATGTCTGTAACATGTCTGTAACATGTCTGTAACATGTCTGTAACATGTCTGTAACATGTCTGTAACATGTCTGTAACATGTCTGTAACATGTCTGTAACATGTCTGTAACATGTTTGTGACATGTCTATAAAATGTCTGTAACATGTCTGTAACATGTCTGTAACATGTCTGTAACATGTCTGTAACATGTCTGTAACATGTCTGTAACATGTCTGTAACATGTTTGTGACATGTCTATAAAATGTCTGTAACATGTCTGTAACATGTCTGTAACATGTCTGTAACATGTCTGTAACATGTCTGTAACATGTCTGTAACATGTCTGTAACATGTCTGTAACATGTCTGTAACATGTTTGTAACATGTCTGTAACATGTCTGTAACATGTCTGTAACATGTCTGTAACATGTCTGTAACATGTCTGTAACATGTCTGTAACATGTCTGTAACATGTCTGTAACATGTCTGTAACATGTCTGTAACATGTCTGTAACATGTCTGTAACATGTTTGTAACATGTCTGTAACATGTCTGTAACATGTCTGTAACATGTCTGTAACATGTCTGTAACATGTCTGTAACATGTCTGTAACATGTTTGTGACATGTCCAACATGTCTGTAACATGTCTGTAACATGTCTGTAACATGTCTGTAACATGTCTGTAACATGTCTGTAACATGTCTGTAACATGTCTGTAACATGTCTGTAACATGTCTGTAACATGTCTGTAACATGTCTGTAACATGTCTGTAACATGTCTGTAACATGTCTGTAACATGTCTGTAACATGTCTGTAACATGTCTGTAACATGTCTGTAACATGTCTGTAACATGTCTGTAAAATGTCTGTAACATGTCTGTAACATGTCTATAACATGTCTGTAACATGTCTGTAACATGTCTGTAACATGTCTGTAACATGTCTGTAACATGTCTGTAACATGTCTGTAACATGTCTGTAACATGTCTGTAACATGTCTGTAACATGTCTGTAACATGTCTGTAACATGTCTGTAACATGTCTGTAACATGTCTGTAACATGTCTGTAACATGTCTGTAACATGTCTGTAACATGTCTGTAACATGTCTGTAACATGTCTGTAACATGTCTGTAACATGTCTGTAACATGTCTGTAACATGTCTGTAAAATGTCTGTAAAATGTCTGTAACATGTCTTTAACATGTCCTTAAAATGTCTGTAACATGTCTGTAACATGTATAAAACATGTCTGTAACATGTCTGTAACATGTCTGTAACATGTCTGTAACATGTCTGTAAAATGTCTGTAACATGTCTGTAACATGTCTCTAACATGTCTGTAACATGTCTGTAACATGTCTGTAACATGTCTGTAACATGTCTGTAACATGTCTGTAACATGTCTGTAACATGTCTGTAACATGTCTGTAACATGTCTGTAACATGTCTGTAACATGTCTGTAACATGTCTGTAACATGTCTGTAACATGTCTGTAACATGTCTATAACATGTCTGTAACATGTCTGTAACATGTCTGTAACATGTCTGTAACATGTCTGTAACATGTCTGTAACATGTCTGTAACATGTCTGTAACATGTCTGTGACATGTCTATAAAATGTCTGTAACATGTCTGTAACATGTCTGTAACATGTCTGTAACATGTCTGTAACATGTCTGTAACATGTCTGTAACATGTCTGTAACATGTCTGTAACATGTCTGTAACATGTCTGTAACATGTCTGTAACATGTCTGTAACATGTCTGTAAAATGTCTGTAACATGTCTGTAACATGTCTCTAACATGTCTCTGACATGTCTGTAACATGTCTTCAACATGTCTGTAACATGTCTGTAACATGTCTGTAACATGTCTGTAACATGTCTGTAACATGTCTGTAACATGTCTATAACATGTCTGTAACATGTCTGTAACATGTCTGTAACATGTCTGTAACATGTCTGTAACATGTCTGTAACATGTCTGTAACATGTCTGTAACATGTCTGTAACATGTCTGTAACATGTCTGTAACATGTCTGTAACATGTCTATAAAATGTCTGTAACATGTCTGTAACATGTCTGTAACATGTCTGTAACATGTCTGTAACATGTCTGTAACATGTTTGTGACATGTCTGTAAAATGTCTGTAACATGTCTGTAACATGTCTGTAACATGTCTGTAACATGTCTGTAACATGTCTGTAACATGTCTGTAACATGTCTGTAACATGTCTGTAACATGTCTGTAACATGTCTGTAACATGTCTGTAACATGTTTGTGACATGTCTATAAAATGTCTGTAACATGTCTGTAACATGTCTGTAACATGTCTGTAACATGTCTGTAACATGTCTGTAACATGTCTGTAACATGTTTGTGACATGTCTATAAAATGTCTGTAACATGTCTGTAACATGTCTGTAACATGTCTGTAACATGTCTGTAACATGTCTGTAACATGTCTGTAACATGTCTGTAACATGTCTGTAACATGTCTGTAACATGTCTGTAACATGTCTGTAACATGTCTGTAACATGTCTGTAACATGTCTGTAACATGTCTGTAAAATGTCTGTCATTTAACTTCCACAGTGAACGGACTTTTTTTTGTGCTTTTTTTTTTTTTTTTTTTTTTAATTCAAAACAACCGGTATTTTGTTTAAATATCTAAATTTAAATATATCCTTTTGCTAGCCCGTTCACGACGCGTGTGCATGCCTTATATTGTAGATTAGTCAAACTAAACTTTGCTAATTTTACATTTGTTGTGCATTGGTTCTGCTCGTCCAGTGTTTTGTTTTTGTCTTCTTATTTTCGGTAAGCGACGTTGTTGTAGTTAGTTCACCGCTATAGCTCTCTCTCCTTATCTCTCCTAATTCTTTGAGTGCGCCTAAGCAGCTCTCACGCTTTGCCGCTCTCTTTGCTGCACTGTTGTTGCTCTATCTTTCTGCTCTCTGTGCTCACTGCCTTTACGCGCGCTAATTTCTTTCTCTCGCGCACATTCCTTTTCTTGTTTTTGTTCGTATTCCTTTTGGCATTTCTCGTTTTACAGTAGGTGCCCACTGTAATGGACGGGGTAATTTGTTTCAAAAAATCCTGCCTTAAGCAGGTGACTGCCGCCCAGGCAAGCATTTCGTGCTGGCTATGTACCAACGTAGTACACGCGAAGTGTGCCGGATTTTCTGGCCCGACGGCTGACGCCGTAGCCAAGCGCACCGGTTTGCGTTATTGCTGCGATGTGTGTAGGGAGGTGGAGAACGACATGTGTTCGTTTATGCGTCAAACGAAGACTGGATTTAAGGAACTGCTTGGAAGTTTTCGTAAACTTTCCGACCAGTTCTCGGCGCTGGATTCTTCTTTCAATAACCTTAAGTTATTGAATGAATCCCCAAAGCGTAAGAAATCCACACGGGCAGAGAAGTCTTCTGTTAGCGCCACCCAGCTCCCTCTAATTGACCAGCCAGGTACGCCAGTGACACAGCCGCTGATGCCGTTCACCAATCCTCCGATGGTAACGAGATCTGCGGTTCTTCTAGAGAATGTCATTGGGGGTGTGCAATCAGTGACGCCTAAACCATCCGATATGTCTGCTGTGGTCTCGTTGCCTGTGCCACAGTTATTAGATTTTCATAGGGCGTGTTCAAGTTCTGGATTACCAGAAGAGAACCTCTGCTCTGGTATTATACCGGAGGCGCCAAAAAAGCTTGTAGGTGTTCCACAAAAGAAACAAATTTTTGTTTCCAGGCTTGCCCCTGAACTCACATCAAACGATGTTACTGCTTATATTCAAGCAAAAATACAAGCCTTGGATATAAAAGTGGAAAAATTTAAGCTTTCTTATGAGAGGGACATATCGTCCTTCAAAATAAGTGTCCCCAACGAACTCTTTGGCATTATATGTTCCGCACAATTTTGGCCGGAACACGTAATTTTTAAAGAGTTCGAAGCAAAGAAGAAAAAAATCGCCCACCGATTAAACTTCCTTTGCCTTCTTTAGCATCTGCCAAGAAAAATCCGAGCAAAAAAAACTAACAAGCTTCTTAACTCTTTCATATCAAAATGTTAGAGGTCTTTGTACTAAACTTTCAACTTTATATTTAAACAGTCTCTCTTTTTCTTCTCAAGTTCTTGTGTTTACTGAGACTTGGTTAAAGCCGGAGATCCTTAACTCTGAAGTCTTTCCAAATAAGTACACAACCTACAGGTGTGATCGACCTGACCGTCGTGGTGGTGGAGTTCTTATTGCAGTTGATTCCACCATCAATTCGGAACTTTTACAACCGGAGATTCAATCTGCTATTGAATTACTCTGTGTAAAATTACACTTCCCCGGCTTCTTTCATTATATAACCTGTTCTTATATTCCGCCGTCATCGGAGTTATCAGTCTATTTGCAACATTTGTCGGCAATAAAGACTATATTTAATCTGTTATCAGACAGAGATCACTTTTCAGTCCTTGGGGACTTTAATATTTCTAATTGTAATTGGACAACAAGTGTTGACTCAAATACTCTGTTGCCTTCACGGCAACATGACCTTTTCGACGGTCTGTTTGATATGTCATTGTCACAGGTCAATCATATCTTAAACTGTAGTAACAGATCGTTAGATTTATGCTTTGTCTCCGATCCATCTAGAGTGAGTCTAAACAGGACACAACCACTTTCTCTTCCTGAAGATCCTTACCATCCCACTCTTGAAGTTACTTTTGAGTTTGTCGCATGTATGGATAAACATGAAAAACTGTGTAATCGTGTACGCTGCTTTAGAAAAGCAGATTTTAACTTATTAAATTCGTTAATTTCTAATTTTGATTGGTCGGAACTAATTTGTCTACAGATATTTCAGTAGCGACCAATATTTTTATAAGACAATTAATTCATTTTTGATATTTGTGTTCCGTGCTTTTATCCAACTTCCTCGAGTAAGCCGCCATGGTTCACAAGAGAGTTGTCACGGTTAAAAAATTTAAAGTCGAGTCTATTTAAAAAGTATAAAAACAATAATTCGCCTTCAGCCTTTTCTCGCTACTTAAGCGCGCGGTCAGATTTTACAGTCTTAAACGCGAAATGTTATAAGACCTATTTAACTCGTTGCAAGGTTCAGTTTACTCAGAACCCCAAACAGTTTTATAGTTTTGTTAACACGAAGCGCAAGTCTCCCGCATTTCCAACGAAACTAACGTTTGAAAATGCTTGTGCAGATACCGACCAAACCATGGCCGATTTGTTTGCAAAGTTTTTTCAAACGACATATTCACCCTCTACACATCACACTCACTTTTATCCATACAACATTCCAAGTTCGAATGGTATCTTCACTCCCTTTCTAAACGAAAGCTCACTTGTCAAGGATCTTTATTTAGTTAAGCCAGTTTTCTCACCTGGCCCTGACGGTGTTCCCGCTTGTATACTTCGGTTCTGTGCCAACTCCTTAAGTAAGCCATTGCTCAAACTATTTTCGCTGTCCTTAGAAACTTCACTCTTTCCTTCTATTTGGAAAGAAAAAGGGCAGCAAGTCTGATGCAAGCAATTATAGAGGTATCTCTAAATTGTCGGCTATACCTAAATTTTTCGAGAATGTTATAACTCCTCAATTGCAACATTCCTGTAGATCCGTTATTTCTCCTTTTCAACACGGATTTATAAAGCGTCGTTCAACTACGACAAATTTACTTGAGCTGACATCCTTTGTGGTAAAAGGATTTCAGGAAAATCTTCAAACTGATGTTATTTATACTGATTTCAGTAAAGCTTTTGACTCAGTGAATCACTCCCTTCTGGCACATAAGCTTGACCTTCTAGGTTTTTCACCAAAAATACTTAGTTGGATTGTTAGCTATCTGACTGACAGAACTCAAAGAGTCCTCTTTAAAACCACCCTTTCAAACCCACTTCATGCCACATCTGGGGTTCCTCAAGGGAGTCACCTCGGTCCCCTACTTTTTACGCTTTTCATCAATGACCTTCCTTTGGTCATACGTAACTCCCGTACTCTCATGTATGCGGATGATGTAAAGCTTTGTTACCAATTTAAAGACGACCACTGTCACTCACTCTTACAAGCCGACCTAAATAGTTTTTATTCTTGGTGTTGTGCCAATTTTTTAAACCTGAACAGCTCTAAATGCAAGCTGATGACATTCTCTCGAGCCAGTCCAAAGTATGCTTCTTATACTCTTTGTGGTTGTGCCTTGGAAAGAATCACCCTAGTTGATGATTTGGGGGTTCTTTTGGACCGAAAACTTAAGTTTTCCAATCATATTTCTAATATGGTCAATAAAGCCATGGGTGTCTTAGGCTTTATTAAGAGATGGTCTAAGGAATTTGACGATCCTTATCTTACAAAGACCCTCTACATCTCACTTGTTCGTCCCATTCTCGAATACGGGTCATGCGTATGGTGTCCCCAGTACACTATTCATAAGGAACGCATAGAATCTGTACAGAAAAACTTTTTACTTTTTGCCTTACGTGGCCTTAACTGGGATGAAAATTTAAGACTGCCTTCCTATACTAATAGACTTCTATTATTAAACCTGCCTTCCCTAACCAATCGCAGAACCATGCTAGGTGTCTTATTTATTAACAACCTTATGCAAGGTGACATTGACAGTGAGACCCTGGTAAGGCAGCTACACTTCTCTGTCCCTTGCAGAACGACACGTAATTACCTTCCACTAACTCTTCCTTATTGTAGATCGAACTATGCACTGCACGATCCGTTCAGGGTATTATGTTCGGACTACAATAAACTTCAACACGTCATAGCTAGCACTAACTCTATCGCTGCTATGAAGTCTTTAATTCTTGTCTATCTAGCACGTAATTAGTATTAGTATTAATCAGTAATAGTATCCTCCTAATAGTATTCCTCGTCATTCTATCTTCTTTTTCTTAATTTTCATTTTTCACTTGCATGTCGCGTGTATCCTCTATTCGACTTTTTATTCCCTATCGCGTTAATTTTCTTTCTCTCGCGTTTATGCTCGCATTTTTACCGCGTTTCCGTGTCGTCCGTTATGCGACGGTGCCTCTCGGTCGGTCAGGCGGGAGGTGGACTTCGTCTGGGTTCCGCGCGCAACAAGCATCGGCTTGGTGTCGTTTGGACCACTTGCTAATACATTCATTGTATTCAACGTCCAACATATAACATGTCTGTAACATGTCTGTAACATGTCTGTAACATGTCTGTAACATGTCTGTAATACATGTCTGTAACATAAATACTGTAACATGTCTGTAACATGTCTGTAACATGTCTGTAACATGTCTGTAACATGTCTGTAACATGTCTGTAACATGTCTGTAACATGTCTGTAACATGTCTGTAACATGTCTGTAACATGTCTGTAACATGTCTGTAACATGTCTGTAACATGTCTGTAACATGTCTGTAACATGTCTGTAACATGTCTGTAACATGTCTGTAACATGTCTGTAACATGTCTGTAACATGTCTGTAACATGTCTGTAACATGTCTGTAACATGTCTGTAACATGTCTGTAACATGTCTGTAACATGTCTGTAACATGTCTGTAACATGTCTGTAACATGTCTGTAACATGTCTGTAACATGTCTGTAACATGTCTGTAACATGTCTGTAACATGTCTGTAACATGTCTGTAACATGTCTGTAACATGTCTGTAACATGTCTGTAAAATGTCTGTAACATGTCTGTAACATGTCTGTAACATGTCTGTAACATGTCTGTAACATGTCTGTAACATGTCTGTAACATGTCTGTAACATGTCTGTAACATGTCTGTAACATGTCTGTAACATGTCTGTAACATGTCTGTAACATGTCTGTAACATGTCTGTAACATGTCTGTAACATGTCTGTAACATGTCTGTAACATGTCTGTAACATGTCTATAACATGTCTGTAACATGTCTGTAACATGTCTGTAACATGTCTGTAACATGTCTGTAACATGTCTGTAACATGTCTGTAACATGTCTGTAACATGTCTGTAACATGTCTGTAACATGTCTGTAACATGTCTGTAACATGTCTGTAACATGTCTGTAACATGTCTGTAACATGTCTGTAACATGTCTGCAACATGTCTGTAACATGTCTGTAACATGTCTGTAACATGTCTGTAACATGTCTGTAACATGTCTGTAACATGTCTGTAACATGTCTGTAACATGTCTGTAACATGTCTGTAACATGTCTGTAACATGTCTGTAACATGTCTGCAACATGTTTGTAACATGTCTGTAACATGTCTGTAACATGTCTGTAACATATCTGTAACATGTCTGTAACATGTCTGTAACATGTCTGTAACATGTCTGCAACATGTCTGTAACATGTCTGTAACATGTCTGTAACATGTCTGTAACATGTCTGTAACATGTCTGTAACATGTCTGTAACATATCTGTAACATGTCTGTAACATGTCTGTAACATGTCTGTAACATGTCTGTAACATGTCTGTAACATGTCTGTAACATGTCTGTAACATGTCTGTAACATGTCTGTAACATGTCTGTAACATGTCTGTAACATGTCTGTAACATGTCTGTAACATGTTTGTAACATGTCTGTAACATGTCTGTAACATGTCTGTAACATGTCTGTAAAATGTCTGTAACATGTCTGTAACATGTCTGTAACATGTCTGTAACATGTCTGTAAAATGTCTGTAACATGTCTGTAACATGTCTGTAACATGTCTGTAACATGTCTGTAACATGTCTGTAACATGTCTGTAACATGTCTGTAACATGTCTGTAACATGTCTGTAACATGTCTGTAACATGTCTGTAACATGTCTGTAACATGTCTTAACATGTCTGTAACATGTCTGTAACATGTCTGTAACATGTCTGTAACATGTCTGTAACATGTCTGTAACATGTCTGTAACATGTCTGTAACATGTCTGTAACATGTCTGTAACATGTCTGTAACATGTCTGTAACATGTCTGTAACATGTCTGTAACATGTCTGTAACATGTCTGTAACATGTCTGTAACATGTCTGTAACATGTCTGTAACATGTCTGTAACATGTCTGTAACATGTCTGTAACATGTCTGTAACATGTCTGTAACATGTCTGTAACATGTCTGTAACATGTCTGTAACATGTCTGTAACATGTCTGTAACATGTCTGTAACATGTTTGTAACATGTCTGTAAAATGTCTGTAACATGTCTGTAACATGTCTGTAACATGTCTGTAACATGTCTGTAACATGTCTGTAACATGTCTGTAACATGTCTGTAACATGTCTGTAACATGTCTGTAACATGTCTGTAATATGTCTGTAACATGTCTGTAACATGTCTGTAACATGTCTGTAACATGTCTGTAACATGTCTGTAACATGTCTGTAACATGTCTGTAACATGTCTGTAACATGTCTGTAACATGTCTGTAACATGTCTGTAACATGTCTGTAACATATCTGTAACATGTCTGTAACATGTCTGTAACATGTCTGTAACATGTCTGTAACATGTCTGTAACATGTCTGTAACATGTAACATGTCTGTAACATGTCTGTAACATGTCTATAAAATGTCTGTAACATGTCTGTAACATGTCTGTAACATGTCTGTAACATGTCTGTAACATGTCTGTAACATGTCTGTAACATGTCTGTAACATGTCTGTAACATGTCTGTAACATGTCTGTAACATGTCTGTAACATGTCTGTAACATGTCTGTAACATGTCTGTAACATGTCTGTAACATGTCTGTAACATGTCTGTAACATGTCTGTAACATGTCTGTAACATGTCTGTAACATGTCTGTAACATGTCTGTAACATGTCTGTAACATGTCTGTAACATGTCTGTAACATGTCTGTAACATGTCTGTAACATGTCTGTAACATGTCTTAACATGTCTGTAACATGTCTGTAACATGTCTGTAACATGTCTGTAACATGTCTGTAACATGTCTGTAACATGTAACATGTCTGTAACATGTCTGTAACATGTCTGTAACATGTCTGTAACATGTCTGTAACATGTAACATGTTTGTAACATGTCTGTAACATGTCTGTAACATGTCTGTAACATGTCTGTAAAATGTCTGTAACATGTCTGTAACATGTCTGTAACATGTCTGTAACATGTCTGTAACATGTTTGTAACATGTCTGTAACATGTCTGTAACATGTTTGTAACATGTCTGTAACATGTCTTTAACATGTCTGTAACATGTCTGTAACATGTCTGTAACATGTCTGTAACATGTCTGTAACATGTCTGTAACATGTCTGTAACATGTCTGTAACATGTCTGTAACATGTCTGTAATATGTCTTTAACATGTCTGTAACATGTCTGTAACATGTCTGTAACATGTCTGTAACATGTCTGTAACATGTCTGTAACATGTCTGCAACATGCCTGTAACATGTCTGTAACATGTATGTAACATGTCTGTAACATGTCTGTAACATGTCTGTAACATGTCTGTAACATGTCTGTAACATGTCTGTAACATGTCTGTAACATGTCTGTAACATGTCTGTAACATGTCTGTAACATGTCTGTAACATGTCTGTAACATGTCTGTAACATGTCTGTAACATGTCTGTAACATGTCTGTAACATGTCTGTAACATGTCTGTAACATGTCTGTAACATGTCTGTAACATGTTTGTAACATGTCTGTAAAATGTCTGTAACATGTCTGTAACATGTCTGTAACATGTCTGTAACATGTCTGTAACATGTCTGTAACATGTCTGTAACACATGTCTGTAACATGTCTGTAACATGTCTGTAACATGTCTGTAACATGTCTGTAACATGTCTGTAACATGTCTGTAACATGTCTGTAACATGTCTGTAACATGTCTGTAACATGTCTGTAACATGTCTGTAACATGTCTATAACATGTCTGTAACATGTCTGTAACATGTCTGTAACATGTTTGTGACATGTCTATAAAATGTCTGTAACATGTCTGTAACATGTCTGTAACATGTCTGTAACATGTCTGTAACATGTCTGTAACATGTCTGTAACATGTCTGTAACATGTCTGTAACATGTCTGTAACATGTCTGTAACATGTCTGTAACATGTCTGTAACATGTCTGTAACATGTCTGTAACATGTCTGTAACATGTCTGTAACATGTCTGTAACATGTCTGTAACATATCTGTAACATGTCTTTAACATGTCTGTAACATGTCTGTAACATGTCTGTAACATGTCTGTAACATGTCTGTAACATGTCTGTAACATGTCTGTAACATGTCTGTAACATGTCTGTAACATGTCTGTAACATGTTTGTAACATGTCTGTAACATGTCTGTAACATGTTTGTGACATGTCTGTAAAATGTCTGTAACATGTCTGTAACATGTCTGTAACATGTCTGTAACATGTCTGTAACATGTCTGTAACATGTCTGTAACATGTTTGTGACATGTCTATAAAATGTCTGTAACATGTCTGTAACATGTCTGTAACATGTCTGTAACATGTCTGTAACATGTCTGTAACATGTCTGTAACATGTCTGTAACATGTCTGTAACATGTCTGTAACATGTCTGTAACATGTCTGTAACATGTCTGTAACATGTCTGTAACATGTCTGTAACATGTCTGTAACATGTCTGTAACATGTCTGTAACATGTCTGTAAAATGTCTGTAACATGTCTGTAACATGTCTGTAACATGTCTGTAACATGTCTGTAACATGTCTGTAACATGTCTGTAACATGTCTGTAACATGTCTGTAACATGTCTGTAACATGTCTGTAACATGTCTGTAACATGTCTGTAACATGTCTGTAACATGTCTGTAACATGTTAACATGTCTGTAACATGTCTGTGACATGTCTATAACATGTCTATAACATGTCTGTAACATGTCTATAAAATGTCTGTAACATGTCTGTAACATGTCTGTGACATGTCTGTAACATGTCTGTAACATGTCTGTAACATGTCTGTAACATGTCTGTAACATGTCTGTAACATGTCTGTAACATGTCTGTAACATGTCTGTAACATGTCTGCAACATGTCTGTAACATGTCTGTAGCATGTCTGTAACATGTATGCAATATGTCTGTAACATGTCTGTTATATGCCTAAAACATGTCTGTAACATGTCTGTAACATGTATGCATCATGTATGCAACATGTCTGTAATATATTTGTAATATCTCTGTTACATGTCTGAAACATGTCTGCATCATGTATGCAACATGTCTGCAATTTGTCTGTAACATGTCTATAAAATATCTGTAAAATGTCTTTAACATGTCTGTAACATGTCTGTAACATATTTGTCACATGTCTATAACATGTCAGTAACATGTCTGCAACATGCCTGTAACATGTCTGTAACATGTCCTTAACATGTCTGTAGCATGTCTGTAACATGTCTGTAACATGTCTTCATCATGTATGCAACATGTCTGTAACATGTCTATAACATATTTGTCACATGTCTTTAACATGTCAGTAGCATGTCTGCAACATGTCTGTAACATGTCTGCAACATGCCTGTAACATGTCTGTAACATGTTTGTGACATGTCTATAAAATGTCTGTAACATGGCTGTAACATGTCTGTAACATGTCTATAACATATCTGTAACATGTCTGTAACATGTCTGTAACATGTCTGTAACATGTCTGTAACATGTCTGTAACATGTCTGTAACATGTCTATAACATGTCTGTAACATGTTTGTGACATGTCTATAAAATGTCTGTAACATGTCTGTAACATGTCTGTAACATGTCTGTAACATGTCTGTAACATGTCTGTAACATGTCTGTAACATGTTTGTGACATGTCTGTAACATGTCTGTAACATGTCTGTAACATGTCTGTAACATGTCTGTAACATGTCTGTAACATGTCTGTAACATGTCTGTAACATGTCTGTAACATGTCTGTAACATGTCTGTAACATGTCTGTAACATGTCTGTAACATGTCTGTAACATGTCTGTAACATGTCTGTAACATGTCTGTAACATGTCTGTAACATGTCTGTAACATGTTTGTGACATGTCTATAAAATGTCTGTAACATGGCTGTAACATGTCTGTAACATGTCTATAACATGTCTGTAACATGTCTATAACATGTCTGTAAAATGTCTGTAACATGTTTGTGTCATGTCTATAAAATGTCTGTATCATGTCTGTAACATGTCTGTGACATGTCTGTAACATGTCTGTAACATGTCTGTAACATGTCTGTAACATGTCTGTAACATGTCTGTAACATGGCTGTAACATGTCTGTAACATGTCTGTAACATGTCTGTAACATGTCTGTAACATGTCTGTAACATGTCTGTAACATGTCTGTAACATGTCTGTAACATGTCTGTAACATGTCTGTAACATGTTTGTGACATGTCTATAAAATGTCTGTAACATGTCTGTAACATGTCTGTAACATGTCTGTAACATGTTTGTGACATGTCTATAAAATGTCTGTAACATGTCTGTAACATGTCTGTAACATGTCTGTAACATGTCTGTAACATGTCTGTAACATGTCTGTAACATGTCTGTAACATGTCTGTAACATGTCTGTAACATGTCTGTAACATGTCTGTAACATGTCTGTAACATGGCTGTAACATGTCTGTAACATGTCTATAACATATCTGTAACATGTCTGTAACATGTCTGTAACATGTCTGTAACATGTCTGTAACATGTCTGTAACATGTCTGTAACATGTTTGTGACATGTCTGTAAAATGTCTGTAACATGTCTGTAACATGTCTGTAACATGTCTGTAACATGTCTGTAACATGTCTGTAACATGTCTGTAACATGTCTGTAACATGTCTGTAACATGTTTGTAACATGTCTGTAACATGTCTGTAACATGTTTGTGACATGTCTATAAAATGTCTGTAACATGGCTGTAACATGTCTGTAACATGTCTATAACATGTCTGTAACATGTCTGTAACATGTCTGTAACATGTCTGTAACATGTTTGTAACATGTCTGTAACATGTCTGTAACATGTCTGTAACATGTCTGTAACATGTCTGTAACATGTCTGTAACATGTTTGTGACATGTCTATAAAATGTCTGTAACATGTCTGTAACATGTTTGTGACATGTCTATAAAATGTCTGTAACATGTCTGTAACATGTCTGTAACATGTCTGTAACATGTCTGTAACATGTCTGTAACATGTCTGTAACATGTCTGTAACATGTCTGTAACATGTCTGTAACATGTCTGTAACATGTCTGTAACATGTCTGTAACATGTCTGTAACATGTCTGTAACATGTCTGTAACATGTCTGTAACATGTCTGTAACATGTCTGTAACATGTCTGTAACATGTCTGTAACATGTCTGTAACATGTCTGTAACATGTCTGTAACATGTCTGTAACATGTCTGTAACATGTCTGTAACATGTCTGTAACATGTCTGTAACATGTCTGTAACATGTCTGTAACATGTCTGTAACATGTCTGTAACATGTCTGTAACATGTCTGTAACATGTTTGTAACATGTCTGTAACATGTCTGTAACATGTCTGTAACATGTCTGTAACATGTCTGTAACATGTCTGTAACATGTCTGTAACATGTCTGTAACATGTCTGTAACATGTCTGTAACATGTCTGTAACATGTCTGTAACATGTCTGTAACATGTCTGTAACATGTCTGTAACATGTCTGTAACATGTCTGTAACATGTCTGTAACATGTCTGTAACATGTCTGTAACATGTCTGTAACATGTCTGTAACATGTCTGTAACATGTCTGTAACATGTCTGTAACATGTCTGTAACATGTCTATAACATGTCTGTAACATGTCTGTAACATGTCTGTAACATGTTTGTGACATGTCTATAAAATGTCTGTAACATGTCTGTAACATGTCTGTAACATGTCTGTAACATGTCTGTAACATGTCTGTAACATGTCTGTAACATGTCTGTAACATGTCTGTAACATGTCTGTAACATGTCTGTAACATGTCTGTAACATGTCTGTAACATGTCTGTAATATGTCTGTAACATGTCTGTAACATGTCTGTAACATGTCTGTAACATGTCTGTAACATGTTTGTAACATGTCTATAAAATGTCTGTAACATGTCTGTAACATGTCTGTAACATGTCTGTAACATGTCTGTAACATGTCTGTAACATGTTTGTAACATGTCTATAAAATGTCTGTAACATGTCTGTAACATGTCTGTAACATGTCTGTAACATGTCTGTAACATGTCTGTAACATGTCTATAACATGTCTGTAACATGTTTGTGACATGTCTATAAAATGTCTGTAACATGTCTGTAACATGTCTGTAACATGTCTGTAACATGTCTATAACATGTCTGTAACATGTTTGTGACATGTCTATAAAATGTCTGTTACATGGCTGTAACATGTCTGTAACATGTCTGTAACATGTTTGTGACATGTCTATAAAATGTCTGTAACATGTCTGTAACATGTCTGTAACATGTCTGTAACATGTCTGTAACATGTCTGTAACATGTCTGTAACATGTCTGTAACATGTCTGTAACATGTCTGTAACATGTCTGTAACATGTCTGTAAAATGTCTGTAACATGTCTGTAACATGTCTGTAACATGTCTGTAACATGTCTGTAACATGTCTGTAACATGTCTGTAACATGTCTGTAACATGTCTGTAACATGTCTGTAACATGTCTGTAACATGTTTGTGACATGTCTGTAAAATGTCTGTAACATGTCTGTAACATGTCTGTAACATGTCTGTAACATGTCTGTAACATGTCTGTAACATGTCTGTAACATGTCTGTAACATGTTTGTAACATGTCTGTAACATGTCTGTAACATGTTTGTGACATGTCTATAAAATGTCTGTAACATGGCTGTTACATGTCTGTAACATGTCTATAACATATCTGTAACATGTTTTTAACATGTCTGTAATATATCTGTAATATCTTTGTAATATATCTGTAACATGTCTTTAGAATGTCTGTAACATGTCTGTAGCATGTCTGTAACATGTCTGTAACATGTTTGTGACATGTCTATAAAATGTCTGTAACATGGCTGTAACATGTTTGTGTCATGTCTATAAAATGTCTTTATCATGTCTGTAACATGTCTGTGACATGTCTTTAACATGTCAGTAGCATGTCTGCAACATGTCTGTAACATGTCTGCAACATGCCTGTAACATGTCTGTAACATGTTTGTGACATGTCTATAAAATGTCTGTAACATGTCTGTAACATGTCTGTAACATGTCTGTAACATGTCTGTAACATGTCTGTAACATGTCTGTGACATGTCTTTAACATGTCAGTAGCATGTCTGCAACATGTCTGTAACATGTCTGTAACATGTCTGTAACATGTTTGTGACATGTCTATAAAATGTCTGTAACATGGCTGTAACATGTCTGTAACATGTCTATAACATATCTGTAACATGTCTGTAAAATGTCTGTAACATGTCTGTAACATGTCTGTAACATGTCTGTAACATGTCTGTAACATGTCTATAACATGTCTGTAACATGTCTGTAACATGTCTGTAACATGTCTGTAACATGTCTGTAACATGTCTGTAACATGTCTGTAACATGTCTGTAACATGTCTGTAACATGTCTGTAACATGTCTGTAACATGTCTGTAACATGTCTGTAACATGTCTGTAACATGTTTGTGACATGTCTATAAAATGTCTGTAACATGTCTGTAACATGTCTGTAACATGTCATTCTGTAACATGTCTGTAACATGTCTGTAACATGTCTGTAACATGTCTGTAACATGTTTGTGACATGTCTATAAAATGTCTGTAACATGTCTGTAACATGTCTGTAACATGTCTGTAACATGTCTGTAACATGTCTTTAACATGTCTGTAACATGTCTGTAACATGTCTGTAACATGTCTGTAACATGTCTGTAACATGTCTGTAACATGTCTGTAACATGTCTGTAACATGTCTGTAACATGTCTGCAACATGTCTGTAACATGTCTGTAACATGTTTGTAACATGTCTATAAAATGTCTGTAACATGTCTGTAACATGTCTGTAACATGTCTGTAACATGTCTGTAACATGTCTGTAACATGTCTGTAACATGTCTGTAACATGTCTGTAACATGTCTGTAACATGTCTGTAACATGTCTGTAACATGTCTGTAACATGTTTGTGACATGTCTATAAAATGTCTGTAACATGTCTGTAACATGTCTGTAACATGTCTGTAACATGTTTGTAACATGTCTGTAACATGTCTGTAACATGTCTGTAACATGTCTGTAACATGTCTGTAACATGTCTGTAACATGTCTGTAACATGTCTGTAACATGTCTGTAACATGTCTGTAACATGTCTGTAACATGTCTGTAACATGTCTGTAACATGTCTGTAACATGTCTGTAACATGTCTGTAACATGTCTGTAACATGTCTGTAACATGTCTGTAACATGTCTGTAACATGTCTGTAACATGTTTGTAACATGTCTGTAACATGTCTGTAACATGTCTGTAACATGTCTGTAACATGTCTGTAACATGTCTGTAACATGTCTGTAACATGTCTGTAACATGTTTGTAACATGTCATGTCTATAAAATGTCTGTAACATGTCTGTAACATGCATGTCTGTAACATGTCTGTAACATGTCTGTAACATGTCTGTAACATGTCTGTAACATGTCTGTAACATGTCTGTAACATGTCTGTAACATGTCTGTAACATGTCTGTAACATGTTTGTAACATGTCTGTAAAATGTCTGTAACATGTCTGTAACATGTCTGTAACATGTCTGTAACATGTCTGTAACATGTCTGTAACATGTCTGTAACATGTCTGTAACATGTCTGTAACATGTCTGTAACATGTCTGTAACATGTCTGTAACATGTCTGTAACATGTCTGTAACATGTCTGTAACATGTCTGTAACATGTCTGTAACATGTCTGTAACATGTCTGTAACATGTCTGTAACATGTCTGTAACATGTCTGTAACATGTTTGTAACATGTCTATAAAATGTCTGTAACATGTCTGTAACATGTCTGTAACATGTCTATAACATGTCTGTAACATGTCTGTAACATGTCTGTAACATGTTTGTGACATGTCTATAAAATGTCTGTAACATGTCTGTAACATGTCTGTAACATGTCTGTAACATGTCTGTAACATGTCTGTAACATGTCTGTAACATGTCTGTAACATGTCTGTAACATGTCTGTAACATGTCTGTAACATGTCTGTAACATGTTTGTAACATGTCTGTAAAATGTCTGTAACATGTCTGTAACATGTCTGTAACATGTCTGTAACATGTCTGTAACATGTCTGTAACATGTCTGTAACATGTCTGTAACATGTCTGTAACATGTCTGTAACATGTCTGTAACATGTCTGTAACATGTCTGTAACATGTCTGTAACATGTCTGTAACATGTCTGTAACATGTCTGTAACATGTCTGTAACATGTCTGTAACATGTCTGTAACATGTCTGTAACATGTCTGTAACATGTCTGTAACATGTCTGTAACATGTCTGTAACATGTCTGTAACATGTCTGTAACATGTCTGTAACATGTCTGTAACATGTCTGTAACATGTCTGTAACATGTCTGTAACATGTCTGTAACATGTCTGTAACATGTCTGTAACATGTCTGTAACATGTCTGTAACATGTCTGTAACATGTCTGTAACATGTCTGTAACATGTCTGTAACATGTCTGTAACATGTCTGTAACATGTCTGTAACATGTCTGTGACATGTCTGTAAAATGTCTGTAACATGTCTGTAACATGTCTGTAACATGTCTGTAACATGTCTGTAACATGTCTGTAACATGTCTGTAACATGTCTGTAACATGTCTGTAACATGTCTGTAACATGTCTGTAACATGTCTGTAACATGTCTGTAACATGTCTGTAACATGTCTGTAACATGTCTGTAACATGTCTGTAACATGTCTGTAACATGTCTGTAACATGTCTGTAACATGTCTGTAAAATGTCTGTAACATGGCTGTAACATGTTTGTGACATGTCTATAAAATGTCTGTAACATGTCTGTAACATGTCTGTAACATGTCTGTAACATGTCTGTAACATGTCTGTAACATGTTTGTGACATGTCTATAAAATGTCTGTAACATGTCTGTAACATGTCTGTAACATGTCTGTAACATGTCTGTAACATGTCTGTAACATGTCTGTAACATGTCTGTAACATGTCTGTAACATGTCTGTAACATGTCTGTAACATGTCTGTAACATGTCTGTAACATGTTTGTAACATGTCTGTAACATGTCTGTAACATGTCTGTAACATGTCTGTAACATGTCTGTAACATGTTTGTAACATGTCTATAAAATGTCTGTAACATGTCTGTAACATGTCTGTAACATGTCTGTAACATGTCTGTAACATGTCTGTAACATGTCTGTAACATGTCTGTAACATGTCTGTAACATGTCTGTAACATGTCTGTAACATGTCTGTAACATGTCTGTAACATGTCTGTAACATGTCTGTAACATGTCTGTAACATGTCTGTAACATGTCTGTAACATGTCTGTAACATGTCTGTAACATGTCTGTAACATGTCTGTAACATGTCTGTAACATGTCTGTAACATGTCTGTAACATGTCTGTAACATGTCTGTAACATGTCTGTAACATGTCTGTAACATGTCTGTAACATGTCTGTAACATGTCTGTAACATGTCTGTAACATGTCTGTAACATGTCTGTAACATGTCTGTAACATGTCTGTAACATGTCTGTAACATGTCTGTAACATGTCTGTAACATGTCTGTAACATGTTTGTAACATGTCTGTAACATGTCTGTAACATGTCTGTAACATGTCTGTAACATGTCTGTAACATGTCTGTAACATGTCTGTAACATGTCTGTAACATGTCTGTAACATGTCTGTAACATGTCTGTAACATGTCTGTAACATGTCTGTAACATGTCTGTAACATGTCTGTAACATGTCTGTAACATGTCTGTAACATGTCTGTAACATGTCTGTAACATGTCTGTAACATGTCTGTAACATGTCTGTAACATGTCTGTAACATGTCTGTAACATGTCTTGTAACATGTCTGTAACATGTCTGTAACATGTCTGTAACATGTCTGTAACATGTCTGTAACATGTCTGTAACATGTCTGTAACATGTCTGTAACATGTCTGTAACATGTCTGTAACATGTCTGTAACATGTCTGTAACATGTCTGTAACATGTCTTGTAACATGTCTGTAACATGTCTGTAACATGTCTGTAACATGTCTGTAACATGTCTATAACATGTCTGTAACATGTCTGTAACATGTCTGTAACATGTCTGTAACATGTCTGTAACATGTCTGTAACATGTCTGTAACATGTCTGTAACATGTCTGTAACATGTCTGTAACATGTCTGTAACATGTCTGTAACATGTCTGTAACATGTCTGTAACATGTCTGTAACATGTCTGTAACATGTCTGTAACATGTTTGTGACATGTCTATAAAATGTCTGTAACATGGCTTTGTAACATGTCTGTAACATGTCTGTAACATGTCTGTAACATGTCTGTAACATGTCTGTAACATGTCTGTAACATGTCTGTAACATGTCTGTAACATGTCTGTAACATGTCTGTAACATGTCTGTAACATGTCTGTAACATGTCTGTAACATGTCTGTAACATGTCTGTAACATGTCTGTAACATGTCTGTAACATGTCTGTAACATGTCTGTAACATGTCTGTAACATGTCTGTAACATGTCTGTAACATGTCTGTAACATGTCTGTAACATGTCTGTAACATGTCTGTAACATGTCTGTAACATGTCTGTAACATGTCTGTAACATGTCTGTAACATGTCTGTAACATGTCTGTAACATGTCTGTAACATGTCTGTAACATGTCTGTAACATGTCTGTAACATGTCTGTAACATGTCTGTAACATGTCTGTAACATGTCTGTAACATGTCTGTAACATGTCTGTAACATGTCTGTAACATGTCTGTAACATGTCTGTAACATGTCTGTAACATGTCTGTAACATGTTTGTAACATGTCTGTAACATGTCTGTAACATGTCTGTAACATGTCTGTAACATGTCTGTAACATGTCTGTAACATGTCTGTAACATGTCTGTAACATGTCTGTAACATGTCTGTAACATGTCTGTAACATGTCTGTAACATGTCTGTAACATGTCTGTAACATGTCTGTAACATGTCTGTAACATGTCTGTAACATGTCTGTAACATGTCTGTAACATGTCTGTAACATGTCTGTAACATGTCTGTAACATGTCTGTAACATGTCTGTAACATGTCTGTAACATGTCTGTAACATGTCTGTAACATGTCTGTAACATGTCTGTAACATGTTTGTAACATGTCTGTAACATGTCTGTAACATGTCTGTAACATGTCTGTAACATGTCTGTAACATGTCTGTAACATGTCTGTAACATGTCTGTAAAATGTCTGTAACATGTCTGTAACATGTCTGTAACATGTCTGTAACATGTCTGTAACATGTTTGTAACATGTCTGTAACATGTCTGTAACATGTCTGTAACATGTCTGTAACATGTCTGTAACATGTCTGTAACATGTTTGTAACATGTCTGTAAAATGTCTGTAACATGTCTGTAACATGTCTGTAACATGTCTGTAACATGTCTGTAACATGTCTGTAACATGTCTGTAACATGTCTGTAACATGTCTGTAACATGTCTGTAACATGTCTGTAACATGTCTGTAACATGTCTGTAACATGTCTGTAACATGTCTGTAACATGTCTGTAACATGTTTCTGTAACATGTCTGTAAAATGTCTGTAACATGTCTGTAACATGTCTGTAACATGTCTGTAACATGTCTGTAACATGTCTGTAACATGTCTGTAACAT
Source organism: Zaprionus ornatus (assembly GCA_018904035.1). Taxonomy (NCBI): domain Eukaryota; kingdom Metazoa; phylum Arthropoda; class Insecta; order Diptera; family Drosophilidae; genus Zaprionus; species Zaprionus ornatus. The sequence goes on along the minus strand of JAEIFZ010000004.1, from coordinate 862,780 downwards.
GTCTGTAACATGTCTGTAACATGTCTGTAACATGTCTGTAACATGTCTGTAACATGTTTGTGACATGTCTATAAAATGTCTGTAACATGTCTGTAACATGTCTGTAACATGTCTGTAACATGTCTGTAACATGTCTGTAACATGTCTGTAACATGTCTGTAACATGTCTGTAACATGTCTGTAACATGTTTGTAACATGTCTATAAAATGTCTGTAACATGTCTGTAACATGTCTGTAACATGTCTGTAACATGTCTGTAACATGTCTGTAACATGTCTGTAACATGTCTGTAACATGTCTGTAACATGTCTGTAACATGTCTGTAACATGTCTGTAACATGTCTGTAACATGTCTGTAACATGTCTGTAACATGTCTGTAACATGTCTGTAACATGTCTGTAACATGTCTGTAACATGTCTGTAACATGTCTGTAACATGTCTGTAACATGTCTGTAACATGTTTGTAACATGTCTATAAAATGTCTGTAACATGTCTGTAACATGTCTGTAACATGTCTGTAACATGTCTGTAACATGTCTGTAACATGTCTGTAACATGTCTGTAACATGTCTGTAACATGTCTGTAACATGTCTGTAACATGTCTGTAACATGTCTGTAACATGTCTGTAACATGTCTGTAACATGTCTGTAACATGTCTATAAAATGTCTGTAACATGTCTGTAACATGTCTGTAACATGTCTGTAACATGTCTGTAACATGTCTGTAACATGTCTGTAACATGTCTGTAACATGTCTGTAACATGTCTGTAACATGTCTGTAACATGTCTGTAACATGTCTGTAACATGTCTGTAACATGTTTGTGACATGTCTATAAAATGTCTGTAACATGTCTGTAACATGTCTGTAACATGTCTGTAACATGTCTGTAACATGTCTGTAACATGTCTGTAACATGTCTGTAACATGTCTGTAACATGTCTGTAACATGTCTGTAACATGTCTGTAACATGTCTGTAACATGTCTGTAACATGTCTGTAACATGTCTGTAACATGTCTGTAACATGTCTGTAACATGTCTGTAACATGTTTGTAACATGTCTATAAAATGTCTGTAACATGTCTGTAACATGTCTGTAACATGTCTGTAACATGTCTGTAACATGTCTGTAACATGTCTGTAACATGTCTGTAACATGTCTGTAACATGTCTGTAACATGTCTGTAACATGTCTGTAACATGTCTGTAACATGTCTGTAACATGTCTGTAACATGTCTGTAACATGTCTGTAACATGTCTGTAACATGTCTGTAACATGTCTGTAACATGTTTGTGACATGTCTATAAAATGTCTGTAACATGTCTGTAACATGTCTGTAACATGTCTGTAACATGTCTGTAACATGTCTGTAACATGTCTGTAACATGTCTGTAACATGTTTGTAACATGTCTGTAACATGTCTGTAACATGTCTGTAACATGTCTGTAACATGTCTGTAACATGTCTGTAACATGTCTGTAACATGTCTGTAACATGTCTGTAACATGTCTGTAACATGTCTGTAACATGTCTGTAACATGTAAATGTCTGTAACATGTCTGTAACATGTCTGTAACATGTCTGTAACATGTCTGTAACATGTCTGTAACATGTCTGTAACATGTTTGTAACATGTCTATAAAATGTCTGTAACATGTCTGTAACATGTCTGTAACATGTCTATAACATGTCTGTAACATGTCTGTAACATGTCTGTAACATGTCTGTAACATGTCTGTAACATGTCTGTAACATGTCTGTAACATGTCTGTAACATGTCTGTAACATGTTTGTAACATGTCTATAAAATGTCTGTAACATGTCTGTAACATGTCTGTAACATGTCTGTAACATGTCTGTAACATGTCTGTAACATGTCTGTAACATGTCTGTAACATGTCTGTAACATGTCTGTAACATGTCTGTAACATGTCTGTAACATGTCTGTAACATGTCTGTAACATGTCTGTAACATGTCTGTAACATGTCTGTAACATGTCTGTAACATGTCTGTAACATGTCTGTAACATGTCTGTAACATGTCTGTAACATGTCTGTAACATGTCTGTAACATGTCTGTAACATGTTTGTGACATGTCTATAAAATGTCTGTAACATGTCTGTAACATGTCTGTAACATGTCTGTAACATGTCTGTAACATGTCTGTAACATGTCTGTAACATGTTTGTGACATGTCTATAAAATGTCTGTAACATGTCTGTAACATGTCTGTAACATGTCTGTAACATGTCTGTAACATGTCTGTAACATGTCTGTAACATGTCTGTAACATGTCTGTAACATGTCTGTAACATGTCTGTAACATGTCTGTAACATGTTTGTGACATGTCTATAAAATGTCTGTAACATGTCTGTAACATGTCTGTAACATGTCTGTAACATGTCTGTAACATGTCTGTAACATGTCTGTAACATGTCTGTAACATGTCTGTAACATGTCTGTAACATGTCTGTAACATGTCTGTAACATGTCTGTAACATGTCTGTAACATGTCTGTAACATGTCTGTAACATGTCTGTAACATGTCTGTAACATGTCTATAACATGTCTGTAACATGTCTGTAACATGTTTGTGACATGTCTATAAAATGTCTGTAACATGTCTGTAACATGTCTGTAACATGTCTGTAACATGTCTGTAACATGTCTGTAACATGTCTGTAACATGTCTGTGACATGTCTGTAAAATGTCTGTAACATGTCTGTAACATGTCTGTAACATGTCTGTAACATGTCTGTAACATGTCTGTAACATGTCTGTAACATGTCTGTAACATGTCTGTAACATGTCTGTAACATGTCTGTAACATGTCTGTAACATGTTTGTAACATGTCTATAAAATGTCTGTAACATGTCTGTAACATGTCTGTAACATGTCTATAACATGTCTGTAACATGTCTGTAACATGTCTGTAACATGTCTGTAACATGTCTGTAACATATCTGTAACATGTCTGTAACATGTCTGTAACATGTCTGTAACATGTCTGTAACATGTCTGTAACATGTCTGTAACATGTCTGTAACATGTCTGTAACATGTCTGTAACATGTCTGTAACATGTCTGTAACATGTCTGTAACATGTCTGTAACATGTCTGTAACATGTCTGTAACATGTCTGTAACATGTCTGTAACATGTCTGTAACATGTCTGTAACATGTCTGTAACATGTCTGTAACATGTCTGTAACATGTCTGTAACATGTCTGTAACATGTCTGTAACATGTCTGTAACATGTCTGTAACATGTCTGTAACATGTCTGTAACATGTCTGTAACATGTCTGTAACATGTCTGTAACATGTTTGTGACATGTCTATAAAATGTCTGTAACATGGCTGTAACATGTCTGTAACATGTCTGTAACATGTCTGTAACATGTCTGTAACATGTCTGTAACATGTCTGTAACATGTCTGTAACATGTCTGTAACATGTCTGTAACATGTCTGTAACATGTCTGTAACATGTCTGTAACATGTCTGTAACATGTCTTTAACATGTCTGTAACATGTTCTGTAACATGTCTATAAAATGTCTGTAACATGTCTGTAACATGTCTGTAACATGTCTATAACATGTCTGTAACATGTCTGTAACATGTCTGTAACATGTCTGTAACATGTCTGTAACATGTCTGTAACATGTTTGTGACATGTCTATAAAATGTCTGTAACATGGCTGTAACATGTCTGTAACATGTCTATAACATGTCTGTAACATGTCTGTAACATGTCTGTAACATGTCTGTAACATGTCTGTAACATGTCTGTAACATGTCTGTAACATGTCTGTAACATGTCTGTAACATGTCTGTAACATGTTTGTGACATGTCTATAAAATGTCTGTAACATGTCTGTAACATGTCTGTAACATGTCTGTAACATGTCTGTAACATGTCTGTAACATGTCTGTAACATGTCTGTAACATGTCTGTAACATGTCTGTAACATGTCTGTAACATGTCTGTAACATGTCTGTAACATGTCTGTAACATGTCTGTAACATGTCTGTAACATGTCTGTAACATGTCTGTAACATGTCTGTAACATGTCTGTAACATGTCTGTAACATGTCTGTAACATGTCTGTAACATGTCTGTAACATGTTTGTAACATGTCTATAAAATGTCTGTAACATGTCTGTAACATGTCTGTAACATGTCTGTAACATGTCTGTAACATGTCTGTGACATGTCTATAAAATGTCTGTAACATGTCTGTAACATGTCTGTAACATGTCTGTAACATGTCTGTAACATGTCTGTAACATGTCTGTAACATGTCTGTAACATGTCTGTAACATGTCTGTAACATGTCTGTAACATGTCTGTAACATGTTTGTGACATGTCTATAAAATGTCTGTAACATGTCTGTAACATGTCTGTAACATGTCTGTAACATGTCTGTAACATGTCTGTAACATGTCTGTAACATGTCTGTAACATGTCTGTAACATGTCTGTAACATGTCTGTAACATGTCTGTAACATGTCTGTAACATGTCTGTAACATGTCTGTAACATGTCTGTAACATGTCTGTAACATGTCTGTAACATGTCTGTAACATGTCTGTAACATGTCTGTAACATGTCTGTAACATGTCTGTAACATGTTTGTGACATGTCTATAAAATGTCTGTAACATGTCTGTAACATGTCTGTAACATGTCTGTAACATGTCTGTAACATGTCTGTAACATGTCTGTAACATGTCTGTAACATGTCTGTAACATGTCTGTAACATGTCTGTAACATGTCTGTAACATGTTTGTGACATGTCTATAAAATGTCTGTAACATGTCTGTAACATGTCTGTAACATGTCTGTAACATGTCTGTAACATGTCTGTAACATGTCTGTAATATGTCTGTAACATGTCTGTAACATGTCTGTAACATGTCTTTAAAATGTCTGTAACATGTCTGTAACATGTCTGTAACATGTCTGTAACATGTCTGTAACATGTCTGTAACATGTCTGTAACATGTCTGTAACATGTCTGTAACATGTCTGTAACATGTTTGTGACATGTCTATAAAATGTCTGTAACATGGCTGTAACATGTCTGTAACATGTCTGTAACATGTCTGTAACATGTCTGTAACATGTCTGTAACATGTCTGTAACATGTCTGTAACATGTCTGTAACATGTCTGTAACATGTCTGTAACATGTTTGTGACATGTCTATAAAATGTCTGTAACATGGCTGTAACATGTCTGTAACATGTCTGTAACATGTCTGTAACATGTCTGTAACATGTCTGTAACATGTCTGTAACATGTCTGTAACATGTCTGTAACATGTCTGTAACATGTCTGTAACATGTCTGTAACATGTCTGTAACATGTCTGTAAGCATGTCTGTAACATGTCTGTAACATGTCTGTAACATGTCTGTAACATGTCTGTAACATGTCTGTAACATGTCTGTAACATGTCTGTAACATGTCTGTAACATGTCTGTAACATGTCTGTAACATGTCTGTAACATGTCTGTAACATGTCTGTAACATGTTTGTGACATGTCTATAAAATGTCTGTAACATGTCTGTAACATGTCTATAACATGTCTGTAACATGTCTGTAACATGTCTGTAACATGTCTGTAACATGTCTGTAACATGTCTGTAACATGTCTGTAACATGTCTGTAACATGTCTGTAACATGTTTGTGACATGTCTATAAAATGTCTGTAACATGTCTGTAACATGTCTGTAACATGTCTGTAACATGTCTGTAACATGTCTGTAACATGTCTGTAACATGTCTGTAACATGTCTGTAACATGTCTGTAAACATGTCTGTAACATGTCTGTAACATGTCTGTAACATGTCTGTAACATGTCTGTAACATGTCTGTAACATGTCTGTAACATGTCTGTAACATGTCTGTAACATGTCTAAAACATGTCTGTAACATGTCTGTAACATGTCTGTAACATGTCTGTAACATGTCTGTAACATGTCTGTAACATGTTTGTGACATGTCTATAAAATGTCTGTAACATGTCTGTAACATGTCTGTAACATGTCTGTAACATGTCTGTAACATGTCTGTAACATGTCTGTAACATGTCTGTAACATGTCTGTAACATGTCTGTAACATGTCTGTAACATGTCTGTAACATGTCTGTAACATGTCTGTAACATGTCTGTAACATGTCTGTAACATGTCTGTAACATGTCTGTAACATGTCTGTAACATGTCTGTAACATGTTTGTGACATGTCTATAAAATGTCTGTAACATGGCTGTAACATGTCTGTAACATGTCTGTAACATGTCTGTAACATGTCTGTAACATGTCTGTAACATGTCTGTAACATGTCTGTAACATGTCTGTAACATGTCTGTAACATGTCTGTAACATGTCTGTAACATGTCTGTAACATGTCTGTAACATGTCAATAACATGTCTGTAACATGTCTGTAACATGTCTGTAACATGTCTGTAACATGTCTGTAACATGTCTGTAACATGTTTGTGACATGTCTATAAAATGTCTGTAACATGGCTGTAACATGTCTGTAACATGTCTGTAACATGTCTGTAACATGTCTGTAACATGTCTGTAACATGTCTGTAACATGTCTGTAACATGTCTGTAACATGTCTGTAACATGTCTGTAACATGTCTGTAACATGTCTGTAACATGTTTGTGACATGTCTATAAAATGTCTGTAACATGGCTGTAACATGTCTGTAACATGTCTGTAACATGTCTGTAACATGTCTGTAACATGTCTGTAACATGTCTGTAACATGTCTGTAACATGTCTGTAACATGTCTGTAACATGTCTGTAACATGTCTGTAACATGTCTGTAACATGTCTGTAACATGTCTGTAACATGTCTGTAACATGTCTGTAACATGTCTGTAACATGTCTGTAACATGTCTGTAACATGTCTGTAACATGTCTGTAACATGTCTGTAACATGTCTGTAACATGTCTGTAACATGTCTGTAACATGTCTGTAACATGTCTGTAACATGTCTGTAACATGTCTGTAACATGTCTGTAACATGTCTGTAACATGTCTGTAACATGTCTGTAACATGTCTGTAACATGTCTGTAACATGTCTGTAACATGTTTGTGACATGTCTATAAAATGTCTGTAACATGGCTGTAACATGTCTGTAACATGTCTGTAACATGTCTGTAACATGTCTGTAACATGTTTGTGACATGTCTATAAAATGTCTGTAACATGGCTGTAACATGTCTGTAACATGTCTGTAACATGTCTGTAACATGTCTGTAACATGTCTGTAACATGTCTGTAACATGTCTGTAACATGTCTGTAACATGTCTGTAACATGTCTGTAACATGTCTGTAACATGTCTGTAACATGTCTGTAACATGTTTGTGACATGTCTATAAAATGTCTGTAACATGGCTGTAACATGTCTGTAACATGTCTGTAACATGTCTGTAACATGTCTGTAACATGTCTGTAACATGTCTGTAACATGTCTGTAACATGTCTGTAACATGTCTGTAACATGTCTGTAACATGTCTGTAACATGTCTGTAACATGTCTGTAACATGTCTGTAACATGTCTGTAACATGTCTGTAACATGTCTATAACATGTCTGTAACATGTCTGTAACATGTCTGTAACATGTCTGTAACATGTCTGTAACATGTCTGTAACATGTCTTTAACATGTCTGTAACATGTCTGTAACATGTCTGTAACATGTCTGTAACATGTCTGTAACATGTCTGTAACATGTCTGTAACATGTCTGTAACATGTCTGTAACATGTCTGTAACATGTCTGTAACATGTCTGTAACATGTCTGTAACATGTCTGTAACATGTCTGTAACATGTCTGTAACATGTCTGTAACATGTCTGTAACATGTCTGTAACATGTCTGTAACATGTCTGTAACATGTCTGTAACATGTCTGTAACATGTCTGTAACATGTCTGTAACATGTCTGTAACATGTCTGTAACATGTCTGTAACATGTCTGTAACATGTCTGTAACATGTCTGTAACATGTCTGTAACATGTCTGTAACATGTCTGTAACATGTCTGTAACATGTCTGTAACATGTTTGTGACATGTCTATAAAATGTCTGTAACATGGCTGTAACATGTCTGTAACATGTCTGTAACATGTCTGTAACATGTCTGTAACATGTCTGTAACATGTCTGTAACATGTCTGTAACATGTCTGTAACATGTCTGTAACATGTCTGTAACATGTCTGTAACATGTCTGTAACATGTCTGTAACATGTCTGTAACATGTTTGTGACATGTCTATAAAATGTCTGTAACATGGCTTTAACATGTCTGTAACATGTCTGTAACATGTCTGTAACATGTCTGTAACATGTCTGTAACATGTCTGTAACATGTCTGTAACATGTCTGTAACATGTCTGTAACATGTCTGTAACATGTCTGTAACATGTCTGTAACATGTCTGTAACATGTCTGTAACATGTCTGTAACATGTCTGTAACATGTCTGTAACATGTCTGTAACATGTCTGTAACATGTCTGTAACATGTCTGTAACATGTCTGTAACATGTCTGTAACATGTCTGTAAAATGTCTGTAACATGTCTGTAACATGTCTGTAACATGTCTGTAACATGTCTGTAACATGTCTGTAACATGTCTGTAACATGTCTGTAACATGTCTGTAACATGTCTGTAACATGTCTGTAACATGTCTGTAACATGTCTGTAACATGTCTGTAACATGTCTGTAACATGTCTGTAACATGTCTGTAACATGTCTGTAACATGTCTGTAACATGTCTGTAACATGTCTGTAACATGTCTGTAACATGTCTGTAACATGTCTGTAACATGTCTATAACATGTCTGTAACATGTCTGTAACATGTCTGTAACATGTCTGTAACATGTCTGTAACATGTCTTTAACATGTCTGTAACATGTCTGTAACATGTCTGTAACATGTCTGTAACATGTCTGTAACATGTCTGTAACATGTCTGTAACATGTCTGTAACATGTCTGTAACATGTCTGTAACATGTCTGTAACATGTCTGTAACATGTCTGTAACATGTCTGTAACATGTCTGTAACATGTCTGTAACATGTCTGTAACATGTCTGTAACATGTCTGTAACATGTCTGTAACATGTCTGTAACATGTTTGTGACATGTCTATAAAATGTCTGTAACATGGCTGTAACATGTCTGTAACATGTCTGTAACATGTCTGTAACATGTCTGTAACATGTCTGTAACATGTCTGTAACATGTCTGTAACATGTCTGTAACATGTCTGTAACATGTCTGTAACATGTCTGTAACATGTCTGTAACATGTCTGTAACATGTCTGTAACATGTCTGTAACATGTCTGTAACATGTCTGTAACATGTCTGTAACATGTCTGTAACATGTCTGTAACATGTCTGTAACATGTCTGTAACATGTCTGTAACATGTCTGTAACATGTCTGTAACATGTCTGTAACATGTCTGTAACATGTCTGTAACATGTCTGTAACATGTCTGTAACATGTCTGTAACATGTCTGTAACATGTCTGTAACATGTCTGTAACATGTCTGTAACATGTCTGTAACATGTCTGTAACATGTCTGTAACATGTTTGTGACATGTCTATAAAATGTCTGTAACATGGCTGTAACATGTCTGTAACATGTCTGTAACATGTCTGTAACATGTCTGTAACATGTTTGTGACATGTCTATAAAATGTCTGTAACATGGCTGTAACATGTCTGTAACATGTCTGTAACATGTCTGTAACATGTCTGTAACATGTCTGTAACATGTCTGTAACATGTCTGTAACATGTCTGTAACATGTCTGTAACATGTCTGTAACATGTCTGTAACATGTCTGTAACATGTCTGTAACATGTCTGTAACATGTCTGTAACATGTCTGTAACATGTCTGTAACATGTTTGTGACATGTCTATAAAATGTCTGTAACATGGCTTTAACATGTCTGTAACATGTCTGTAACATGTCTGTAACATGTCTGTAACATGTCTGTAACATGTCTGTAACATGTCTGTAACATGTCTGTAACATGTCTGTAACATGTCTGTAACATGTCTGTAACATGTCTGTAACATGTCTGTAACATGTCTGTAACATGTCTGTAACATGTCTGTAACATGTCTATAACATGTCTGTAACATGTCTGTAACATGTCTGTAACATGTCTGTAACATGTCTGTAACATGTCTGTAACATGTCGGTAACATGTCTGTAACATGTCTGTAACATGTCTGTAACATGTCTGTAACATGTCTGTAACATGTCTGTAACATGTCTGTAACATGTCTGTAACATGTCTGTAACATGTCTGTAACATGTCTGTAACATGTCTGTAACATGTCTGTAACATGTCTGTAACATGTCTGTAACATGTCTGTAACATGTCTGTAACATGTCTGTAACATGTCTATAACATGTCTGTAACATGTCTGTAACATGTCTGTAACATGTCTGTAACATGTCTGTAACATGTCTGTAACATGTCTGTAACATGTCTGTAACATGTCTGTAACATGTCTGTAACATGTCTGTAACATGTCTATAACATGTCTGTAACATGTCTGTAACATGTCTGTAACATGTCTGTAACATGTATGTAACATGTTTGTGACATGTCTATAAAATGTCTGTAACATGGCTGTAACATGTCTGTAACATGTCTATAACATGTCTGTAACATGTCTGTAACATGTCTGTAACATGTCTGTAACATGTCTGTAACATGTCTGTAACATGTCTGTAACATGTCTGTAACATGTCTGTAACATGTCTGTAACATGTCTATAACATGTCTGTAACATGTTTGTGACATGTCTATAAAATGTCTGTTACATGGCTTTAACATGTCTGTAACATGTCTGTAACATGTCTGTAACATGTCTGTAACATGTCTGTAACATGTCTGTAACATGTCTGTAACATGTCTGTAACATGTCTGTAACATGTCTGTAACATGTCTGTAACATGTCTGTAACATGTCTGTAACATGTCTGTAACATGTCTGTAACATGTCTGTAACATGTCTGTAACATGTCTGTAACATGTCTGTAACATGTCTGTAACATGTTTGTGACATGTCTGTAAAATGTCTGTAACATGTCTGTAACATGTCTATAACATGTCTGTAACATGTCTATAACATGTCTGTAACATGTCTGTAACATGTCTGTAACATGTCTGTAACATGTCTGTAACATGTCTGTAACATGTCTGTAACATGTCTGTAACATGTCTGTAACATGTCTGTAACATGTCTGTAACATGTCTAAAACATGTCTGTAACATGTCTGTAACATGTCTGTAACATGTCTGCAACATGACTGTAACATGTCTGTAACATGTTTGTGACATGTCTATAAAATGTCTGTAACATGTCTGTAACATGTCTGTAACATGTCTGTAACATGTCTGTAACATGTCTGTAACATGTCTGTAACATGTCTGTAACATGTCTGTAACATGCCTAAAACATGTCTGTAACATGTCTGTAACATGTCTGTAACATGTCTGTAACATGTCTGTAACATGTCTGTAACATGTTTGTGACATGTCTATAAAATGTCTGTAACATGGCTGTAACATGTCTGTAACATGTCTATAAAATATCTGTAACATGTCTGTAACATGTCTGTAACATGTCTGTAACATGTCTGTAACATGTCTGTAACATGTCTGTAACATGTCTGTAACATGTCTGTAACATGTCTGTAACATGTCTGTAACATGTCTGTAACATGTTTGTGACATGGCTATAAAATGTCTGTTACATGGCTTTAACATGTCTGTAACATGTCTGTAACATGTCTGTAACATGTCTGTAACATGTCTGTAACATGTCTATAACATGTCTGTAACATGTTTGTGACATGTCTATAAAATGTCTGTAACATGTCTGTAACATGTCTGTAACATGTCTGTAACATGTCTGTAACATGTCTGTAACATGTCTGTAACATGTTTGTAACATGTCTGTAACATGTCTGTAACATGTCTGTAACATGTCTGTAACATGTCTGTAACATGTCTGTAACATGTCTGTAACATGTCTGTAACATGTCTGTAACATGTCTGTAACATGTCTGTAACATGTTTGTAACATGTCTGTAACATGTTTTTAACATGTCTGTAATATATCTGTAATATCTCTGTAATATATCTGTAACATGTCTGTAACATGTCTGTAACATGTCTGTAACATGTCTGTAACATGTCTGTAACATGTCTGTAACATGTCTGTAACATGTCTGTAACATGTCTGTAACATGTCTGTAACATGTCTGTAACATGTCTGTAACATGTCTGTAACATGTTTGTGACATGTCTGTAAAATGTCTGTAACATGTCTGTAACATGTCTAAAACATGTCTGTAACATGTCTATAAACATGTCTGTAACATGTCTGTAACATGTCTGTAACATGTCTGTAACATGTCTGTAACATGTCTGTAACATGTCTGTAACATGTCTGTAACATGTCTATAACATGTCTGTAACATGTTTGTGACATGTCTATAAAATGTCTGTTACATGGCTGTAACATGTCTGTAACATGTCTGTAACATGTCTGTAACATGTCTGTAACATGTCTGTAACATGTCTGTAACATGTCTGTAACATGTCTGTAACATGTCTGTAACATGTCTGTAACATGTCTGTAACATGTCTGTAACATGTCTGTAACATGTCTGTAACATGTCTGTAACATGTCTGTAACATGTCTGTAACATGTCTGTAACATGTCTGTAACATGTCTGTAACATGTTTGTAACATGTCTGTAACATGTCTGTAACATGTCTGTAACATGTCTGTAACATGTCTGTAACATGTCTGTAACATGTCTGTAACATGTCTGTAACATGTCTGTAACATGTCTGTAACATGTCTGTAACATGTCTGTAACATGTCTGTAACATGTCTGTAACATGTCTGTAACATGTCTGTAACATGTCTGTAACATGTCTAAAACATGTCTGTAACATGTCTGTAACATGTCTGTAACATGTCTGTAACATGTCTGTAACATGTCTGTAACATGTTTGTGACATGTCTATAAAATGTCTGTAACATGTCTGTAACATGTCCGTAACATGTCTGTAACATGTCTGTAACATGTCTGTAACATGTCTGTAAAATGTCTGTAACATGTCTGTAACATGCCTAAAACATGTCTGTAACATGTCTGTAACATGTCTGTAACATGTCTGTAACATGTCTGTAACATGTCTGTAACATGTTTGTGACATGTCTATAAAATGTCTGTAACATGTCTGTAACATGTCTGTAACATGTCTGTAAAATGTCTGTAACATGTCTGTAACATGTCTGTAACATGTCTGTAACATGTCTGTAACATGTCTGTAACATGTCTGTAACATGTCTGTAACATGTCTGTAACATGTCTGTAACATGTCTGTAACATGTCTGTAACATGTCTGTAACATGTCTGTAACATGTTTGTGACATGTCTATAAAATGTCTGTTACATGGCTGTAACATGTCTGTAACATGTCTGTAACATGTCTGTAACATGTCTGTAACATGTCTGTAACATGTCTGTAACATGTTTGTGACATGTCTATAAAATGTCTGTAACATGTCTGTAACATGTCTGTAACATGTCTGTAACATGTCTGTAACATGTCTGTAACATGTCTGTAACATGTCTGTAACATGTCTGTAACATGTCTGTAACATGTCTGTAACATGTCTGTAACATGTCTGTAACATGTCTGTAACATGTCTGTAACATGTCTGTAACATGTCTGTAACATGTCTGTAACATGTTTGTGACATGTCTATAAAATGTCTGTAACATGTCTGTAACATGTCTGTAACATGTCTGTAACATGTCTGTAACATGTCTGTAACATGTCTGTAACATGTCTGTAACATGTCTGTAACATGTCTGTAACATGTCTGTAACATGTCTGTAACATGTCTGTAACATGTCTGTAACATGTCTGTAACATGTCTGTAACATGTCTATAACATGTCTGTAACATGTTTGTGACATGTCTATAAAATGTCTGTAACATGGCTGTAACATGTCTGTAACATGTCTGTAACATGTCTGTAACATGTCTGTAACATGTCTGTAACATGTCTGTAACATGTCTGTAACATGTCTGTAACATGTCTGTAACATGTCTGTAACATGTCTGTAACATGTCTGTAACATGTCTGTAACATGTCTGTAACATGTCTGTAACATGTCTGTAACATGTCTATAACATGTCTGTAACATGTCTGTAACATGTCTGTAACATGTCTGTAACATGTCTGTAATATGTCTTTAACATGTCTGTAACATGTCTGTAACATGTCTGTAAAATGTCTGTAACATGTCTGTAACATGTCTGTAACATGTCTGTAACATGTCTGTAACATGTCTATAACATGTCTGTAACATGTCTGTAACATGTCTGTAACATGTCTGTAACATGTCTGTAACATGTCTGTAATATGTCTGTAACATGTCTGTAACATGTCTGTAACATGTCTATAACATGTCTGTAACATGTCTGTAACATGTCTGTAACATGTCTGTAACATGTCTGTAACATGTCTGTAACATGTCTGTAAACATGTCTGTAACATGTCTGTAACATGTCTGTAACATGTCTGTAACATGTCTATAACATGTCTGTAACATGTCTGTAACATGTCTGTAACATGTCTGTAACATGTCTGTAACATGTTTGTGACATGTCTATAAAATGTCTGTAACATGGCTGTAACATGTCTGTAACATGTCTATAACATGTCTGTAACATGTCTGTAACATGTCTGTAACATGTCTGTAACATGTCTGTAACATGTCTGTAACATGTCTGTAACATGTCTGTAACATGTCTGTAACATGTCTGTAACATGTCTGTAACATGTCTGTAACATGTCTGTAACATGTTTGTGACATGTCTATAAAATGTCTGTAACATGGCTGTAACATGTCTGTAACATGTCTGTAACATGTCTGTAACATGTCTGTAACATGTCTGTAACATGTCTGTAACATGTCTGTAACATGTCTGTAACATGTCTGTAACATGTCTGTAACATGTCTGTAACATGTCTGTAACATGTCTGTAACATGTCTGTAACATGTCTGTAACATGTCTGTAACATGTCTGTAACATGTCTGTAACATGTCTGTAACATGTCTGTAACATGTCTGTAACATGTCTGTAACATGTCTGTAACATGTCTGTAACATGTCTGTAACATGTCTATAACATGTCTGTAACATGTCTATAACATGTCTGTAACATGTCTGTAACATGTCTGTAACATGTCTGTAACATGTCTGTAACATGTCTGTAACATGTCTGTAACATGTCTGTAACATGTCTGTAACATGTCTGTAACATGTCTGTAACATGTCTGTAACATGTCTGTAACATGTCTGTAACATGTCTGTAACATGTCTGCAACATGTCTGTAACATGTCTGTAACATGTTTGTGACATGTCTATAAAATGTCTGTAACATGTCTGTAACATGTCTGTAAAATGTCTGTAACATGTCTGTAACATGTCTGTAACATGTCTGTAACATGTCTGTAACATGTCTGTAACATGTCTGTCTGTAACATGTCTGTAACATGTCTGTAACATGTCTGTAACATGTCTGTAACATGTCTGTAACATGTTTGTGACATGTCTATAAAATGTCTGTAACATGTCTGTAACATGTCTGTAACATGTCTATAAAATGTCTGTAACATGTCTGTAACATGTCTGTAACATGTCTGTAACATGTCTGTAACATGTCTGTAACATGTCTGTAACATGTCTGTAACATGTCTGTAACATGTCTGTAACATGTCTGTAACATGTCTGTAACATGTTTGTGACATGTCTATAAAATGTCTGTAACATGTCTGTAACATGTCTGTAACATGTCTGTAACATGTCTGTAACATGTCTGTAACATGTCTGTAACATGTCTGTAACATGTTTGTGACATGTCTATAAAATGTCTGTAACATGTCTGTAACATGTCTGTAACATGTCTGTAACATGTCTGTAACATGTCTGTAACATGTCTGTAACATGTCTGTAACATGTCTGTAACATGTCTGTAACATGTCTGTAACATGTCTGTAACATGTCTGTAACATGTCTGTAACATGTCTGTAACATGTCTGTAACATGTCTGTAACATGTCTGTAACATGTCTGTAACATGTCTGTAACATGTCTGTAACATGTCTGTAACATGTTTGTAACATGTCTGTAACATGTTTTTAACATGTCTGTAATATGTCTGTAATATGTCTGTAATATGTCTGTAACATGTCTGTAACATGTCTGTAACATGTCTGTAACATGTCTGTAACATGTCTGTAACATGTCTGTAACATGTCTGTAACATGTCTGTAACATGTCTGTAACATGTCTGTAACATGTCTGTAACATGTCTGTAACATGTCTGTAACATGTCTGTAACATGTCTGTAACATGTCTGTAACATGTCTGTAACATGTCTATAACATGTCTGTAACATGTCTGTAACATGTCTGTAACATGTCTGTAACATGTCTGTAACATGTCTGTAACATGTCTGTAACATGTCTGTAACATGTCTGTAACATGTCTGTAACATGTCTGTAACATGTCTGTAACATGTTTGTAACATGTCTGTAACATGTCTGTAACATGTCTGTAACATGTCTGTAACATGTCTGTAACATGTCTGTAACATGTCTGTAACATGTCTGTAACATGTCTGTAACATGTCTGTAACATGTCTGTAACATGTCTGTAACATGTCTGTAACATGTCTGTAACATGTCTGTAACATGTCTGTAACATGTCTGTAACATGTCTGTAACATGTCTGTAACATGTCTGTAACATGTCTGTAACATGTCTGTAACATGTCTGTAACATGTCTGTAACATGTCTGTAACATGTCTGTAACATGTCTGTAACATGTCTATAACATGTCTGTAACATGTCTATAACATGTCTGTAACATGTCTGTAACATGTCTGTAACATGTCTGTAACATGTCTGTAACATGTCTGTAACATGTCTGTAACATGTCTGTAACATGTCTGTAACATGTCTGTAACATGTCTGTAACATGTCTGTAACATGTCTGTAACATGTCTGTAACATGTCTGTAACATGTCTGTAACATGTCTGTAACATGTCTGTAACATGTTTGTGACATGTCTATAAAATGTCTGTAACATGTCTGTAACATGTCTGTAACATGTCTGTAACATGTCTGTAACATGTCTGTAACATGTCTGTAACATGTCTGTAACATGTCTGTAACATGTCTGTAACATGTCTGTAACATGTCTGTAACATGTCTGTAACATGTCTGTAACATGTCTGTAACATGTCTGTAACATGTTTGTGACATGTCTATAAAATGTCTGTAACATGGCTGTAACATGTCTGTAACATGTCTATAAAATATCTGTAACATGTCTGTAACATGTCTGTAACATGTCTGTAACATGTCTGTAACATGTCTGTAACATGTCTGTAACATGTCTGTAACATGTCTGTAACATGTCTGTAACATGTCTGTAACATGTCTGTAACATGTCTGTAACATGTCTGTAACATGTCTGTAACATGTCTGTAACATGTCTGTAACATGTCTGTAACATGTCTATAAAATGTCTGTAACATGGCTGTAACATGTCTGTAACATGTCTGTAACATGTCTGTAACATGTCTGTAACATGTCTGTAACATGTCTGTAACATGTCTGTGAACATGTGTGTAAAATGTCTGTAACATGTCTGTAACATGTCTGTAACATGTCTGTAACATGTCTGTAACATGTCTGTAACATGTCTGTAACATGTCTGTAACATGTCTGTAACATGTCTGTAACATGTCTGTAACATGTCTGTAACATGTCTGTAACATGTCTGTAACATGTCTGTAACATGTCTGTAACATGTCTGTAACATGTCTGTAACATGTCTGTAACATGTCTGTAACATGTCTGTAACATGTCTGTAACATGTCTGTAACATGTCTGTAACATGTTTGTAACATGTCTGTAACATGTTTTTAACATGTCTGTAATATGTCTGTAATATGTCTGTAATATGTCTGTAATATGTCTGTAACATGTCTGTAACATGTCTGTAACATGTCTGTAACATGTCTGTAACATGTCTGTAACATGTCTGTAACATGTCTGTAACATGTCTGTAACATGTCTGTAACATGTCTGTAACATGTCTGTAACATGTCTGTAACATGTCTGTAACATGTCTGTAACATGTTTGTAACATGTCTGTAACATGTCTGTAACATGTCTGTAACATGTCTGTAACATGTCTGTAACATGTCTGTAACATGTCTGTAACATGTCTGTAACATGTCTGTAACATGTCTGTAACATGTCTGTAACATGTCTGTAACATGTCTGTAACATGTCTGTAACATGTCTGTAACATGTCTGTAACATGTCTGTAACATGTCTGTAACATGTCTGTAACATGTCTGTAACATGTCTGTAACATGTCTGTAACATGTCTGTAACATGTCTGTAAAATGTCTGTAACATGTCTGTAACATGTCTGTAACATGTCTGTAACATGTCTGTAACATGTCTGTAACATGTCTGTAACATGTCTGTAACATGTCTGTAACATGTCTGTAACATGTCTGTAACATGTCTGTAACATGTCTGTAACATGTCTGTAACATGTCTGTAACATGTCTGTAACATGTCTGTAACATGTCTGTAACATGTCTGTAACATGTCTGTAACATGTTTGTGACATGTCTATAAAATGTCTGTAACATGTCTGTAACATGTCTGTAACATGTCTGTAACATGTCTGTAACATGTCTGTAACATGTCTGTAACATGTCTGTAACATGTCTGTAACATGTCTGTAACATGTCTGTAACATGTCTGTAACATGTTTGTAACATGTCTATAAAATGTCTGTAACATGTCTGTAACATGTCTGTAACATGTCTGTAACATGTCTGTAACATGTCTGTAACATGTCTGTAACATGTCTGTAACATGTCTGTAACATGTCTGTAACATGTCTGTAACATGTCTGTAACATGTCTGTAACATGTCTGTAACATGTCTGTAACATGTCTGTAACATGTCTGTAACATGTCTATAAAATGTCTGTAACATGTCTGTAACATGTCTGTAACATGTCTGTAACATGTCTGTAACATGTCTGTAACATGTCTGTAACATGTCTGTAACATGTTTGTAACATGTCTATAAAATGTCTGTAACATGTCTGTAACATGTCTGTAACATGTCTGTAACATGTCTGTAACATGTCTGTAACATGTCTGTAACATGTCTGTAAACATGTCTGTAACATGTCTGTAACATGTCTGTAACATGTCTGTAACATGTCTGTAACATGTCTGTAACATGTCTGTAACATGTCTGTAACATGTCTGTAACATGTTTGTGACATGTCTATAAAATGTCTGTAACATGTCTGTAACATGTCTGTAACATGTCTGTAACATGTCTGTAACATGTCTGTAACATGTCTGTAACATGTCTGTAACATGTCTGTAACATGTCTGTAACATGTCTGTAACATGTCTGTAACATGTCTGTAACATGTCTGTAACATGTCTGTAACATGTCTGTAACATGTCTGTAACATGTCTGTAACATGTCTGTAACATGTCTGTAACATGTCTAAAACATGTCTGTAACATGTCTGTAACATGTCTGTAACATGTCTGTAACATGTCTGTAACATGTCTGTAACATGTCTGTAACATGTTTGTGACATGTCTATAAAATGTCTGTAACATGTCTGTAAAATGTCTGTAACATGTCTGTAACATGTCTGTAACATGTCTGTAACATGTCTGTAACATGTCTGTAACATGTCTGTAACATGTCTGTAACATGTCTGTAACATGTCTGTAACATGTCTGTAACATGTTTGTGACATGTCTATAAAATGTCTGTAACATGGCTGTAACATGTCTGTAACATGTCTGTAACATGTCTGTAACATGTCTGTAACATGTCTGTAACATGTCTGTAACATGTCTGTAACATGTCTGTAACATGTCTGTAACATGTCTGTAACATGTCTGTAACATGTCTGTAACATGTCTATAAAATGTCTGTAACATGTCTGTAACATGTCTGTAACATGTCTATAACATGTCTGTAACATGTCTGTAACATGTCTGTAACATGTCTGTAACATGTTTGTGACATGTCTATAAAATGTCTGTAACATGTCTGTAACATGTCTGTAACATGTCTGTAACATGTCTGTAACATGTCTGTAACATGTCTGTAAAATGTCTGTAACATGTCTGTAACATGTCTGTAACATGTCTGTAACATGTCTGTAACATGTCTGTAACATGTCTGTAACATGTCTGTAACATGTCTGTAACATGTCTGTAACATGTCTGTAACATGTCTGTAACATGTCTGTAACATGTCTGTAACATGTCTGTAACATGTCTGTAACATGTTTGTGACATGTCTATAAAATGTCTGTTACATGGCTGTAACATGTCTGTAAAATGTCTGTAACATGTCTGTAACATGTCTGTAACATGTCTGTAACATGTCTGTAACATGTCTGTAACATGTCTGTAACATGTCTGTAACATGTCTGTAACATGTCTGTAACATGTCTGTAACATGTCTGTAACATGTCTGTAACATGTCTGTAACATGTCTGTAACATGTCTGTAACATGTTTGTGACATGTCTATAAAATGTCTGTAACATGTCTGTAACATGTCTGTAACATGTCTGTAACATGTCTGTAACATGTCTGTAACATGTCTGTAACATGTCTGTAACATGTCTGTAACATGTCTGTAACATTTCTGTAACATGTCTGTAACATGTTTGTAACATGTCTGTAACATGTTTGTAACATGTCTGTAACATGTCTGTAACATGTCTGTAACATGTCTGTAACATGTCTGTAACATGTCTGTAACATGTCTGCAACATGTCTGTAACATGTCTGTAACATGTTTGTGACATGTCTATAAAATGTCTGTAACATGGCTGTAACATGTCTGTAACATGTCTATAACATATCTGTAACATGTCTGTAACATGTCTGTAACATGTCTGTAACATGTCTGTAACATGTCTGTAACATGTCTGTAACATGTCTGTAACATGTCTGTAACATGTCTGTAACATGTTTGTGACATGTCTATAAAATGTCTGTAACATGTCTGTAACATGTCTGTAACATGTCTGTAACATGTCTGTAACATGTCTGTAACATGTCTGTAACATGTCTGTAACATGTCTGTAACATGTCTGTAACATGTCTGTAACATGTCTGTAACATGTCTGTAACATGTCTGTAACATGTCTGTAACATGTCTGTAACATGTCTGTAACATGTCTGTAACATGTCTGTAACATATCTGTAACATGTCTGTAACATGTCTGTAAAATGTCTGTAACATGTCTGTAACATGTCAGTAACATGTCTGTAAAATGTCTGTAACATGTCTGTAACATGCCTAAAACATGTCTGTAACATGTCTGTAACATGTCTGTAACATGTCTTTAACATGTCTTTAACATGTCTGTAACATGTCTATAACATGTCTGTAACATGTCTGTAACATGTCTGTAACATGTCTGTAACATGTTTATAACATGTCTGTAACATGTTTGTGACATGTCTATAAAATGTCTGTTACATGGCTTTGACATGTCTGTAACATGTCTGTAACATGTCTGTAACATGTCTGTAACATGTTTGTGACATGTCTATAAAATGTCTGTAACATGGCTGTAACATGTCTGTAACATGTCTGTAACATGTCTGTAACATGTCTGTAACATGTCTGTAACATGTTTATAACATGTCTGTAACATGTTTGTGACATGTCTATAAAATGTCTGTTACATGGCTTTAACATGTCTGTAAAATGTCTGTAACATGTCTGTAACATGTCTGTTACATGTCTGTAACATGTCTGTAACATGTCTGTAACATGTCTGTAACATGTCTGTAACATGTCTGTAACATGTCTGTAATATGTCGTTAATATGTCTGTAGCATGTCTGTAACATGTCTGTAAAATGTCTGTAACATGTCTGTAACATGTCTGTAGCATGTCTGTAGCATGTCTGTAACATGTCTGTAACATGTCTATAACATGTCTGTAACATGTCTGTAACATGTCTGTAACATGTCTGTAACATGTCTGTAATATGTCTGTAATATGTCTGTAACATGTCTGTAACATGTCTGTAACATGTCTGTAACATGTCTGTAACATGTCTGTAACATGTTTGTAACATGTTTGTAACATGTCTGTAACATGTCTGTAACATGTCTGTAACATGTCTGTAACATGTCTGTAACATGTCTGTAACATGTCTGTAACATGTCTGTAACATGTCTGTAACATGTCTGTAACATGTCTGTAACATGTCTGTAACATGTTTGTAACATGTCTGTAACATGTCTGTAACATGTCTGTAACATGTCTGTAACATGTCTGTAACATGTCTGTAACATGTCTGTAACATGTCTGTAACATGTCTGTAACATGTCTGTAACATGTCTGTAACATGTCTGTAACATGTCTGTAACATGTCTATAACATGTCTAAAACATGTCTAAAACATGTCTGTAACATGTCTGTAACATGTCTGTAACATGTCTGTAACATGTCTGTAACATGTCTGTAACATGTCTGTAACATGTCTGTAATATGTCTGTAACATGTCTGTAACATGTCTGTAACATGTCTGTAACATGTCTGTAACATGTCTGTAACATGTCTGTAACATGTTTGTGACATGTCTATAAAATGTCTGTAACATGGCTGTAACATGTCTGTAACATGTCTGTAACATGTCTATAACATATCTGTAACATGTCTGTAAAATGTCTGTAACATGTCTGTAACATATCTGTAACATGTCTGTAACATGTCTGTAACATGTCTGTAACATGTCTGTAACATGTCTGTAACATGTCTGTAACATGTCTGTAACATGTCTGTAACATGTCTGTAACATGTCTGTAACATGTCTGTAACATGTCTGTAACATGTCTGTAACATGTCTGTAACATGTCTGTAACATGTCTGTAACATGTCTGTAACATGTCTGTAACATGTCTGTAACATGTCTGTAACATGTCTGTAACATGTCTGTAACATGTCTGTAACATGTCTGTAACATGTCTGTAACATGTCTGTAACATGTCTGTAACATGTCTGTAACATGTCTGTAACATGTCTGTAACATGTCTAAAACATGTCTGTAACATGTCTGTAACATGTCTGTAACATGTCTGTAACATGTCTGTAACATGTCTGTAACATGTCTGTAACATGTCTGTAACATGTCTGTAACATGTCTGTAACATGTCTGTAACATGTCTAAAATATGTCTGTAACATGTCTGTAACATGTCTGTAACATGTCTGTAACATGTCTGTAACATGGCTGTAACATGTCTGTAACATGTCTGTAACATGTCTGTAACATGTCTGTAACATGTCTGTAAAATGTCTGTAACATGTCTGTAACATGTCTGTAACATGTCTGTAACATGTCTGTAACATGTCTGTAACATGACTGTAACATGTCTGTAACATGTCTGTAACATGTCTGTAACATGTCTGTAACATGTCTGTAACATGTCTGTAACATGTCTGTAACATGTCTGTAACATGTCTGTAACATGTCTGTAACATGTTTGTGACATGTCTATAAAATGTCTGTAACATGGCTGTAACATGTCTGTAACATGTCTATAAAATATCTGTAACATGTCTGTAACATGTCTGTAACATGTCTGTAACATGTCTGTAACATGTCTGTAACATGTCTATAACATGTCTGTAACATGTTTGTGACATGGCTATAAAATGTCTGTTACATGGCTTTACCATGTCTGTAAAATGTCTGTAACATGTTTGTAACATGTCTGTAACATGTCTGTAACATGTTTGTAACATGTCTGTAACATGTTTGTAACATGTCTGTAAAATGTCTGTAACATGTCTGTAACATGTCTGTAACATGTCTGTAACATGTCTGTAAAATGTCTGTAACATGTCTGTAACATGTCTATAACATGTCTGTAACATGTCTGTAACATGTCTGTAACATGTCTGTAACATGTTTGTAACATGTCTGTAACATGTTTGTAACATGTCTGTAATATATCTGTAACATGTCAAAAACATGTCTGTTACATGTCTGTAACATGTCAGTAACATGTCTGCAACATGACTGTAACATGTCAGTAACATGTTTGTGACATGTCTATAAAATATCTGTAACATGGCTGTGACATGTCTGTAACATGTCCATAACATATCTGTAACATGTTTGTAACATGTCTGTAACATGTCTGTAACATGTCTGTAACATGTCTGTAACAAGTCTGTAACATATCTGCAACATGCCTGTAACATGTCTGTAACATGTTTGTGACATGTCTATAAAATGTCTGTAACATGGCTGTAACATGTCTGTAACATGTCTGTAACATGTCTATAACATATCTGTAACATGTCTGTAACATGTCTGTAACATGTCTGTAACATGTCTGTAACATGTCTGTAACATGTCTGTAACATGTCTGTAACATGTCTGTAACATGTCTGTAACATGTCTGTAACATGTCTGTAACATGTCTGTAACATGTCTGTAACATGTCTGTAACATGTCTGTAACATGTCTGTAACATGTCTGTAACATGTCTGTAACATGTCTGTAACATGTCTGTAACATGTCTGTAACATGTCTGTAACATGTCTGTAACATGTCTGTAACATGTCTGTAACATGTCTTTAACATGTCTGTAACATGTCTGTAACATGTCTGTAACATGTCTGTAACATGTCTGTAACATGTCTGTAACATGTCTGTAACATGTTTGTGACATGTCTATAAAATGTCTGTAACATGGCTGTGACATGTCTGTAACATGTCTGTAACATGTCTGTAACATGTCTGTAACATGTCTGTAACATGTTTGTAACATGTCTATAAAATGTCTGTAACATGTCTGTAACATGTCTGTAACATGTCTGTAACATGTCTGTAACATGTCTGTAACATGTCTGTAACATGTCTGTAACATGTCTGTAACATGTCTGTAACATGTCTGTAACATGTCTGTAACATGTCTGTAACATGTCTGTAACATGTCTGTAACATGTCTGTAACATGTCTGTTACATGTCTGTAACATGTCTGTAACATGTCTGTAACATGTCTGTAACATGTCTGTAACATGTCTGTAACATGTCTGTAACATGTCTGTAACATGTCTGTAACATGTCTGTAACATGTCTGTAACATGTCTGTAACATGTCTGTAACATGTCTGTAGCATGTCTGTAACATGTCTGTAACATGTCTGTAACATGTCTGTAACATGTCTGTAACATGTCTGTAACATGTCTGTAACATGTCTGTAACATGTCTGTAACATGTCTGTAACATGTCTGTAACATGTCTGTAACATGTCTGTAACATGTCTGTAACATGTCTGTAACATGTCTGTAACATGTCTGTAACATGTCTGTAACATGTCTGTAACATGTCTGTAACATGTCTGTAACATGTCTGTAACATGTCTGTAACATGTCTGTAACATGTCTGTAACATGTCTGTAACATGTCTGTAACATGTCTGTAACATGTCTGTAACATGTCTGTAACATGTCTGTAACATGTCTGTAACATGTCTGTAACATGTCTGTAACATGTCTGTAACATGTCTGTAACATGTCTGTAACATGTCTGTAACATGTCTGTAACATGTCTGTAACATGTCTGTAACATGTCTGTAACATGTCTAAAACATGTCTAAAACATGTCTGTAACATGTCTGTAACATGTCTGTAACATGTCTGTAACATGTCTGTAACATGTCTGTAACATGTCTGTAACATGTCTGTAACATGTCTGTAATATGTCTGTAACATGTCTGTAACATGTCTGTAACATGTCTGTAACATGTCTGTAACATGTCTGTAACATGTCTGTAACATGTTTGTGACATGTCTGTAAAATGTCTGTAACATGTCTGTAACATGTCTGTAACATGTCTGTAACATGTCTGTAACATGTCTATAAAATGTCTGTAACATGTCTGTAACATGTCTGTAACATGTCTGTAACATGTCTGTAACATGTCTGTAACATGTCTGTAACATGTCTGTAACATGTCTGTAACATGTCTGTAACATGTCTGTAACATGTCTGTAACATGTCTGTAACATGTCTGTAACATGTCTGTAACATGTCTGTAACATGTCTGTAACATGTCTGTAACATGTCTGTAACATGTCTGTAACATGTCTGTAATATGTCTGTTAATATGTCTGTAACATGTCTGTAACATGTCTGTAACATGTCTGTAACATGTCTGTAACATGTCTGTAACATGTCTGTAACATGTCTGTAACATGTCTGTAACATGTCTGTAACATGTCTGTAACATGTCTGTAACATGTCTGTAACATGTCTGTAATATGTCTGTAACATCTCTGTAACATGTCTGTAACATGTCTGTAACATGTCTGTAACATGTCTGTAACATGTCTGTAACATGTCTGTAACATGTCTGTAACATGTTTGTAACATGTCTGTAACATGTCTGTAACATGTCTGTAACATGTCTGTAACATGTCTGTAACATGTCTGTAACATGTCTGTAACATGTCTGTAACATGTCTGTAACATGTCTGTAACATGTCTGTAACATGTCTGTAACATGTCTGTAACATGTCTGTAACATGTCTGTAACATGTCTGTAACATGTCTGTAACATGTCTGTAACATGTCTGTAACATGTCTGTAACATGTCTGTAACATGTCTGTAACATGTCTGTAACATGTCTGTAACATGTCTGTAACATGTCTAAAACATGTCTAAAACATGTCTGTAACATGTCTGTAACATGTCTGTAACATGTCTGTAACATGTCTGTAACATGTCTGTAACATGTCTGTAACATGTCTGTAATATGTCTGTAACATCTCTGTAACATGTCTGTAACATGTCTGTAACATGTCTGTAACACGTCTGTAACATGTCGGTAACATGTTTGTGACATGTCTGTAGAATGTCTGTAACATGTCTGTAACATGTCTAAAACATGTCTGTAACATGTCTGTAACATGTCTGTAACATGTCTGTAACATGTCTAAAACATGTCTGTAACATGTCTGTAACATGTCTGTAACATGTCTGTAACATGTCTGTAACATGTCTGTAACATGTCTGTAACATGTCTGTAACATGTCTGTAACATGTCTGTAACATGTCTGTAACATGTCTGCAACATGTCTGTAACATGTCTGTAACATGTCTGTAACATGTCTGTAACATGTCTGTAACATGTCTGTAACATGTCTGTAAAATGTCTGTAACATGTCTGTAACATGTCTGTAACATGTCTGTAAAATGTCTGTAACATGTCTGTAACATGCCTAAAACATGTCTGTAACATGTCTGTAACATGTCTGTAACATGTCTGTAACATGTCTGTAACATGTCTGTAACATGTCTGTAACATGTTTGTAACATGTCTATAAAATGTCTGTAACATGGCTGTAACATGTCTGTAACATGTCTATAAAATATCTGTAACATGTCTGTAACATGTCTGTAACATGTCTGTAACATGTCTGTAACATGTCTGTAACATGTCTGTAACATGTCTGTAACATGTCTGTAACATGTTTGTGACATGGCTATAAAATGTCTGTTACATGGCTTTACCATGTCTGTAAAATGTCTGTAACATGTCTGT
This sequence comes from Zaprionus ornatus, assembly GCA_018904035.1. Taxonomy (NCBI): domain Eukaryota; kingdom Metazoa; phylum Arthropoda; class Insecta; order Diptera; family Drosophilidae; genus Zaprionus; species Zaprionus ornatus. The sequence continues at coordinate 834,937 of JAEIFZ010000004.1, read as the reverse complement.
AACATGTCTGTAACATGTCTGTAACATGTCTGTAACATGTCTGTAACATGTCTGTAACATGTCTGTAACATGTCTGTAACATGTCTGTAACATGTCTGTAACATGTCTGTAACATGTCTGTAACATGTCTGTAACATGTCTGTAACATGTCTGTAACATGTCTGTAACATGTCTGTAATATGTCTTTAATATGTCTGTAACATGTCTGTAACATGTCTGTAAAATGTCTGTAACATGTCTGTAACATGTCTGTAACATGTCTGTAACATGTCTGTAACATGTCTGTAACATGTCTGTAACATGTCTGTAACATGTCTGTAACATGTCTGTAACATGTCTGTAATATGTCTGTAATATATCTGTAACATGTCTGTAACATGTCTGTAACATGTCTGTAACATGTCTGTAACATGTCTGTAACATGTCTGTAACATGGCTTTGTAACATGTCTGTAACATGTCTGTAACATGTCTGTAACATGTCTGTAACATGTCTGTAACATGTCTGTAACATGTCTGTAACATGTCTGTAACATGTCTGTAACATGTCTGTAACATGTCTGTAACATGTCTGTAACATGTCTGTAACATGTCTGTAACATGTCTGTAACATGTCTGTAACATGTCTGTAACATGTCTGTAACATGTCTGTAACATGTCTGTAACATGTCTGTAACATGTCTGTAACATGTCTGTAACATGTCTGTAAAATGTCTGTAACATGTCTGTAACATGTCTAAAACATGTCTGTAACATGTCTGTAACATGTCTGTAACATGTCTGTAACATGTCTGTAACATGTCTGTAACATGTCTGTAACATGTCTGTAACATGTCTGTAACATGTCTGTAACATGTTTGTAACATGTCTGTAACATGTCTATAACATGTCTGTAACATGTCTGTAACATGTCTGTAACATGTCTGTAAAATGTCTGTAACATGTCTGTAACATGTCTAAAACATGTCTGTAACATGTCTGTAACATGTCTGTAACATGTCTGTAACATGTTTGTAACATGTCTGTAACATGTTTTTAACATGTCTGTAATATATCTGTAACATGTCAAAAACATGTCTGTTACATGTCTGTAACATGTCAGTAACATGTCTGCAACATGACTGTAACATGTCAGTAACATGTTTGTGACATGTCTATAAAATGTCTGTAACATGGCTGTGACATGTCTGTAACATGTCTATAACATATCTGTTACATGTCTGTAACATGTCTGTAACATGTCTGTAACATGTCTGTAACATGTCTGTAACATGTCTGTAACATGTCTGCAACATGCCTGTAACATGTCTGTAACATGTTTGTGACATGTCTATAAAATGTCTGTAACATGGCTGTAACATGTCTGTAACATGTCTGTAACATATCTATAACATGTCTGTAACATGTCTGTAAAAAGTCTGTAACATGTCTGTAACATGTCTGTAACATATCTGTAACATGTCTGTAACATGTCTGTAACATGTCTGTAACATGTCTGTAACATGTCTGTAACATGTCTGTAACATGTCTGTAACATGTCTGTAACATGTCTGTAACATGTCTGTAACATGTCTGTAACATGTCTGTAACATGTCTGTAACATGTCTGTAACATGTCTGTAACATGTCTGTAACATGTCTGTAACATGTCTGTAACATGTCTGTAACATGTCTGTAACATGTCTGTAACATGTCTGTAACATGTCTGTAACATGTCTGTAACATGTCTGTAACATGTCTGTAACATGTCTATAACATGTCTGTAACATGTTTGTGACATGTCTATAAAATGTCTGTTACATGGCTTTGACATGTCTGTAACATGTCTGTAACATGTCTGTAACATGTTTGTGACATGTCTATAAAATGTCTGTAACATGTCTGTAACATGTCTGTAACATGTCTGTAACATGTCTGTAACATGTCTGTAACATGTCTGTAACATGTTTGTAACATGTCTGTAACATGTTTGTGACATGTCTATAAAATGTCTGTAACATGTCTGTAACATGTCTGTAACATGTCTGTAACATGTCTGTAACATGTCTGTAACATGTCTGTAACATGTCTGTAACATGTCTGTAACATGTCTGTAACATGTCTGTAACATGTCTGTAACATGTCTGTAACATGTCTGTTACATGTCTGTAACATGTCTGTAACATGTCTGTAACATGTCTGTAATATGTCGTTAATATGTCTGTAGCATGTCTGTAACATGTCTGTAAAATGTCTGTAACATGTCTGTAACATGTCTGTAGCATGTCTGTAACATGTCTGTATCATGTCTATAACATGTCTGTAACATGTCTGTAACATGTCTGTAACATGTCTGTAACATGTCTGTAATATGTCTGTAATATATCTGTAGCATGTCTGTAACATGTCTGTAACATGTCTGTAACATGTCTGTAACATGTCTGTAACATGTCTGTAACATGTTTGTAACATGTCTGTAACATGTCTGTAACATGTCTGTAACATGTCTGTAACATGTCTGTAACATGTCTGTAACATGTCTGTAACATGTCTGTAACATGTCTGTAACATGTCTGTAACATGTCTGTAACATGTCTGTAACATGTCTGTAACATGTCTGTAACATGTCTGTAACATGTCTTAAACATGTCTGTAACATGTCTGTAACATGTCTGTAACATGTCTGTAACATGTCTGTAACATGTCTGTAACATGTCTGTAACATGTCTGTAACATGTCTGTAACATGTCTTAAACATGTCTGTAACATGTCTGTAACATGTCTGTAACATGTCTGTAACATGTCTGTAACATGTCTGTAACATGTCTGTAACATGTCTGTAACATGTCTGTAATATGTCTGTAACATGTCTGTAACATGTCTGTAACATGTCTGTAACATGTCTGTAACATGTCTGTAACATGTCTGTAACATGTCTGTAACATGTCTGTAACATGTCTGTAACATGTCTGTAACATGTCTGTAACATGTCTGTAACATGTCTGTAACATGTCTGTAACATGTCTGTAACATGTCTGTAACATGTCTGTAACATGTCTGTAACATGTCTGTAACATGTCTGTAACATGTCTGTAACATGTCTGTAACATGTCTAAAATATGTCTGTAACATGTCTGTAACATGTCTGTAACATGTCTGTAACATGTCTGTAACATGTCTGTAACATGTCTATAACATGTCTGTAACATGTCTGTAACATGTCTGTAAAATGTCTGTAACATGTCTGTAACATGTCTGTAACATGTCTGTAAAATGTCTGTAACATGTCTGTAACATGTCTGTAACATGTCTGTAACATGTCTGTAACATGTCTGTAACATGTCTGTAACATGTCTGTAACATGTCTGTAACATGTCTGTAACATGTCTGTAACATGTCTGTAACATGTCTATAAAATGTCTGTAACATGTCTGTAACATGTCTGTAACATGTCTGTAACATGTCTGTAACATGTCTGTAACATGTCTGTAACATGTCTGTAACATGTCTGTAACATGTCTGTAACATGTCTGTAACATGTCTGTAACATGTCTGTAACATGTCTGTAACATGTCTGTAACATATCTGTAACATGTCTGTAACATGTCTGTAACATGTCTGTAACATGTCTGTAACATGTCTGTAACATGTCTGTAACATGTCTGTAACATGTCTGTAACATGTCTGTAACATGTCTGTAACATGTCTGTAACATGTCTGTAACATGTCTGTAACATGTCTGTAACATGTCTGTAACATGTCTGTAACATGTCTGTAACATGTCTGTAACATGTCTGTGACATGTCTGTAACATGTCTGTAACATGTCTGTAACATGTCTGTAACATGTCTGTAACATGTCTGTAACATGTCTGTAACATGTCTGTAACATGTCTGTAACATGTCTGTAACATGTCTGTAACATGTCTGTAACATGTCTGTAACATGTCTGTAACATGTCTGTAACATGTCTGTAACATGTCTGTAACATGTCTGTAACATGTCTGTAACATGTCTGTAACATGTTTGTAACATGTCTGTAACATGTCTGTAACATGTCTGTAACATGTCTGTAACATGTCTGTAACATGTCTGTAACATGTCTGTAACATGTCTGTAACATGTCTGTAACATGTCTGTAACATGTCTGTAACATGTCTGTAACATGTCTGTAACATGTCTGTAACATGTCTGTAACATGTCTGTAACATGTCTGTAACATGTCTGTAACATGTCTGTAACATGTCTGTAACATGTCTGTAACATGTCTGTGACATGTCTGTAACATGTCTATAACATGTCTGTAACATGTCTGTAACATGTGTGTAACATGTCTGTAACATGTCTGTAACATGTCTGTAACATGTATGTATCATGTCTGTAACATGTCTGTAACATGTCTGTAACATGTCTGTAACATGTCTGTAACATGTCTGTAACATGTCTGTAACATATCTGTAACATGTCTGTAACATGTTTGTAACATGTCTGTAACATGTCTGTAACATGTCTGTAACATGTCTGTAACATGTCTGTAACATGTCTGTAACATGTCTGTAACATGTCTGCAACATGTTTGTAACATGTCTGTAACATGTCTGTAACATGTCTGTAACATGTCTGTAACATGTCTGTAACATGTCTGTAACATGTCTGTAACATGTCTGTAACATGTCTGTAACATGCCTGTAACATGTCTGTAACATGTCTGTAATATGTCTGTAATATGTCTGTAACATGTCTGTAACATGTCTGTAACATGTCTGTAACATGTCTGTAACATGTCTGTAACATGTCTGTAACATGTCTGTAACATGTCTGTAACATGTCTGTAACATGTCTGTAACATGTCTGAAACATGTCTGTAACATGTCTGTAACATGTCTGTAACATGTCTGTAACATGTCTGTAATATGTCTGTAATATGTCTGTAACATGTCTGTAATATGTCTGTAACATGTCTGTAACATGTCTGTAACATGTCTGTAACATGTCTGTAACATGTCTGTAACATGTCTGTAACATGTCTGTAACATGTCTGTAACATGTCTGTAACATGTCTGTAACATGTCTGTAACATGTCTGTAACATGTCTGTAACATGTCTGTAACATGTCTGTAACATGTCTGTAACATGTCTGTAACATGTCTGTAACATGTCTGTAACATGTCTGTAACATGTCTGTAACATGTCTGTAAAATGTCTGTAACATGTCTGTAACATGTCTGTAACATGTCTGTAACATGTCTGTAACATGTCTGTAACATGTCTGTAACATGTCTGTAACATGTCTGTAACATGTCTGTAACATGTCTGTAACATGTCTGTAACATGTCTGTAACATGTCCTGTTACATGGTCTGTAACATGTCTGTAATATGTCTGTAACATGTCTGTAACATGTCTGTAACATGTCTGTAACATGTCTGTAACATGTCTGTAACATGTCTGTAACATGTCTGTAACATGTCTGTAACATGTCTGTAACATGTCTGTAACATGTCTGTAACATGTCTGTAACATGTCTGTAATTAAACATGTCTGTAACATGTCTGTAACATGTCTGTAACATGTCTGTAACATGTCTGTAACATGTCTGTAAAATGTCTGTAACATGTCTGTAACATGTCTGTAACATGTCTGTAACATGTCTGTAACATGTCTGTAACATGTCTACAATATTTCGTAACATGTCTGTGACATGTCTGTAAAATGTCTGTAAAATGTCTGTAACATGTCTGTAACATGTCTGTAACATGTCTGTAACATGTCTGTAACATGTCTGTAACATGTCTGCAACATGTCTATAAATGTCTGTAACATGTCTGTAACATGTCTGTAACATGTCTGTAACATGTCTGTAACATGTCTGTAACATGTCTGTAACATGTCTGTAACATGTCTGTAACATGTCTGTAACATGTCTGTAACATGTCTGTAACATGTCTGTAACATGTCTGTAACATGTCTGTTACATGTCTGTAACATGTCTGTAACATGTCTGTAACATGTCTGTAACATGTCTGTAACATGTCTGTAACATGTCTGTAACATGTCTGTAACATGTCTGTAACATGTCTGTAACATGTCTGTAACATGTCTGTAACATGTCTGTAACATGTCTGTAACATGTCTGTAACATGTCTGTAACATGTCTGTAACATGTCTGTAACATGTCTGTAACATGTCTGTAACATGTCTGCATCATGTATGCAACATGTCTGTAACATGTCTGTAACATGTCTGTAACATGTCTGTTACATGTCTGTAACATGTCTGTAACATGTCTGTAACATGTCTGTAACATGTCTGTAACATGTCTGTAACATGTCTGTAACATGTCTGTTACATGTCTGTAACATGTCTGTAACATGTCTGTAACATGTCTGTAACATGTCTGTAACATGTCTGTAACATGTCTGTAACATGTCTGTAACATGTCTGTAACATGTCTGTAACATGTCTGTAACATGTCTGTAACATGTCTGTAACATGTCTATAACATGTCTGTAACATGTCTGTAACATGTCTGTAACATGTCTGTAACATGTCTATAACATGTCTGTAAAATGTCTGTAACATGTCTGTAACATGTCTGTAACATGTCTGTAACATGTCTGTAACATGTCTGTAACATGTCTGTAACATGTCTGTAACATGTCTGTAACATGTCTGTAACATGTCTGTAACATGTCTGTAACATGTCTGTAACATGTCTGTAACATGTCTGTAACATGCCTGTTACATGTCTGTAACATGTCTGTAACATGTCTGTAACATGTCTGTAACATGTCTGTAACATGTCTGTAACATGTCTGTAACATGTCTGTAAAATGTCTGTAACATGTCTGTAACATGTCTAAAACATGTCTGTAACATGTCTGTAACATGTCTGTAACATGTCTGTAACATGTCTGTTACATGTTTGTAACATGTCTGTAACATGTTTTTAACATGTCTGTAATATATCTGTAATATCTCTGTAATATATCTGTAACATTTATTTATTTAGTTTATAGTCGAACTATGGTCAGTCAACTTTTTTAAAAGTAAAGAAACAATTAAAATTAGATTTAAATTAATTAAGTTGAATTTTAAACTAGAGGTAATTTTAAATTAAGGGTAAAACCTTAAATGTAAAAAAAAGAAAAAAATTAAAAATTGTGCAAATGTGCAAACTGGGATAAAGAAAAGCCGATCCAACATTTGTTGCAGAGGATTGGGGAAAACCCAGAAAAACCCAATCAGATCAGGAGAGTTAGTGTTAGTAACCAAATGTAAATAAAATTATGAGTAGAGTGTTAAAGCATGCAGTATGTTGAAAGTACTACTATGAATACAAAGAAGACAATTATGTGTTTGACTAAATTCTAGATAAGTGGGCGAGGAGTTGTAATTTTAAGCTAGATATCAAGTTGTTATTGTTAGCTACAATTAAGTATAGTTTATTATAGTCCGAACATAATACCCTGAATGGCTCATGCAGGGCATAGTTCGAGCTACAATTGGGAAGTTTTAGAGGAAGGTAATTACGGGTGATTCTACCAGGGACAGAAAAGTGTAGTCTACTAAGTAAGTCGCTACTATCTATGTCACCTTGGATAAGGTTGTTAATAAATATAACACCAAGCATGGTTCTACGATTAGCTAGAGAAGGCAGATTAAGTAACAAAAGTCTACTAGGATAGGAAGGAAGTCTTGAATTTACATCCCAGTTAAGGCCTCGCAAGGCAAACATTAAGAAGTTTTTCTGTACGGATTCAATGCGGTCTCTATGAACTGTGTACTGAGGGTTCCAGACACATGATCCGTACTCGAGAATTGGACGAACAAGCGAAGTGAAGAGAGTCTTAGTTAAGTAAGGATCGTCAAACTCCTTGGACCATCTCTTAATAAAGCCGAGTACACCCATAGCTTTATTAACCATTGATGATATATGTTCAGAAAACTTGAGTTTTCGGTCCAAACGGACACCTAGATCATCAACCAGGGAAATTCTTTCCAAGGTACAACCACAAAGAGAGTATGATACGTACTTTGGGCAGGCACGTGAGAATGTCATCAGCTTGCATTTTGAGCTGTTCAGATTAAGGAGATTTGCACGACACCAAGAAAAGAAACAATCTAGGTCAGATTGAAGGCGAGAATGACAGGAGTCGTCTCTAAATTGAAAACAGAGCTTGACATCATCCGCGTACATGAGAGTACGTGAGTTAAGTATGACCGTTGGGAGGTCATTGATGAAAAGTGTAAAAAGCAGGGGACCTAAGTGGCTTCCCTGAGGAACACCAGATGTGGCATGAACGGGATAGGAACGAGTATTTTTAAAGAGGACTCGTTGGGTTCTGTCACTCAAATAGCTCACAATCCAACTAAGAAGTTTTGGTGAGAAACCGAGAAGATTTAGTTTATGTGCAAGAAGGGAATGGTTGACTGAGTCAAATGCCTTACTGAAATCAGTATAAATGACATCAGTTTGAAGATTTTCCTGAAATCCTTTTACCACAAAGGATGTCAGCTCAAGCAGATTTGTCGTGGTAGAACGACGCTTCACAAATCCGTGTTGAAAAGGGGATATAACGGATCTACTAAAATGCTGCAAGTGAGGAGTAATAACATTCTCGAAGAATTTCGGTATAGCCGACAATTTAGAGATACCTCTATAATTGCTTGCATCAGACTTGCTGCCCTTTTTATGTAAAGGGATGATAAAGGATTCCTTCCATATGGATGGAAACGAGGCAGTTACTAAGGACAGCGAAAATAGTTTGAGCAATGGCTTACATAAGGAGTTGGCACAGTATCGAAGTACACAGGCGGGGATACCATCGGGACCTGGTGAGAAGACTGGTTTAACCAATCGAAGATCCCTAATAAGTGAACTTTCATTCAGTAAAGGTGTGAAGATGCCATTCGAGCTTGGTACGCTATATGGATAGGAGTGAATGTTTGGCGTAGAGGAAGAATAAGTTGTTTGAAAAAACTTGGCAAACATATCGGCAATGGCCTGATCTGTGTTCGCCTCAGCGTTATCGAACATAAGTTTAGAAGGAAAGCCCGCTGACCTACGCTTCATGTTAACAAAACTATAAAACTGTTTAGGATTCTGAAAGAACTGAATCCTACATCTGGTCAAATAGTTTTTATAACACTTCGCGTTAAGCACGGTAAAATTTGCCCGAGCAGTTAGGTAGCGGGAAAAGACAAGCGGTGAGTTTTTCAGCTTGTATTTCTTAAATAAGCTACTCTTTAAGTTTTTTAAGCGAGACAACTCTTTTGTAAACCAAGGAGGCCTACTTGAGCTTGTCGGATAGAAAAACGGAACACAGATATCAAAAGCAGAGTTAAGGGTTTTATAAAATATATTGATAGCCACTGACATATCAGTTGATAGATAAAAGTCAGACCAATCACAATATGAAATTAAATAATTTAAGTATTCAAAGTCTGCTTTCTTAAAGCAGCGCACGCGATTGCACGGCTTTACACTTTTATCCACAAAGCTAATACCCAAGTCGAGATTCACTTCGAAAGTGGGATGATAAGGATCTTCAGGTAGGGAAAGAGGTTGTGCCCTGTCTAAAATCACCCTGGAAGGATCTGAGACGAAACATAGATCAAGCGATCTGTTTAAAGTGTTTTTGACATGATTAACCTGCGACAAAGACATGTCAAACAAACCGTCAAACAGATCATGTTGCCGGGAGGGCAGAAGGAAGTTTCCCTCCGCAATGGATGTCCAATTACATTCCGGGATATTAAAGTCACCCAGGACTATGAAATGATCTCTGTCTGATAACAGATTAAAAATAGTCTTAATTGCAGACAAATGTTGCGAGTAGACTGATAATTCCGATGACGGCGGAATATAGGAGCAGGTTATATACAAGAAAAAACCGGGAAAGTGTAGTTTTACACAGATTAATTCGATGTCGAATTGAAACTCCGGCTGTAAGAGGTCCGACATAATGGAGGAGTCTACTGCAATCAGTACTCCACCACCCCGTCGGTCAGGTCGATCAAGCCTGTAAGTTGTATACCTATCTGGAAAGACTTCAGAGCTTAGAATCTCTGGTTTTAACCAGGTTTCGGTAAAGGCAATAATTTGGGAAGTAAAGGCAAGACTATGAAGATAAAGACTAGAGATTTTACTACAGAGGCCTCTAACATTTTGATAGGAAAGAATTAAGGAAGAAAGAATATTTGTGTGTCCCCTAGCATTTTCAAAGGCATGAAGAGAAGAGAACTTCAGTTTTTTGAGGACTTTGCACTTGTTGTAGGTCCACTTGGCGATGTAACGGCCAATGTGGGAAGAGTGACGGTCGTTCGGCTTTTTTGTTTTGGAGTGAACTCCTTAACAATAAGGTCGGGCGGCCAGAAAGAAGCTGCGCAAACGTCTTTAAACTGTTCTGCAGGGAGAATAATTTTGAAAGAAGAAATGTCGCGCTTTAATTTGAAGTTGAATTTTTTAACTATCAAATCATTTACAGGCATCCTTTCGAGAATGTACGATTGTACATCTTCTATGGTTGTGTCTGGAGCCAAGCGAGAGATAAACACCAATTTTTTGGGTTTAATCGCAATCAGAGGTTTTATACTCGGTGCCTGACTAGCAGGCATGATTGCGGGAACATTACCCGTTACGTTGTTATCATTGCTCGTAATGGGAGTAGGCACAAGAGGGGCAGCAAGAGGTTTCGGTGCGGTAACATTGCTGCTAGTTTTTTTTTTTTTTGTGCAACTAGAAGAGCAAGACGGTATAGGGGAAATTAGACTTAGAAGATCAGAAGAAGAAGCCTTGGAAGAAGGTAGATTGGTGGTCTTTAGATTCGTAGTAACTGAATCTAAAGGAATATTAAGAGGAGCAGGTGGCTTACTAAGAGCCGTAAAGGCGTTGAATTGGGTCTCCATCTCCAAAAATTCAGATTGGAGATTAGAGAAAGCTGTGCGTATCCGATAAAACCCGAGTTTGGTTTTATTGTGGATTTTCCGTAGATCGGATTCACCCACACGGCACGCTTCGCACGACCATTTAAGGCCTACATTGGCGTTGACGGCATCTCTAACCCGCACAGTTAGGCCACAGCATTTTAAGTGACTAAAATTGTCACAGAGCCAGCATCCAATGTAGTCCGCATTAGCATCTGAAGAGCATTTGCAATTTGCTGCAGAGCACGACACCATGTTAATAAAATAGATATGCCTTCGAATAGTAGGGGACAACGAAGAGAGCAATAGAATATTAAGACAAATTTCTTGAGAGAGCAAGAAACAGTTACAGCGCCGAAAACAGGCAAGCAAGCGAGAACGAAAATAAAAAAACAAATATAGCGAGCACTCGAGGTAAACAAAACAACAGCAGCTGTTACGTCTACAACAAAAGCACTACACAACTTACTCAGAGAGCGAAATTTACTTTCGTGAGCGGGAGAGCAGGAAAGTGTAAGAATATTAGTAAAAACAAAAACAAAAAAACTTGACGCCAAGACGCGCAAGTGAAAAGAATTAAAATTTTTGTAAGCGAATTCACTAATAAGGCAGGATTAGTATGCTACTTTAAGCTTTTACTCACAGGGTTAGCACTAGTAAGATACCACAGTATTAATGAAAGCACATAAGCAGATCAATTAAACAGAATTATTAAGAAACACAGGGAGCAAAAGCGAAACACGTCCAACCACCACGAGTAAGTATCTACAGTAAGTATCTACATGTCTGAAACATGTCTGTAACATGTCTGTAACATGTCTGTAACATGTCTGTAACATGTCTGCATCATGTATGCAACATGTCTGTACCATGTCTGTAATATATTTGTAATATCTCTGTTACATGTCTGTAACATGTCTGTAACATGTCTGAAACATGTCTGTAACATGTCTGTAACATGTCTGTAACATGTCTGTATCATGTCTGTAACATGTCTGTAACATGTCTGTAACATGTCTATAACATGTCTTGTAACATGTCTGTAACATGTCTGTAACATGTCTGTAACATGTCTGTAATATGTCTGTAATATGTCTGCATCACGTGTATGCAACATGTCTGTAACATGTCTGTAACATGTCTGTAACATGTCTGTAACATGTCTGTAACATGTCTGTAACATGTCTGTAACATGTCTGTAACATGTCTGTAACATGTCTGTAACATGTCTGTAACATGTCTGTAACATGTCTGTAACATGTCTGTAACATGTCTGTAAAATGTCTGTAACATAGTCTGTAACATGTCTGTAACATGTCTGCATAACATGTCTGTAACATGTCTGTAACATGTCTGTAACATGTCTGTAACATGTCTGTAACATGTCTGTAACATGTCTGTAACATGTCTGTAACATGTCTGTAACATGTCTGTAACATGTCTGTAACATGTCTGTAACATGTCTGTAACATGTCTGTAATATGTCTGTAATTTACTGTAAATGTCTGTAACATGTCTGTAACATGTCTGTAACATGTCTGTAACATGTCCTTGTCATGTACAACATGTCTGTAACATGTCTGTAACATGTCTGTAACATGTCTGTAACATGTCTGTAACATGTCTGTAACATGTCTGTAACATGTCTGTAACATGTCTGTAACATGTCTGTAACATGTCTGTAACATGTCTGTAACATGTCTGTAACATGTCTGTAACATGTCTGTAACATGTCTGTAACATGTCTGTATGAAACAAGTTTGTAACATGTCTTTAACATGTCTGATACATGTCTGTAATATGTCTAAAACATGCCTGCTACATGTGTGCATCATGTATGTAAATCATGTAAAATGTCTGTAACATGTCTGTAACATGTCTGTAACATGTCTGTAACATGTCTGTAACATGTCTGTAACATGTCTGTAACATGTCTGTAACATGTCTGTAACATGTCTGTAACATGTCTGTAACATGTCTGTAAAATGTCTGTAACATGTCTGTAACATGTCTGCAACATGTGTGCATCATGTATGCAGCAAGTTTGTAAAATGTCTGTAACATGTCTGTAACATGTCTGCAACATGTCTGTAACATGTCTGTAACATGTCTGTAACATGTCTGTAACATGTCTGTAAAATGTCTGTAACATGTCTGTAACATGTCTGTAACATGTCTGTAACATGTCTGTAACATGTCTGTAACATGTCTGTAACATGTCTGTAACATGTCTGTAACATGTCTGTAACATGTCTGTAACATGTCTGTAACATGTCTGTAACATGTCTGTAATATGTCTGTAACATGTCTGTAAAACATGTCTGTAACATGTCTGTAACATGTCTGTAACATGTCTGTAACATGTCTGTAACATGTCTGTAACATGTCTGTAACATGTCTGTAACATGTCTGTAACATGTCTGTAACATGTATGTAACATGTCTGTAAAATGTCTGTAACATGTCTGTAACATGTCTGCAACATGTCTGTAACATGTCTGTAACATGTCTGTAACATGTCTGTAAACATGTCTGTAACATGTCTGTAACATGTCTGTAACATGTCTGTAACATGTCTGTAACATGTCTGTAACATGTCTGTAACATGTCTGTAACATGTCTGTAACATGTCTGTAACATGTCTGTAACATGTCTGTAACATGTCTGTAAAATGTCTGCAAAACATGTCTGTAACATGTCTGTAAAATGTCTGTAACATGTCTGTAACATGTCTGTAACATGTCTGTAACATGTCTGTAACATGTCTGTAACATGTCTGTAACATGTCTGTAACATGTCTGTAACATGTCTGTAACATGTCTGTAACATGTCTGTAACATGTCTGTAACATGTCTGTAACATGTCTGTAACATGTCTGTAACATGTCTGTAACATGTCTGTAACATGTCTGTAACATGTCTGTAACATGTCTGTAACATGTCTGTAACATGTCTGTAACATGTCTGTAACATGTCTGTAACATGTCTGTAACATGTCTGTAATATGTCTGTAACATGTCTGCAACATGTCTGTAACATGTCTGTAACATGTCTGTAACATGTCTGTAACATGTCTGTAACATGTCTGTGACATGTCTGTAACATGTCTGTAACATGTCTGTAACATGTCTGTAACATGTCTGTAAAATGTCTGTAACATGTCTGTAACATGTCTGTAACATGTCTGTAACATGTCTGTAACATGTCTGTAACATGTCTGTAACATGTCTGTAACATGTCTGTAACATGTCTGTAACATGTCTGTAACATGTCTGTAACATGTCTGTAACATGTCTGTAACATGTCTGTAATATGTCTGTAACATGTCTGTAACATGTCTGTAACATGTCTTTAACATGTCTGTAACATGTCTGTAACATGTCTGTAACATGTCTGTAACATGTCTGTAACATGTCTGTAACATGTCTGTAACATGTCTGTAACATGTCTGTAACATGTCTGTAACATGTCTGTAACATGTCTGCAACATGTCTGTAACATGTCTGTAACATGTCTGTAACATGTCTGTAACATGTCTGTAACATGTCTGTAACATGTCTGTAACATGTCTGTAAAATGTCTGTAACATGTCTGTAACATGTCTGTAACATGTCTGCAACATGTCTGTAACATGTCTGTAACATGTCTGTAACATGTCTGTAACATGTCTGTAACATGTCTGTAACATGTCTGTAACATGTCTGTAACATGTCTGTAACATGTCTGTAACATGTCTGTAACATGTCTGTAACATGTCTGTAACATGTCTGTAACATGTCTGTAACATGTCTGTAACATGTCTGTAACATGTCTGTAACATGTCTGTAACATGTCTGTAACATGTCTTTAACATGTCTGTAATATATCTGTAACATGTCTGTAATATGTCTGTAACATGTCTGTAACATGTCTGTAACATGTCTGTAACATGTCTGTAACATGTCTGTAACATGTCTGTAACATGTCTGTAACATGTCTGTAACATGTCTGTAACATGTCTGTAACATGTCTGTAACATGTCTGTAACATGTCTGTAACATGTCTATAAAATGTCTGTAACATGTCTGTAACATGTCTGTAACATGTCTGTAACATGTCTGTAACATGTCTGTAACATGTCTGTAACATGTCTGTAAAATGTCTGTAACATGTCTGTAACATGTCTGTAACATGTCTGTAACATGTCTGTAACATGTCTGTAACATGTCTGTAACATGTCTGTAACATGTCTGTAACATGTCTGTAACATGTCTGTAACATGTCTATAAAATGTCTGTAACATGTCTGTAACATGTCTGTAACATGTCTGTAACATGTCTGTAACATGTCTGTAACATGTCTGTAACATGTCTGTAACATGTCTGTAACATGTCTGTAACATGTCTGTAACATGTCTGTAACATGTTTGTAACATGTCTGTAACATGTCTGTAACATGTCTGTAACATGTCTGTAACATGTCTGTAACATGTCTGTAACATGTCTGTAACATGTCTGTAAAATGTCTGTAACATGTCTGTAACATGTCTGTAACATGTCTGTAACATGTCTGTAACATGTCTGTAACATGTCTGTAACATGTCTGTAACATGTCTGTAACATGTCTGTAACATGTCTGTAACATGTCTGTAACATGTCTGTAACATGTCTGTAACATGTCTGTAACATGTCTGTAACATGTCTGTAACATGTCTTTAACATGTCTGTAATATGTCTGTAATATGTCTGTAACATGTCTGTAACATGTCTGTAACATGTCTGTAACATGTCTGTAACATGTCTGTAACATGTCTGTAACATGTCTGTAACATGTCTGTAACATGTCTGTAACATGTCTGTAACATGTCTGTAACATGTCTGTAACATGTCTGTAACATGTCTGTAACATGTCTGTAACATGTCTGTAACATGTCTGTAACATGTCTGTAACATGTCTGTAACATGTCTGTAACATGTCTGTAACATGTCTGTAACATGTCTGTAACATGTCTGTAACATGTCTGTAACATGTCTGTAACATGTCTGTAACATGTCTGTAACATGTCTGTAACATGTCTGTAACAATGTCTGTAACATGTCTGTAACATGTCTGTAACATGTCTGTAACATGTCTGTAACATGTCTGTAACATGTCTGTAACATGTCTGTAACATGTCTGTAACATGTCTGTAACATGTCTGTAACATGTCTGTAACATGTCTGTAACATGTCTGTAACATGTCTGTAATATGTCTGTAACATGTCTGTAACATGTCTGTAACATGTCTGTAACATGTCTGTAACATGTCTGTAACATGTCTGTAACATGTCTGTAACATGTCTGTAACATGTCTGTAACATGTCTGTAACATGTCTGTAACATGTCTGTAACATGTCTGTAACATGTCTGTAACATGTCTGTAACATGTCTGTAACATGTCTGTAACATGTCTGTAACATGTCTGTAACATGTCTGTAACATGTCTGTAACATGTCTGTAACATGTCTGTAACATGTCTGTAACATGTCTGTAACATGTCTGGCTGTAACATGTCTGTAACATGTCTGTAACATGTCTGTAACATGTCTGTAACATGTCTGTAACATGTCTGTAACATGTCTGTAACATGTCTGTAACATGTCTGTAACATGTCTGTAACATGTCTGTAACATGTCTGTAACATGTCTGTAACATGTCTGTAACATGTCTGTAACATGTCTGTAACATGTCTGTAACATGTCTGTAACATGTCTGTAACATGTCTGTAACATGTCTGTAACATGTCTGTAACATGTCTGTAACATGTCTGTAACATGTCTGTAACATGTCTGTAACATGTCTGTAACATGTCTGTAACATGTCTGTAACATGTCTGTAACATGTCTGTAACATGTCTGTAACATGTCTGTAACATGTCTGTAATATGTCTGTAACATGTCTGTAACATGTCTGTAACATGTCTGTAACATGTCTGTAACATGTCTGTAACATGTCTGTAACATGTCTGTAACATGTCTGTAACATGTCTGTAATGTCTGTAACATGTCTGTAACATGTCTGTAACATGTCTGTAACATGTCTGTAACATGTCTGTAACATGTCTGTAACATGTCTGTAACATGTCTGTAACATGTCTGTAACATGTCTGTAACATGTCTGTAACATGTCTGTAAAACATGTCTGTAACATGTCTGTAACATGTCTGTAACATGTCTGTAACATGTCTGTAACATGTCTGTAACATGTCTGTAACATGTCTGTAACATGTCTGTAACATGTCTGTAACATGTCTGTAACATGTCTGTAACATGTCTGTAACATGTCTTGTAACATGTCTGTAACATGTCTGTAAAATGTCTGGAACATTTATGCAACATGTCCGCAATATGTCTGTAACATCTTTGTAACATGTCGGTAACATGTCTGTAATATGTCTGTAATATGTCTGTAATATGTCTGTGACATGTCTGTAACATGTCTGTAACATGTCTGTAACATGTCTGTAACATGTCTGTAACATGTCTGTAACATGTCTGTAACATGTCTGTAACATGTCTGTAACATGTCTGTAACATGTCTGTAACATGTCTGTAACATGTCTGTAACATGTCTGTAACATGTCTGCAACATGTCTGTAACATGTCTGTAACATGTCTGTAACATGTCTGTAACATGTCTGTAACATGTCTGTAACATGTCTGTAACATGTCTGTAAAATGTCTGTAACATGTCTGTAACATGTCTAAAACATGTCTGTAACATGTCTGTAACATGTCTGTAACATGTCTGTAACATGTCTGTAACATGTCTGTAACATGTCTGTAACATGTCTGTAACATGTCTGTAACATGTCTGTAACATGTCTGTAACATGTCTGTAACATGTCTGTAACATGTCTGTAACATGTCTGTAACATGTCTGTAACATGTCTGTAACATGTCTGTAACATGTCTGTAACATGTCTGTAACATGTCTGTAACATGTCTGTAATATGTCTGTAATATGTCTGTAATATGTCTGTGACATGTCTGTAACATGTCTGTAACATGTCTGTAACATGTCTGTAACATGTCTGTAACATGTCTGTAACATGTTTGTAACATGTCTGTAACATGTCTGTAACATGTCTGTAACATGTCTGTAACATGTCTGTAACATGTCTGTAACATGTCTGTAACATGTCTGTAACATGTCTGTAACATGTCTGTAACATGTCTGTAACATGTCTGTAACATGTCTGTAACATGTCTGTAACATGTCTGTAACATGTCTGTAACATGTCTGTAACATGTCTGTAACATGTCTGTAACATGTCTGTAACATGTCTGTAACATGTCTGTAACATGTCTGTAAAATGTCTGTAACATGTCTGTAACATGTCTGTAACATGTCTGTAACATGTCTGTAACATGTCTGTAAAATGTCTGTAACATGTCTGTAACATGTCTGTAACATGTCTGTAACATGTCTGTAACATGTCTGTAACATGTCTGTAACATGTCTGTAACATGTCTGTAACATGTCTGTAACATGTCTGTAACATGTCTGAAACATGTCTGTAACATGTCTGTAACATGTCTGTAACATGTCTGTAACATGTCTGTAACATGTCTGTAACATGTCTGTAACATGTCTGTAACATGTCTGTAACATGTCTGTAACATGTCTGTAACATGTCTGTAACATGTCTGTAAAATGTCTGTAACATGTCTGTAACATGTCTGTAACATGTCTGTAACATGTCTGTAACATGTCTGCAACATGTCTGTAACATGTCTGTAACATGTCTGTAACATGTCTGTAAAATGTCTGTAACATGTCTGTAACATGTCTGTAACATGTCTGTAACATGTCTGTAACATGTCTGTAACATGTCTGTAACATGTCTGTAACATGTCTGTAACATGTCTGTAACATGTCTGTAACATGTCTGTAACATGTCTGTAAAATGTCTGTAACATGTCTGTAACATGTCTGTAACATGTCTGTAACATGTCTGTAACATGTCTGTAACATGTCTGTAACATGTCTGTAACATGTCTGTAACATGTCTGTAACATGTCTGTAACATGTCTGTAACATGTCTGTAACATGTCTGTAACATGTCTGTAACATGTCTGTAACATGTCTGTAACATGTCTGTAACATGTCTGTAACATGTCTGTAACATGTCTGTAACATGTCTGTAACATGTCTGTAACATGTCTGTAACATGTCTGTAACATGTCTGTAACATGTCTGTAACATGTCTGTAACATGTCTGTAACATGTCTGTAACATGTCTGTAACATGTCTGTAACAACATGTCTGTAACATGTCTGTAACATGTCTGTAACATGTCTGTAACATGTCTGTAACATGTCTGTAACATGTCTGTAACATGTCTGTAACATGTCTGTAACATGTCTGTAACATGTCTGTAACATGTCTGTAACATGTCTGTAACATGTCTGTAACATGTCTGCAACATGTCTGTAACATGTCTGTAACATGTCTGTAACATGTCTGTAACATGTCTGTAACATGTCTGTAACATGTCTGTAATATGTCTGTAACATGTCTGTAACATGTCTGTAACATGTCTGTAACATGTTAACATGTCTGTAACATGTCTGTAACATGTCTGTAACATGTCTGTAACATGTCTGTAACATGTCTGTAACATGTCTGTAACATGTCTGTAACATGTCTGTAACATGTCTGTAACATGTCTGTAACATGTCTGTAACATGTCTGTAACATGTCTGTAACATGTCTGTAACATGTCTGTAACATGTCTGTAACATGTCTGTAACATGTCTGTAACATGTCTGTAACATGTCTGTAACATGTCTGTAACATGTCTGTAACATGTCTGTAACATGTCTGTAACATGTCTGTAACATGTCTGTAACATGTCTGTAACATGTCTGTAACATGTCTGTAACATGTCTGTAACATGTCTGTAACATGTCTGTAACATGTCTGTAACATGTCTGTAACATGTCTGTAACATGTCTGTAACATGTCTGTAACATGTCTGTAACATGTCTGTAACATGTCTGTAACATGTCTGTAACATGTCTGTAACATGTCTGTAACATGTCTGTAACATGTCTGTAACATGTCTGTAACATGTCTGTAACATGTCTGTAACATGTCTGCAACATGTCTGTAACATGTCTGTAAAATGTCTGTAACATGTCTGTAACATGTCTGTAACATGTCTGTAACATGTCTGCAACATGTCTGTAACATGTCTGTAACATGTCTGTAACATGTCTATAACATGTCTGTAACATGTCTGTTACATGTCTGTAACATGTCTGTAACATGTCTGTAACATGTTTGTAACATGTCTGTAACATGTCTGTAACATGTCTGTAACATGTCTGTAACATGTCTGTAACATGTCTGTAACATGTCTGTAACATGTCTGTAACATGTCTGTAACATGTCTGTAACATGTCTGTAACATGTCTGTAACATGTCTGTAACATGTCTGTAACATGTCTGTAACATGTCTGTAACATGTCTGTAACATGTCTGTAACATGTCTGTAACATGTCTGTAACATGTCTGTAACATGTCTGTAACATGTCTGTAACATGTCTGTAACATGTCTGTAACATGTCTGTAACATGTCTGTAACATGTCTGTAACATGTCTGTAACATGTCTGTAACATGTCTGTAAAATGTCTGTAACATGTCTGTAACATGTCTGTAACATGTCTATAACATGTCTGTAACATGTCTGTAACATGTCTGTAACATGTCTGTAACATGTCTGTAACATGTCTGTAACATGTCTGTAACATGTCTGTAACATGTCTGTAACATGTCTGTTACATGTCTGTAACATGTCTGTAACATGTCTGTAACATGTCTGTAACATGTCTGTAATATGTCTGTAACATGTTTGTAACATGTCTGTAACATGTCTGTAACATGTCTGTAACATGTCTGTAACATGTCTGTAACATGTCTGTAACATGTCTGTAACATGTCTGTAACATGTCTGTAACATGTCTTTAACATGTCTGTAATATGTCTGTAATATGTCTGTAATATGTCTGTAACATGTCTGTAACATGTCTGTAACATGTCTGTAACATGTCTGTAACATGTCTGTAAACATGTCTGTAACATGTCTGTAACATGTCTGTAACATGTCTGTAACATGTCTGTAACATGTCTGTAACATGTCTGTAACATGTCTGTAACATGTCTGTAACATGTCTGTAACATGTCTGTAACATGTCTGTAACATGTCTGTAACATGTCTGTAACATGTCTGTAACATGTCTATAAAATGTCTGTAACATGTCTGTAACATGTCTGTAACATGTCTGTAACATGTCCGTAACATGTCTGTAACATGTCTGTAACATGTCTGTAACATGTCTGTAAAATGTCTGTAACATGTCTGTAACATGTCTAAAACATGTCTGTAACATGTCTGTAACATGTCTGTAACATGTCTGTAACATGTCTGTAACATGTCTGTAACATGTCTGTAACATGTCTGTAACATGTCTGTAACATGTCTGTAACATGTCTGTAACATGTCTGTAACATGTCTGTAACATGTCTGTAACATGTCTGTAACATGTCTGTAACATGTCTGTAACATGTCTGTAACATGTCTGTAACATGTCTGTAACATGTCTGTAACATGTCTGTAACATGTCTGTAACATGTCTGCAACATGTCTGTAACATGTCTGTAAAATGTCTGTAACATGTCTATAAAATGTCTGTAACATGTCTGTAACATGTCTGTAACATGTCTGTAACATGTCTGTAACATGTCTGTAACATGTCTGTAACATGTCTGTAACATGTCTGTAACATGTCTGTAACATGTCTGTAACATGTCTGTAACATGTCTGTAACATGTCTGAAACATGTCTGTAACATGTCTGTAACATGTCTGTAACATGTCTGTAACATGTCTGTAACATGTCTGTAACATGTCTGTAACATGTCTGTAACATGTCTGTAACATGTCTGTAACATGTCTGTAACATGTCTGTAACATGTCTGTAACATGTCTGTAAACATGTCTTTAACATGTCTGTAATATATCTGTAATATGTCTGTAATATGTCTGTAACATGTCTGTAGACATGTCTGTAACATGTCTGTAACATGTCTGTAACATGTCTGTAACATGTCCAAAACATGTCTGTAACATGTCTGTAACATGTCTGTAACATGTCTGTAACATGTCTGTAACATGTCTGTAACATGTCTGTAACATGTCTGTAACATGTCTGTAACATGTCTGTAACATGTCTGTAACATGTCTGTAACATGTCTGTAACATGTCTGTAACATGTCTGTAACATGTCTGTAACATGTTTGTAACATGTCTGTAACATGTCTGTAACATGTCTGTAACATGTCTGTAACATGTCTGTAACATGTCTGTAACATGTCTGTAACATGTCTGTAACATGTCTGTAACATGATTGTAACATGTCTGTAACATGTTTTTAACATGTCTGTAATATATCTGTAATATCTCTGAAATATTTCTGTAACATGTCTTTAGAATGTCTGTAACATGTCTGTAGCATGTCTGTAACATGTCTTAAACGTGTCCAAAACATGTCTGTAACATGTCAGTAACATGTCTGCAACATGACTGTAACATGTCTGTAACATGTTTGTGACATGTCTATAAAATGTCTGTAACATGTCTGTAACATGTCTGTAACATGTCCGTAACATGTCTGTAACATGTCTGTAACATGTCTGTAACATGTCTGTAAAATGTCTGTAACATGTCTGTAACAAGTCTAAAACATGTCTGTAACATGTCTGTAACATGTCTGTAACATGTCTGTAACATGTCTGTAACATGTCTGTAACATGTCTGTAACATGTCTGTAACATGTTTGTGACATGTCTATAAAATGTCTGTAACATGTCTGTGACATATCTCTTACATGTCTGTAACATGTCTGTAACATGTCTGTAACATGTCTGTAACATGTCTGTAACATGTCTGTAACATGTCTGTAACATGTCTGTAACATGTCTGTAACATGTTTGTAACATGTCTATAAAATGTCTGTAACATGTCTGTAACATGTCTGTAACATGTCTATAACATGTCTGTAACATGTTTGTGACATGTCTATAAAATGTCTGTTACATGGCTTTAACATGTCTGTAACATGTCTGTAACATGTCTGTAACATGTCTGTAACATGTCTCTAACATGTTTGTAACATGTCTGTAACATGTCTGTAACATGTCTGTAACATCTCTGTAACATGTCTGTAACATGTTTGTAACATGTCTGTAACATGTTTGTAACATGTCTGTAACATGTTTTTAACATGTCTGTAATATATCTGTAATATCTCTGTAATATATCTGTAACATGTCTTTAGAATGTCTGTAACATGTCTGTAACATGTCTGTAACATGTCTGTAACATGTCTGTAACATGTCTGTAACATGTCTGTAACATGTCTGTAACATGTCTGTAACATGTCTGTAACATGTCTGTAACATGTCTGTAACATGTCTGTAGCATGTCTGTAACATGTCTGTAAAATGTCTAAAACATGTCTGTAACATGTCTGTAACATGTCAGTAACATGTCTGTAACATGTCTGTAACATGTCTGTAACATGTCTGTAACATGTCTGTAACATGTCTGTAACATGTCTGTAACATGTCTGTAACATGTCTGTAACATGTCTGTAACATGTCTCTAACATGTTTGTAACATGTCTGTAACATGTCTGTAACATGTCTGTAACATCTCTGTAACATGTCTGTAACATGTTTGTAACATGTCTGAAACATGTTTTTAACATGTCTGTAATATATCTGTAATATCTCTGTAATATATCTGTAACATGTCTTTAGAATGTCTGTAACATGTCTGTAGCATGTCTGTAACATGTCTAAAACGTGTCCAAAACATGTCTATAACATGTCTGTAACATGTCTATAACATGTCTGTAACATGACTGTAACATGTCAGTAACATGTCTGCAACATGTCTGTAACATGTCTGTAAAATGTCAGTAACATGTCCGTAACATGTCTGTAACATGTCTGTAACATGTCTGTAACATGTCTGTAAAATGTCTGTAACATGTCTGTAACAAGTCTAAAACATGTCTGCAACATGTCTGTAACATGTCTGTAACATGTCTGTAACATGTCTGTAATATGTCTGTAACATGTCTGTAACATGTTTGTAACATGTCTGTAACATGTCTGTAACATGTCTGTAACATGTCTCTAACATGTTTGTAACATGTCTGTAACATGTCTGTAACATGTCTGTAACATCTCTGTAACATGTCTGTAACATGTTTGTAACATGTCTGTAACATGTTTTTAACATGTCTGTAATATATCTGTAATATCTCTGAAATATGTCTGTAACATGTCTTTAGAATGTCTGTAACATGTCTGTAACATGTCTGTAACATGTCTGTAACATGTCTGTAAAACATGTCTGTAACATGTCTGTAACATGTCTGTAACATGTCTGTAACATGTCTGTAATACATGTCTGTAACATGTCTGTAACATGTCTGTAACATGTCTATAAAATGTCTGTAACATGTCTGTAACATGTCTGTAACATGTCTGTAACATGTCTGTAACATGTCTGTAACATGTCTGTAACATGTCTGTAACATGTCTGTAACATGTCTGTAACATGTCTGTAACATGTCTGTAACATGTCTGTAACATGTCTGTAACATGTCTGTAACATGTCTGTAACATGTCTGTAACATGTCTGTAACATGTCTGTAACATGTCTGTAACATGTCTGTAAAATGTCTGTAACATGTCTGTAACATGTCTGTAACATGTCTGTAACATGTCTGTAACATGTCTGTAACATGTCTGTAACATGTCTGTAACATGTCTGTAACATGTCTGTAACATGTCTGTAACATGTCTGTAACATGTTTGTGACATGTCTATAAAATGTCTGTAACATGTCTGTAACATGTCTGTAAAATGTCTGTAACATGTCTGTAACATGTCTGTAACATGTCTGTAACATGTCTGTAACATGTCTGTAACATGTCTGTAACATGTCTGTAACATGTCTGTAACATGTCTGTAACATGTCTGTAACATGTCTGTAACATGTCTGTAACATGTCTGTAACATGTCTGTAACATGTCTGTAACATGTCTGTAACATGTCTGTAACATGTCTGTAACATGTCTGTAACATGTCTGTAACATGTCTGTTCTGTAACATGTCTGTAACATGTCTGTAACATGTCTGTAACATGTCTGTAACATGTCTGTAACATGTCTGTAACATGTCTGTAACATGTCTGTAACATGTCTGTAACATGTCTGTAACATGTCTGTAACATGTCTGTAACATGTCTGTAACATGTCTGTAACATGTCTGTAACATGTCTGTAACATGTCTGTAACATGTCTGTAACATGTCTGTAACATGTCTGTAACATGTCTGTAACATGTCTGTAACATGTCTGTAACATGTCTGTAACATGTCTGTAACATGTCTGTAACATGTCTGTAACATGTCTGTAACATGTCTGTAACATGTCTGTAACATGTCTGTAACATGTCTGTAACATGTCTGTAACATGTCTGTAACATGTCTGTAACATGTCTGTAACATGTCTGTAACATGTCTGTAACATGTCTGTAACATGTCTGTAACATGTCTGTAACATGTCTGTAACATGTCTGTAACATGTCTGTAACATGTCTGTAACATGTCTGTAACATGTCTGTAACATGTCTGTAACATGTCTGTAACATGTCTGTAACATGTCTGTAACATGTCTGTAACATGTCTGTAACATGTCTGTAACATGTCTGTAACATGTCTGTAACATGTCTGTAACATGTCTGTAACATGTCTGTAACATGTCTGTAACATGTCTGTAACATGTCTGTAACATGTCTGTAACATGTCTGTAACATGTCTGTAACATGTCTGTAACATGTCTGTAACATGTCTGTAACATGTCTGTAACATGTCTGTAACATGTCTGTAACATGTCTGTAACATGTCTGTAACATGTCTGTAACATGTCTGTAACATGTCTGTAACATGTCTGTAAAATGTCTGTAACATGTCTGTAACATGTCTGTAACATGTCTGTAACATGTCTGTAACAAATGTCTGTAACATGTCTGTAACATGTCTGTAACATGTCTGTAACATGTCTGTAAACATGTCTGTAACATGTCTGTAACATGTCTGTAACATGTCTGTAACATGTCTGTAACATGTCTGTAACATGTCTGTAACATGTCTGTAACATGTCTGTAACATGTCTGTAACATGTCTGTAACATGTCTGTAACATGTCTGTAAAATGTCTGTAACATGTCTGTAACATGTCTGTAACATGTCTGTAACATGTCTGTAACATGTCTGTAACATGTCTGTAACATGTCTGTAACATGTCTGTAACATGTCTGTAACATGTCTGTAACATGTCTGTAACATGTCTGTAACATGTCTGTAAAATGTCTGTAACATGTCTGTAACATGTCTGTAACATGTCTGTAACATGTCTGTAACATGTCTGTAACATGTTTGTGACATGTCTATAAAATGTCTGTAACATGTCTGTAACATGTCTGTAACATGTCTGTAACATGTCTGTAACATGTCTGTAACATGTCTGTAACATGTCTGTAACATGTCTGTAACATGTCTGTAACATGTCTGTAACATGTCTGTAACATGTCTGTAACATGTCTGTAACATGTCTGTAACATGTCTGTAACATGTCTGTAACATGTCTGTAACATGTCTGTAACATGTCTGTAACATGTCTGTAACATGTCTGTAACATGTCTGTAACATGTCTGTAACATGTCTGTAACATGTCTGTAACATGTCTGTAACATGTCTGTAACATGTCTGTAACATGTCTGTAACATGTCTGTAACATGTCTGTAACATGTCTGTAACATGTCTGTAACATGTCTGTAACATGTCTGTAACATGTCTGTAACATGTCTGTAACATGTCTGTAACATGTCTGTAACATGTCTGTAACATGTCTGTAACATGTCTGTAACATGTCTGTAACATGTCTGTAACATGTCTGTAACATGTCTGTAACATGTCTGTAACATGTCTGTAAAATGTCTGTAACATGTCTGTAACATGTCTGTAACATGTCTGTAACATGTCTGTAACATGTCTGTAACATGTCTGTAACATGTCTGTAACATGTCTGTAAAATGTCTGTAACATGTCTGTAACATGTCTGTAACATGTCTGTAACATGTCTGTAACATGTCTGTAACATGTCTGTAACATGTCTGTAACATGTCTGTAACATGTCTGTAACATGTCTGTAACATGTCTGTAACATGTCTGTAACATGTCTGTAACATGTCTGTAACATGTCTGTAACATGTCTGTAACATGTCTGTAACATGTCTGTAACATGTCTGTAACATGTCTGTAACATGTCTGTAACATGTCTGTAACATGTCTGTAACATGTCTGTAACATGTCTGTCTGTAACATGTCTGTAACATGTCTGTAACATGTCTGTAACATGTCTGTAACATGTCTGTAACATGTCTGTAACATGTCTGTAACATGTCTGTAACATGTCTGTAACATGTCTGTAACATGTCTGTAACATGTCTGTAACATGTCTGTAACATGTCTGTAACATGTCTGTAACATGTCTGTAACATGTCTGTAACATGTCTGTAACATGTCTGTAACATGTCTGTAACATGTCTGTAACATGTCTGTAACATGTCTGTAACATGTCTGTAACATGTCTGTAACATGTCTGTAACATGTCTGTAACATGTCTGTAACATGTCTGTAACATGTCTGTAACATGTCTGTAACATGTCTGTAACATGTCTGTAACATGTCTGTAACATGTCTGTAACATGTCTGTAACATGTCTGTAACATGTCTGTAACATGTCTGTAACATGTCTGTAACATGTCTGTAACATGTCTGTAACATGTCTGTAACATGTCTATAACATGTCTGTAACATGTCTGTAACATGTCTGTAACATGTCTGTAACATGTCTGTAACATGTCTGTAACATGTCTGTAACATGTCTGTAACATGTCTGTAACATGTCTGTAACATGTCTGTAACATGTCTGTAACATGTCTGTAACATGTCTGTAACATGTCTGTAACATGTCTGTAACATGTCTGTAACATGTCTGTAACATGTCTGTAACATGTCTGTAACATGTCTGTAACATGTCTGTAACATGTCTGTAACATGTCTGTAACATGTCTGTAACATGTCTGTAACATGTCTGTAACATGTCTGTAACATGTCTGTAACATGTCTGTAACATGTCTGTAACATGTCTGTAACATGTCTGTAACATGTCTGTAACATGTCTGTAACATGTCTGTAACATGTCTGTAACATGTCTGTAACATGTCTGTAACATGTCTGTAACATGTCTGTAACATGTCTGTAACATGTCTGTAACATGTCTGTAACATGTCTGTAACATGTCTGTAACATGTCTGTAACATGTCTGTAACATGTCTGTAACATGTCTGTAACATGTCTGTAACATGTCTGTAACATGTCTGTAACATGTCTGTAACATGTCTGTAACATGTCTGTAACATGTCTGTAACATGTCTGTAACATGTCTGTAACATGTCTGTAACATGTCTGTAACATGTCTGTAACATGTCTGTAACATGTCTGTAACATGTCTGTAACATGTCTGTAACATGTCTGTAACATGTCTGTAACATGTCTGTAACATGTCTGTAACATGTCTGTAACATGTCTGTAACATGTCTGTAACATGTCTGTAACATGTCTGTATGTCTGTAACATGTCTGTAACATGTCTGTAACATGTCTGTAACATGTCTGTAACATGTCTGTAACATGTCTGTAACATGTCTATAAAATGTCTGTAACATGTCTGTAACATGTCTGTAACATGTCTGTAACATGTCTGTAACATGTCTGTAACATGTCTGTAACATGTCTGTAACATGTCTGTAACATGTCTGTAACATGTCTGTAACATGTCTGTAACATGTCTGTAACATGTCTGTAACATGTCTGTAACATGTCTGTAACATGTCTGTAACATGTCTGTAACATGTCTGTAACATGTCTGTAACATGTCTGTAACATGTCTGTAACATGTCTGTAACATGTCTGTAACATGTCTGTAACATGTCTGTAACATGTCTTTAACATGTCTGTAACATGTCTGTAACATGTCTTTAACATGTCTGTAACATGTCTGTAACATGTCTGTAACATGTCTGTAACATGTCTGTAACATGTCTGTAACATGTCTGTAACATGTCTGTAACATGTCTGTAACATGTCTGTAACATGTCTGTAACATGTCTGTAACATGTCTGTAACATGTCTGTAACATGTCTGTAACATGTCTGTAACATGTCTGTAACATGTCTGTAACATGTCTGTAACATGTCTGTAACATGTCTGTAACATGTCTGTAACATGTCTGTAACATGTCTGTAACATGTCTGTAACATGTCTGTAACATGTCTGTAACATGTCTGTAACATGTCTGTAACATGTCTGTAACATGTCTGTAACATGTCTGTAACATGTCTGTAACATGTCTGTAACATGTCTGTAACATGTCTGTAACATGTCTGTAAAATGTCTGTAACATGTCTGTAACATGTCTGTAACATGTCTGTAACATGTCTGTAACATGTCTGTAACATGTCTGTAACATGTCTGTAACATGTCTGTAACATGTCTGTAACATGTCTGTAACATGTCTATAACATGTCTGTAACATGTCTGTAACATGTCTGTAACATGTCTGTAACATGTCTGTAACATGTCTGTAACATGTCTGTAACATGTCTGTAACATGGCTGTAACATGTCTGTAACATGTCTGTAACATGTCTGTAACATGTCTGTAACATGTCTGTAACATGTCTGTAAAATGTCTGTAACATGTCTGTAACATGTCTGTAACATGTCTGTAACATGTCTGTAACATGTCTGTAACATGTCTGTAACATGTCTGTAACATGTCTGTAACATGTCTGTAACATGTCTGTAACATGTCTGTAACATGTCTGTAACATGTCTGTAACATGTCTGTAACATGTCTGTAACATGTCTGTAACATGTCTGTAACATGTCTGTAACATGTCTGTAACATGTCTGTAACATGTCTGTAACATGTCTGTAAAATGTCTGTAACATGTCTGTAACATGTCTGTAACATGTCTGTAAACATGTCTGTAACATGTCTGTAACATGTCTGTAACATGTCTGTAACATGTCTGTAACATGTCTGTAACATGTCTGTAACATGTCTGTAACATGTCTGTAACATGTCTGTAACATGTCTGTAACATGTCTGTAACATGTCTGTAACATGTCTGTAACATGTCTGTAACATGTCTGTAACATGTCTGTAACATGTCTGTAACATGTCTGTAACATGTCTGTAACATGTCTGTAACATGTCTGTAACATGTCTGTAACATGTCTGTAACATGTCTGTAACATGTCTGTAACATGTCTGTAACATGTCTGTAACATGTCTGTAACATGTCTGTAACATGTCTGTAACATGTCTGTAACATGTCTGTAACATGTCTGTAACATGTCTGTAACATGTCTGTAACATGTCTGTAACATGCTGTAACATGTCTGTAACATGTCTGTAATATGTCTGTAACATGTCTGTAACATGTCTGTAACATGTCTGTAACATGTCTGTAACATGTCTGTAACATGTCTGTAACATGTCTGTAACATGTCTGTAACATGTCTGTAACATGTCTGTAACATGTCTGTAACATGTCTATAACATGTCTGTAACATGTCTGTAACATGTCTATAACATGTCTGTAACATGTCTGTAACATGTCTGTAACATGTCTGTAACATGTCTGTAACATGTCTGTAACATGTCTGTAACATGTCTGTAACATGTCTGTAACATGTCTGTAACATGTCTGTAACATGTCTGTAACATGTCTGTAACATGTCTGTAACATGTCTGTAACATGTCTGTAACATGTCTGTAACATGTCTGTAACATGTCTATAACATGTCTGTAACATGTCTGTAACATGTCTGTAACATGTCTGTAACATGTCTGTAACATGTCTGTAACATGTCTGTAACATGTCTGTAACATGTCTGTAACATGTCTGTAACATGTCTGTAACATGTCTGTAACATGTCTGTAACATGTCTGTAACATGTCTGTAACATGTCTGTAACATGTCTGTAACATGTCTGTAACATGTCTGTAACATGTCTGTAACATGTCTGTAACATGTCTGTAACATGTCTGTAACATGTCTGTAACATGTCTGTAACATGTCTGTAACATGTCTGTAACATGTCTGTAACATGTCTGTAACATGTCTGTAACATGTCTGTAACATGTCTGTAACATGTCTGTAACATGTCTGTAACATGTCTGTAACATGTCTGTAACATGTCTGTAACATGTCTGTAACATGTCTGTAACATGTCTGTAACATGTCTGTAACATGTCTGTAACATGTCTGTAACATGTCTGTAACATGTCTGTAACATGTCTGTAACATGTCTGTAACATGTCTGTAACATGTCTGTAACATGTCTGTAACATGTCTGTAACATGTCTGTAACATGTCTGTAACATGTCTGTAACATGTCTGTAACATGTCTGTAACATGTCTGTAACATGTCTATAACATGTCTGTAACATGTCTGTAACATGTCTGTAACATGTCTGTAACATGTCTGTAACATGTCTGTAACATGTGTAACATGTTTGTGACATGTCTATAAAATGTCTGTAACATGTCTGTAACATGTCTGTAACATGTCTGTAACATGTCTGTAACATGTCTGTAACATGTCTGTAACATGTCTGTAACATGTCTGTAACATGTCTGTAACATGTTTGTAACATGTCTGTAACATGTCTGTAACATGTCTGTAACATGTCTGTAACATGTCTGTAACATGTCTGTAACATGTCTGTAACATGTCTGTAACATGTCTGTAACATGTCTGTAACATGTCTGTAACATGTCTGTAACATGTCTGTAACATGTCTGTAACATGTCTGTAACATGTCTGTAACATGTCTGTAACATGTCTGTAACATGTCTGTAACATGTCTATAACATGTCTGTAACATGTCTGTAACATGTCTGTAACATGTCTGTAACATGTCTGTAACATGTCTGTAACATGTCTGTAACATGTCTGTAACATGTCTGTAACATGTCTGTAACATGTCTGTAACATGTCTGTAACATGTCTGTAACATGTCTGTAACATGTCTGTTTGTAACATGTCTGTAACATGTCTGTAACATGTCTGTAACATGTCTGTAACATGTCTGTAACATGTCTGTAACATGTCTGTAACATGTCTGTAACATGTCTGTAACATGTCTGTAACATGTCTGTAACATGTCTGTAACATGTCGTAACATGTCTGTAACATGTCTGTAACATGTCTGTAACATGTCTGTAACATGTCTGTAACATGTCTGTAAAATGTCTGTAACATGTCTGTAACATGTCTGTAACATGTCTGTAACATGTCTGTAACATGTCTGTAACATGTCTGTAACATGTCTGTAACATGTCTGTAACATGTCTGTAACATGTCTGTAACATGTCTGTAACATGTCTGTAACATGTCTGTAACATGTCTGTAACATGTCTGTAACATGTCTGTAACATGTCTGTAACATGTCTGTAACATGTCTGTAACATGTCTGTAACATGTCTGTATGTCTGTAACATGTCTGTAACATGTCTGTAACATGTCTGTAACATGTCTGTAACATGTCTGTAACATGTCTGTAACATGTCTGTAACATGTCTATAACATGTCTGTAACATGTGCTGTAACATGTCTGTAACATGTCTGTAACATGTCTGTAACATGTCTGTAACATGTCTGTAACATGTCTGTAACATGTCTGTAACATGTCTGTAACATGTCTGTAACATGTCTGTAACATGTCTGTAACATGTCTGTAACATGTCTGCAACATGTCTGTAACATGTCTGTAACATGTCTGTAACATGTCTGTAACATGTCTGTAACATGTCTGTAACATGTCTGTAACATGTCTGTAACATGTCTGTAACATGTCTGTAACATGTCTGTAACATGTCTGTAACATGTCTGTAACATGTCTGTAACATGTCTGTAACATGTCTGTAACATGTCTGTAACATGTCTGTAACATGTCTGTAACATGTCTGTAACATGTCTGTAACATGTCTGTAACATGTCTGTAACATGTCTGTAACATGTCTGTAACATGTCTGTAACATGTCTGTAACATGTCTGTAACATGTCTGTAACATGTCTGTAACATGTCTGTCTGTAACATGTCTGTAACATGTCTGTAACATGTCTGTAACATGTCTGTAACATGTCTGTAACATGTCTGTAACATGTCTGTAACATGTCTGTAACATGTCTGTAACATGTCTGTAACATGTCTGTAACATGTCTGTAACATGTCTATAACATGTCTGTAACATGTCTGTAACATGTCTGTAACATGTCTGTAACATGTCTGTAACATGTCTGTAACATGTCTGTAACATGTCTGTAACATGTCTGTAACATGTCTGTAACATGTCTGTAACATGTCTGTAACATGTCTGTAACATGTCTGTAACATGTCTGTAACATGTCTGTAACATGTCTGTAACATGTCTGTAACATGTCTATAACATGTCTGTAACATGTCTGTAACATGTCTGTAACATGTCTGTAACATGTCTGTAACATGTCTGTAACATGTCTATAAAATGTCTGTAACATGTCTTTAACATGTCTGTAACATGTCTGTAACATGTCTGTAACATGTCTGTAACATGTCTGTAACATGTCTGTAACATGTCTGTAACATGTCTGTAACATGTCTGTAACATGTCTGTAACATGTCTGTAAAATGTCTGTAACATGTCTGTAACATGTCTGTAACATGTCTGTAACATGTCTGTAACATGTCTGTAACATGTCTGTAACATGTCTGTAACATGTCTGTAACATGTCTGTAACATGTCTGTAACATGTCTGTAACATGTCTGTAACATGTCTGTAACATGTCTGTAACATGTCTGTAACATGTCTGTAACATGTCTGTAACATGTCTGTAACATGTCTTAACATGTCTGTAACATGTCTGTAACATGTCTGTAACATGTCTGTAACATGTCTGTAACATGTCTGTAACATGTCTGTAACATGTCTGTAAAATGTCTGTAACATGTCTGTAACATGTCTGTAACATGTCTGTAACATGTCTGTAACATGTCTGTAACATGTCTATAACATGTCTGTAACATGTTTGTAACATGTCCGTAACATGTCTGTAACATGTCTGTAACATGTCTGTAACATGTCTGTAACATGTCTGTAACATGTCTGTAACATGTCTGTAACATGTCTGTAACATGTCTGTAACATGTCTGTAACATGTCTGTAACATGTCTGTAACATGTCTGTAACATGTCTGTAACATGTCTGTAACATGTCTGTAACATGTCTGTAACATGTCTGTAACATGTCTGTAACATGTCTGTAACATGTCTGTAACATGTCTGTAACATGTCTGTAACATGTCTGTAACATGTCTGTAACATGTCTGTAACATGTCTGTAACATGTCTGTAACATGTCTGTAACATGTCTGTAACATGTCTGTAACATGTCTGTAACATGTCTGTAACATGTCTGTAACATGTCTGTAACATGTCTGTAACATGTCTGTAACATGTCTGTAACATGTCTGTAACATGTCTGTAACATGTCTGTAACATGTCTGTAACATGTCTGTAACATGTCTGTAACATGTCTGTAACATGTCTGTAACATGTCTGTAACATGTCTGTAACATGTCTGTAACATGTCTGTAACATGTCTGTAACATGTAACATGTCTGTAACATGTCTGTAACATGTCTGTAACATGTCTGTAACATGTCTGTAACATGTCTGTAACATGTCTGTAACATGTCTGTAACATGTCTGTAACATGTCTGTAACATGTCTGTAACATGTCTGTAACATGTCTGTAACATGTCTGTAACATGTCTGTAACATGTCTGTAACATGTCTGTAACATGTCTGTAACATGTCTATAACATGTCTGTAACATGTCTGTAACATGTCTGTAACATGTCTGTAACATGTCTGTAACATGTCTGTAACATGTCTGTAACATGTCTGTAACATGTCTGTAACATGTCTGTAACATGTCTGTAACATGTCTGTAACATGTCTGTAACATGTCTGTAACATGTCTGTAACATGTCTGTAACATGTCTGTAACATGTCTGTAACATGTCTGTAACATGTCTTTAACATGTCTGTAACATGTCTGTAACATGTCTGTAACATGTCTGTAACATGTCTGTAACATGTCTGTAATATGTCTGTAACATGTCTGTAACATGTCTGTAACATGTCTGTAACATGTCTGTAACATGTCTGTAACATGTCTGTAACATGTCTGTAACATGTCTGTGACATGTCTGTAACATGTCTGTAACATGTCTGTAACATGTCTGTAACATGTCTGTAACATGTCTGTAACATGTCTGTAACATGTCTGTAACATGTCTGTAAAATGTCTGTAACATGTCTGTAACATGTCTGTAACATGTCTGTAACATGTCTGTAACATGTCTGTAACATGTCTGTAACATGTCTGTAACATGTCTGTAACATGTCTGTAACATGTCTGTAACATGTCTGTAACATGTCTGTAACATGTCTGTAACATGTCTGTAACATGTCTGTAACATGTCTGTAACATGTCTGTAACATGTTTGTGACATGTCTATAAAATGTCTGTAACATGGCTGTAACATGTCTGTAACATGTCTATAACATGTCTGTAACATGTCTGTAACATGTCTGTAACATGTCTGTAACATGTCTGTAACATGTCTGTAACATGTCTGTAACATGTCTGTAACTTGTCTGTAACATGTCTGTAACATGTCTGTAACATGTCTGTAACATGTCTGTAACATGTCTGTAACATGTCTGTAACATGTCTGTAACATGTCTGTAACATGTCTGTAACATGTCTGTAACATGTCTGTAACATGTCTGTAACATGTCTGTAACATGTCTGTAACATGTCTGTAACATGTCTGTAACATGTCTGTAACATGTCTGTAACATGTCTGTAACATGTCTGTAACATGTCTGTAACATGTCTGTAACATGTCTGTAACATGTCTGTAACATGTCTGTAACATGTCTGTAACATGTCTGTAACATGTCTGTAACATGTCTGTAACATGTGTGTAACATGTTTGTAACATGACTGTAACATGTCTGTAACTTGTTTGTAACATGTCTGTAACTTGTCTGTAACATGTCCTTAAAATGTCTGTAACATGTCTATAACATGTCGGTAACATGTCCTTAACATGTCTGTAATATATCTGTAACATGTTTGTAACATGTCTGTAACATTTCTGTAACATGTCTGCAACATGTCTGTAACATGCCTGTAACATGTCTGCAACATTTCTGTAACATGTCTGTAACATGTCTGTAACATGTCTGTAACATGTCTGTAACATGTCTGTAACATGTCTGTAACATGTCTGTAACATGTCTGTAACATGTCTGTAACATGTCTGTAACATGTCTGTAACATGTCTGTAACATGTCTGTAACATGTCTGTAACATGTCTGTAACATGTCTGTAACATGTCTGTAACATGTCTGTAACATGTCTGTAACATGTCTGTAACATGTCTGTAACATGTCTGTAACATGTCTGTAACATGTCTGTAACATGTCTGTAACATGTCTGTAACATGTCTGTAACATGTCTGTAACATGTCTGTAACATGTCTGTAACATGTCTGTAACATGTCTGTAACATGTCTGTAACATGTCTGTAACATGTCTGTAACATGTCTGTAACATGTTTGTGACATGTCTTGTAAACATGTCTGTAACATGTCTGTAACATGTCTGTAACATGTCTGTAACATGTCTGTAACATGTCTGTAACATGTCTGTAACATGTCTGTAACATGTCTGTAACATGTCTGTAACATGTCTGTAACATGTCTGTAACATGTCTGTAACATGTCTGTAACATGTCTGTAACATGTCTGTAACATGTCTGTAACATGTCTGTAACATGTCTGTAACATGTCTGTAACATGTCTGTAACATGTCTGTAACATGTCTGTAACATGTCTGTAACATGTCTGTAACATGGCTGTAACATGTCTGTAACATGTCTGTAACATGTCTGTAACATGTCTGTAACATGTCTGTAACATGTCTGTAACATGTCTGTAACATGTCTGTAACATGTCTGTAACATGTCTGTAACATGTCTCTGTAACATGTCTGTAACATGTCTGTAACATGTCTGTAACATGTCTGTAACATGTCTGTAACATGTCTGTAACATGTCTGTAACATGTCTGTAACATGTCTGTAACATGTCTGTAACATGTCTGTAACATGTCTGTAACATGTCTGTAACATGTCTGTAACATGTCTGTAACATGTTTGTGACATGTCTATAAAATGTCTGTAACATGGCTGTAACATGTCTGTAACATGTCTGTAACATGTCTGTAACATGTCTGTAACATGTCTGTAACATGTCTGTAACATGTCTGTAACATGTCTGTAACATGTCTGTAACATGTCTGTAACATGTCTGTAACATGTCTGTAACATGTCTGTAACATGTCTGTAACATGTCTGTAACATGTCTGTAACATGTCTGTAACATGTCTATAACATGTCTGTAACATGTCTGTAACATGTCTATAACATGTCTGTAACATGTCTGTAACATGTCTGTAACATGTCTGTAACATGTCTGTAACATGTCTGTAACATGTCTGTAACATGTCTGTAACATGTCTGTAACATGTCTGTAACATGTCTGTAACATGTCTGTAACATGTCTGTAAACATGTCTGTAACATGTCTGTAACATGTCTGTAACATGTCTGTAACATGTCTGTAACATGTCTGTAACATGTCTGTAACATGTCTGTAACATGTCTGTAACATGTCTGTAACATGTCTGTAACATGTCTGTAACATGTCTGTAACATGTCTAAAACATGTCTGTAACATGTCTGTAACATGTCTGTAACATGTCTGTAACATGTCTGTAACATGTCTGTAACATGTCTGTAACATGTCTATAACATGTCTGTAACATGTCTGTAACATGTCTGTAACATGTCTGTAACATGTCTGTAACATGTCTGTAACATGTCTGTAACATGTCTGTAACATGTCTGTAACATGTCTGTAACATGTCTGTAACATGTTTGTGACATGTCTATAAAATGTCTGTTACATGGCTTTAACATGTCTGTAACATGTCTGTAACATGTCTGTAACATGTCTGTAACAAGTCTATAACATGTCTGTAACATGTTTGTGACATGTCTAAAAAATGTCTGTTACATGGCTTTAACATGTCTGTAACATGTCTGTAACATGTCTGTAACATGTCTGTAACATGTCTGTAACATGTCTGTAACATGTCTGTAACATGTCTTTAACATGTCTGTAACATGTCTGTAACATGTCTGTAACATGTCTGTAACATGTCTGTAACATGTCTGTAACATGTCTGTAACATGTCTGTAACATGTCTATAAAATGTCTGTTACATGGCTTTAACATGTCTGTAACATGTCTGTAACATGTCTGTAACATGTCTGTAACATGTCTGTAACATGTCTGTAACATGTCTGTAACATGTCTGTAACATGTCTGTAACATGTCTGTAACATGTCTGTAACATGTCTGTAACATGTCTGTAACATGTCTGTAACATGTCTGTAACATGTTTGTAACATGTCTGTAACATGTCTGTAACATGGCTGTAACATGTCTGTAACATGTCTGTAACATGTCTGTAACATGTCTGTAACATGTCTGTAACATGTCTGTAACATGTTTGTGACATGTCTATAAAATGTCTGTAACATGGCTGTAACATGTCTGTAACATGTCTGTAACATGTCTGTAACATGTCTGTAACATGTTTGTGACATGTCTATAAAATGTCTGTTACATGGCTTTAACATGTCTGTAACATGTCTGTAACATGTCTGTAACATGTCTGTAACATGTCTGTAACATGTCTGTAACATGTCTGTAACATGTCTGTAACATGTCTGTAACATGTCTGTAACATGTCTGTAACATGTCTGTAACATGTCTGTAACATGTCTATAACATGTCTGTAACATGTCTGTAACATGTCTGTAACATGTCTGTAACATGTCTGTAACATGTCTGTAACATGTCTGTAACATGTCTGTAACATGTCTGTAACATGTCTGTAACATGTCTGTAACATGTCTGTAACATGTCTGTAACATGTCTGTAACATGTCTGTAACATGTTTGTAACATGTCTATAAAATGTCTGTAACATGGCTGTAACATGTCTGTAACATGTCTATAAAATGTCTGTAACATGTCTGTAACATGTCTGTAACATGTCTGTAACATGTCTGTAACATGTCTGTAACATGTCTGTAACATGTCTGTAACATGTCTGTAACATGTCTGTAACATGTCTGTAACATGTCTGTAACATGTCTGTAACATGTCTGTAACATGTCTGTAACATGTCTGTAAAATGTCTGTAACATGTCTGTAACATGTCTGTAACATGTCTGTAACATGTCTGTAACATGTCTGTAACATGTCTGTAACATGTCTGTAACATGTCTGTAACATGTCTGTAACATGTCTGTAACATGTCTGTAACATGTCTGTAACATGTCTGTAACATGTCTGTAATGTCTGTAACATGTCTGTAACATGTCTGTAACATGTCTGTAACATGTCTGTAACATGTCTGTAACATGTCTGTAACATGTCTGTAACATGTCTGTAACATGTCTGTAACATGTCTGTAACATGTCTGTAACATGTCTGTAACATGTCTGTAACATGTCTGTAACATGTCTGTAACATGTCTGTAATATGTCTGTAACATGTCTGTAACATGTCTGTAACATGTCTGTAACATGTCTGTAACATGTCTGTAACATGTCTGTAACATGTCTGTAACATGTCTGTAACATGTCTGTAACATGTCTGTAACATGTCTGTAACATGTTTGTAACATGTCTGTAACATGTCTGTAACATGTCTGTAACATGTCTGTAACATGTCTGTAACATGTCTGTAACATGTCTGTAACATGTCTGTAAAATGTCTGTAACATGTCTGTAACATGTCTGTAACATGTCTGTAACATGTCTGTAACATGTCTGTAACATGTCTGTAACATGTCTGTAACATGTCTGTAACATGTCTGTAACATGTCTGTAACATGTCTGTAACATGTCTGTAACATGTCTGTAACATGTCTGTAACATGTCTGTAACATGTCTGTAACATGTCTGTAACATGTCTGTAACATGTCTGTAACATGTCTGTAACATGTCTGTAACATGTCTGTAACATGTCTATAAAATATGTCTGTAATATGTCTGTAACATGTCTGTAACATGTCTGTAACATGTCTGTAACATGTCTGTAACATGTCTGTAACATGTCTGTAACATGTCTGTAACATGTCTGTAACATGTCTGTAACATGTCTGTAACATGTCTGTAACATGTCTGTAACATGTCTGTAACATGTCTGTAACATGTCTGTAACATGTCTGTAACATGTCTGTAACATGTCTGTAACATGTCTGTAACATGTCTGTAACATGTCTGTAACATGTCTGTAACATGTCTGTAACATGTCTGTAACATGTCTGTAACATGTCTGTAACATGTCTGTAACATGTCTGTAACATGTCTGTAACATGTCTGTAACATGTCTGTAACATGTCTGTAACATGTCTGTAACATGTCTGTAACATGTCTGTAACATGTCTGTAACATGTCTGTAACATGTCTGTTATATGTCTGTAACGTATCTGTTAAATGTCTGTAACATGTTTGTAACATGTCTGTAATATATCTGTAACATGTCTGTAATATGTCTGTAACATGTCTTTAAAATGTCTGTAACATGTCTGTAACATGTCTGTAACATGTCTAAGTAACATGTCCGTAACATGTCTTAACATGTCTGTAACATGTCTGTAACATGTCTGTAACATGTCTGTAACATGTCTGTAAACATGTCTGTAACATGTCTGTAACATGTCTGTAACATGTCTGTAAAATGTCTGTAACATGTCTGTAACATGTCTATAACATGTCTGTAACATGTCTGTAACATGTCTGTAACATGTCTGTAACATGTCTGTAACATGTCTGTAACATGTCTGTAACATGTCTGTAACATGTCTGTAACATGTCTGTAACATGTCTGTAACATGTCTGTAACATGTCTGTAACATGTCTGTAACATGTCTGTAACATGTCTGTAACATGTCTGTAACATGTCTGTAATGTCTGTAACATGTCTGTAACATGTCTGTAACATGTCTGTAACATGTCTGTAACATGTCTGTAACATGTCTGTAACATGTCTGTAACATGTCTGTAATATGTCTGTAACATGTCTGTAACATGTCTGTAACATGTCTGTAACATGTCTGTAACATGTCTGTAACATGTCTGTAACATGTCTATAAAATGTCTGTAACATGTCTGTAACATGTCTGTAACATGTCTGTAACATGTCTGTAACATGTCTGTAACATGTCTGTAACATGTCTGTAACATGTCTGTAACATGTCTGTAACATGTCTGTAACATGTCTGTAACATGTCTGTAACATGTCTGTAACATGTCTGTAATATGTCTGTAACATGTCTGTAACATGTCTGTAACATGTCTATAAAATGTCTGTAACATGTCTGTAACATGTCTGTAACATGTCTGTAACATGT
The DNA here is from genome assembly GCA_018904035.1 of Zaprionus ornatus. Lineage (NCBI taxonomy): Eukaryota > Metazoa > Arthropoda > Insecta > Diptera > Drosophilidae > Zaprionus > Zaprionus ornatus. The sequence goes on along the minus strand of JAEIFZ010000004.1, from coordinate 793,194 downwards.
CTGTAACATGTCTGTAACATGTCTGTAACATGTCTGTAACATGTCTGTAACATGTCTGTAACATGTCTGTAACATGTCTGTAACATGTCTGTAACATGTCTGTAACATGTCTGTAACATGTCTGTAACATGTCTGTAACATGTCTGTAACATGTCTGTAACATGTTTGTGACATGTCTATAAAATGTCTGTAACATGGCTGTAACATGTCTGTAACATGTCTATAAAATATCTGTAACATGTCTGTAACATGTCTGTAACATGTCTGTAACATGTCTGTAACATGTCTGTAACATGTCTGTAACATGTCTGTAACATGTCTGTAACATGTCTGTAACATGTCTGTAAAATGTCTGTAACATGTCTGTAACATGTCTGTAACATGTCTGTAACATGTCTGTAACATGTCTGTAACATGTCTGTAACATGTCTGTAACATGTCTGTAACATGTCTGTAACATGTCTGTAACATGTCTGTAACATGTCTGTAACATGTCTGTAACATGTCTGTAACATGTCTGTAACATGTCTGTAACATGTCTGTAACATGTCTGTAACATGTCTGTAACTGTAACATGTCTGTAACATGTCTGTAACATGTCTGTAACATGTCTGTAACATGTCTGTAACATGTCTGTAACATGTCTGTAACATGTCTGTAACATGTCTGTAACATGTCTGTAACATGTCTGTAACATGTCTGTAACATGTCTGTAACATGTAAATGTCTGTAACATGTCTGTAACATGTCTGTAACATGTCTGTAACATGTCTGTAACATGTCTGTAACATGTCTGTAACATGTCTGTAACATGTCTGTAAACATGTCTGTAACATGTCTGTAACATGTCTGTAACATGTCTGTAACATGTCTGTAACATGTCTGTAACATGTCTGTAACATGTCTGTAACATGTCTGTAACATGTCTGTAACATGTCTGTAACATGTCTGTAACATGTCTGTAACATGTCTGTAACATGTCTGTAACATGTCTGTAACATGTCTGTAACATGTCTGTAACATGTCTGTAACATGTCTGTAACATGTCTGTAACATGTCTGTAACATGTCTGTAACATGTCTGTAACATGTCTGTAACATGTCTGTAACATGTCTGTAACATGTCTGTAACATGTCTGTAACATGTCTGTAACATGTCTGTAACATGTCTGTAACATGTCTGTAACATGTCTGTAACATGTCTGTAACATGTCTGTAACATGTCTGTAACATGTCTGTAACATGTCTGTAACATGTCTGTAACATGTCTGTAACATGTCTGTAACATGTCTGTAACATGTCTGTAACATGTCTGTAACATGTCTGTAACATGTCTGTAACATGTCTGTAACATGTCTGTAACATGTCTGTAACATGTCTGTAACATGTCTGTAACATGTCTGTAACATGTCTGTAACATGTCTGTAACATGTCTGTAACATGTCTGTAACATGTCTGTAATGTCTGTAACATGTCTGTAACATGTCTGTAACATGTCTGTAACATGTCTGTAACATGTCTGTAACATGTCTGTAACATGTCTGTAACATGTCTGTAACATGTCTGTAACATGTCTGTAACATGTCTGTAACATGTCTGTAACATGTCTGTAACATGTCTGTAACATGTCTGTAACATGTCTGTAACATGTCTGTAACATGTCTGTAACATGTCTGTAACATGTCTGTAACATGTCTGTAACATGTCTGTAACATGTCTGTAACATGTCTGTAACATGTCTGTAACATGTCTGTAACATGTCTGTAACATGTCTGTAACATGTCTGTAACATGTCTGTAACATGTCTGTAACATGTCTGTAACATGTCTGTAACATGTCTGTAACATGTCTGTAACATGTCTGTAACATGTCTGTAACATGTCTGTAACATGTCTGTAACATGTCTGTAACATGTCTGTAACATGTCTGTAACATGTCTGTAACATGTCTGTAACATGTCTGTAACATGTCTGTAACATGTCTGTAACATGTCTGTAACATGTCTGTAACATGTCTGTAACATGTCTGTAACATGTCTGTAACATGTCTGTAACATGTCTGTAACATGTCTGTAACATGTCTGTAACATGTCTGTAACATGTCTGTAACATGTCTGTAACATGTCTGTAACATGTCTGTAACATGTCTGTAACATGTCTGTAACATGTCTGTAACATGTCTGTAACATGTCTGTACATGTCTGTAACATGTCTGTAACATGTCTGTAACATGTCTGTAACATGTCTGTAACATGTCTGTAACATGTCTGTAACATGTCTGTAACATGTCTGTAACATGTCTGTAACATGTCTGTAACATGTCTGTAACATGTCTGTAACATGTCTGTAACATGTCTGTAACATGTCTGTAACATGTCTGTAACATGTCTGTAACATGTCTGTAACATGTCTGTAACATGTCTGTAACATGTCTGTAACATGTCTGTAACATGTCTGTAACATGTCTGTAACATGTCTGTAACATGTCTGTAACATGTCTGTAACATGTCTGTAAATGTCTAATGTCTGTAACATGTCTGTAACATGTCTGTAACATGTCTGTAACATGTCTGTAACATGTCTGTAACATGTCTGTAACATGTCTGTAACATGTCTGTAACATGTCTGTAACATGTCTGTAACATGTCTGTAACATGTCTGTAACATGTCTGTAACATGTCTGTAACATGTCTGTAACATGTCTGTAACATGTCTGTAACATGTCTGTAATATGTCTGTAACATGTCTGTAAGTTGTCTGTAACATGTCTGTAACATGTCTGTAACATGTCTGTAACATGTCTGTAACATGTCTGTAACATGTCTGTAACATGTCTGTAACATGTCTGTAACATGTCTGTAACATGTCTGTAACATGTCTGTAACATGTCTGTAACATGTCTGTAACATGTCTGTAACATGTCTGTAACATGTCTGTAACATGTCTGTAACATGTCTGTAACATGTCTGTAACATGTCTGTAACATGTCTGTAACATGTCTGTAACATGTCTGTAACATGTCTGTAACATGTCTGTAACATGTCTGTAACATGTCTGTAACATGTCTGTAACATGTCTGTAACATGTCTGTAACATGTCTGTGTACATGTCTGTAAAATGTCTGTAACATGTCTGTAACATGTCTGTAACATGTCTGTAACATGTCTGTAACATGTCTGTAACATGTCTGTAACATGTCTGTAACATGTCTGTAACATGTCTGTAACATGTCTGTAACATGTCTGTAACATGTCTGTAACATGTCTATAACATGTCTGTAACATGTCTGTAACATGTCTGTAACATGTCTGTAACATGTCTGTAACATGTCTGTAACATGTCTGTAACATGTCTGTAACATGTCTGTAACATGTCTATAACATGTCTGTAACATGTCTGTAACATGTCTGTAACATGTCTGTAACATGTCTGTAACATGTCTGTAACATGTCTGTAACATGTCTGTAACATGTCTGTAACATGTCTGTAACATGTCTGTAACATGTCTGTAACATGTCTGTAACATGTCTGTAACATGTCTGTAACATGTCTGTAACATGTCTGTAACATGTCTGTAATATGTCTGTAATATGTCTGTAACATGTCTGTAACATGTCTGTAACATGTCTGTAACATGTCTGTAACATGTCTGTAACATGTCTGTAACATGTCTGTAACATGTCTGTAACATGTCTGTAACATGTCTGTAACATGTCTGTAACATGTCTGTAACATGTCTGTAACATGTCTGTAACATGTCTGTAACATGTCTGTAACAAGCATGTAACATGTCTGTAACATGTCTGTAACATGTCTGTCGTAACATGTCTGTAACATGTCTGTAACATGTCTGTAACATGTCTGTAACATGTCTGTAACATGTCTGTAACATGTCTGTAACATGTCTGTAACATGTCTGTAACATGTCTGTAACATGTCTGTAACATGTCTGTAACATGTCTGTAACATGTCTGTAACATGTCTGTAACATGTCTGTAACATGTCTGTAACATGTCTGTAACATGTCTGTAACATGTCTGTAACATGTCTGTAACATGTCTGTAACATGTCTGTAATATGTCTGTAACATGTCTGTAACATGTCTGTAACATGTCTGTAACATGTCTGTAACATGTCTGTAACATGTCTGTAACATGTCTGTAACATGTCTGTAACATGTCTGTAACATGTCTGTAACATGTCTGTAACATGTCTGTAACATGTCTGTAACATGTCTGTAACATGTCTGTAAAATGTCTGTAACATGTCTGTAACATGTCTGTAACATGTCTGTAACATGTCTGTAACATGTCTGTAACATGTCTGTGAACATGTCTGTAACATGTCTGTAACATGTCTGTAACATGTCTGTAACATGTCTGTAACATGTCTGTAACATGTCTGTAACATGTCTGTAATATGTCTGTAACATGTCTGTAACATGTCTGTAACATGTCTATAACATGTCTGTAACATGTTTGTGACATGTCTATAAAATGTCTGTTACATGGCTTTAACATGTCTGTAACATGTCTGTAACATGTCTGTAACATGTCTGTAACATGTCTGTAACATGTCTGTAACATGTCTGTAACATGTCTGTAACATGTCTGTAACATGTCTGTAACATGTCTGTAACATGTCTGTAACATGTCTCTAACATGTTTGTAACATGTCTGTAACATGTCTGTAACATGTCTGTAACATGTCTGTAACATCTCTGTAACATGTCTGTAACATGTCTGTCACATGTTTGTGACATGTCTATAAAATGTCTGTTACATGGCAGTAACATGTCTGTAACATGTCTGTAACATGTCTGTAACATGTCTGTAACATGTCTGTAACATGTCTGTAACATGTCTGTAACATGTCTGTAACATGTCTGTAACATGTCTGTAACATGTCTGTAACATGTGTAAAACATGTCTGTAACATGTCTGTAACATGTCTGTAACATGTCTGTAACATGTCTGTAACATGTCTATAACATGTCTGTAACATGTTTGTGACATGTCTATAAAATGTCTGTTACATGGCTTTAACCTGTCTGTAACATGTCTGTAACATGTCTGTAACATGTCTGTAACATGTCTGTAACATGTCTGTAGCATGTCTGTAACATGTCTGTAACATGTGTAAAACATGTCTGTAACATGTCTGTAACATGTCTGTAACATGTCTGTAACATGTCTGTAACATGTCTGTAACATGTCTATAACATGTCTGTAACATGTCTGTAACATGTCTATAAAATGTCTGTAACATGGCTGTAACATGTCTGTAACATGTCTGTAACATGTCTATAAAATATCTGTAACACGTCTGTAACATGTCTGTAACATGTCTGTAACATGTCTGTAACATGTCTGTAACATGTCTATAACATGTCTGTAACATGTTTGTGACATGTCTATAAAATGTCTGTAACATGGCTGTAACATGTCTGTAACATGTCTATAAAATATCTGTAACATGTCTGTAACATGTCTGTAACATGTCTGTAACATGTCTATAACATGTCTGTAACATGTTTGTGACATGTCTATAAAATGTCTGTAACATGGCTGTAACATGTCTGTAACATGTCTGTAACATGTCTATAAAATATCTGTAACATGTCTGTAACATGTCTGTAACATGTCTGTAACATGTCTGTAACATGTCTGTAACATGTCTATAACATGTCTGTAACATGTTTGTGACATGTCCATAAAATGTCTGTTACATGGCTTTAAGATGTCTGTAACATGTCTGTAACATGTCTGTAACATGTCTGTAACATGTCTGTAACATGTCTGTAACATGTCTGTAACATGTCTGTAACATGTCTGTAACATGTCTGTAACATGTCTGTAACATGTCTGTAACATCTCTGTAACATGTCTGTAACATGTCTGTAACATGTCTGTAACATGTCTGTAACATGTCTGTAACATGTCTATAACATGTCTGTAACATGTCTGTAACATGTCAGTAACATGTCTGCAACATGTCTGTAACATGTCTGTAACATGTTTGTGACATGTCTATAAAATGTCTGTAACATGGCTGTAACATGTCTGTAACATGTCTATAAAATATCTGTAACATGTCTGTAACATGTCTGTAACATGTCTGTAACATTTCTATAACATGTCTGTAACATGTTTCTGACATGTCTATAAAATGTCTGTTACATGGCTTTAACCTGTCTGTAACATGTCTGTAACATGTCTGTAACATGTCTGTAACATGTCTGTAACAAGTCTATAACATGTCTGTAACATGTTTGTGACATGTCTAAAAAATGTCTGTTACATGGCTTTAACATGTCTGTAACATGTCTGTAACATGTCTGTAACATGTCTGTAACATGTCTGTAACATGTCTGTAACATGTCTGTAACATGTCTGTAACATGTCTGTAACATGTCTGTAACATGTCTGTAACATGTCTGTAACAAGCCTATAACATGTCTGTAACATGTTTGTGACATGTCTATAAAATGTCTGTTACATGGCGTTAACATGTCTGTAACATGTCTGTAACATGTCTGTAACATGTCTGTAACATGTCTGTAACATCTCTGTAACATGTCTGTAACATGTCTGTAACATGTCTGTAACATCTCTGTAACATGTCTGTAACATGTCTCTAACATGTGTGTAGCATGTCTGTAACATGTCTGTAACATGTCTAACACATGTCTGTAACATGTCTGTAACATGTCAGTAACATGTCTGCAACATGACTGTAACATGTCTGTAACATGTTTGTGACTTGTCTATAAAATGTCTGTAACATGGCTGTAACATGTCTGTAACATGTCTATAAAATATCTGTAACATGTCTGTAACATGTCTGTAATATGTCTATAACATGTCTGTAACATGTTTGTGACATGTCTATAAAATGTCTGTTACATGGCTTTAACCTGTCTGTAACATGTCTGTAACATGTCTGTAACAAGTCTATAACATGTCTGTAACATGTTTGTGACATGTCTATAAAATGTCTGTTACATGGCTTTAACATGTCTGTAACATGTCTGTAACATGTCTGTAACATGTGTGTAGCATGTCTGTAACATGTCTGTAACATGTCTAACACATGTCTGTAACATGTCTGTAACATGTCAGTAACATGTCTGCAACATGACTGTAACATGTCTGTATCATGTTTTTGACATGTCTATAAAATGTCTGTAACATGTCTGTAACATGTTTGTGACATGTCTATAAAATGTCAGTAACATGTCTGTAACATGTCTGTAACATGTCCGTAACATGTCTGTAACATGTCTGTAACATGTCTGTAAAATGTCTGTAACATGTCTGTAACAAGTCTAAAACATGTCTAAAACATGTCTGCAACATGTCTGTAACATGTCTGTAACATGTCTGTAACATGTCTATAACATGTCTGTAACATGTTTGTGACATGTCTATAAAATGTCTGTTACATGTCTGTAACATGTCTGTAGCATGTCAGTAACATGTCTGTAACATGTCTGTAACATGTCTGTAACATGTCTGTAACATGTCTGTAACATGTCTGTAACATGTCTGTAACATGTCTGTAACATGTCTGTAACATGTTTGTAACATGTCTGTAACATGTCTGTAACATGTCTGTAACATGTCTGTAACATGTCTGTAACATGTCTGTAACATGTCTGTAACATGTCTGTAACATGTTTGTAACATGTCTGTAACATGTTTTTAACATGTCTGTAATATATCTGTAATATCTCTGTAATATATCTGTAACATGTCTTTAGAATGTCTGTAACATGTCTGTAACATGTCTGTAACATGTCTGTAACATGTCTGTAACATGTCTGTAACATGTCTGTAACATGTCTGTAACATGTCTGTAACATGTCAGTAACATGTCTGTAACATGTCTGTAACATCTCTGTAACATGTCTGTAACATGTCTGTAACATGTTTGTAACATGTCTGTAACATGTTTTTAACATGTCTGTAACATGTCTATAAAATGTCTGTAACATGGCTGTAACATGTCTGTAACATGTCTATAACATATCTGTAACATGTCTATAACATGTCTGTAACATGTCTGTAACATGTCTGTAACATGTCTGTAACATGTCTGTAACATGTCTGTAACATGTCTGTAACATGTCTCTAACATGTCTGTATCATCTCTGTAACATGTCTGTAACATGTCTCTAACATGTCTGTAACATGTCTGTTACATGTCTGTAACATGTTTGTAACATGTCTGTAACATGTTTTTAACATGTCTGTAACATGTCTATAAAATGTCTGTAACATGGCTGTAACATGTCTGTAACATGTCTATAACATGTCTGTAACATGTCTGTAACATGTCTGTAACATGTCTGTAACATGTCTGTAACATGTCTGTAACATGTCTGTAACATGTCTGTAACATGTCTGTAACATGTCTGTAACATGTCTGTAACATGTTTGTAACATGTCTGTAACATGTTTTTAACATGTCTGTAATATATCTGTAATATCTCTGTAATATATCTGTAACATGTCTTTAGAATGTCTGTAACATGTCTGTAACATGTCTGTAACATGGCTGTAACATGTCTGTAACATGTCTGTAACATGTCTGTAACATGTCTGTAACATGTCTGTAACATGTCTGTAACGTGTCTGTAACATGTCTGTAACATGTTTGTGACATGTCTATAAAATGTCTGTAACATGGCTGTAACATGTCTGTAACATGTCTATCAAATATCTGTAACATGTCTGTAACATGTCTGTAACATGTCTGTAACATGTCTGTAACATGTCTATAACATGTCTGAAACATGTTTGTGACTTGTCTATAAAATGTCTGTAACATGTCTGTAACATGTCTGTAACATGGCTGTAACATGTCTGTAACATGTCTGTAACATGTCTGTAACATGTCTGTAACATGTCTGTAACATGTCTGTAACATGTCTGTAACATGTCTGTAACATGTTTGTGACATGTCTATAAAATGTCTGTAACATGGCTGTAACATGTCTGTAACATGTCTATCAAATATCTGTAACATGTCTGTAACATGTCTGTAACATGTCTGTAACATGTCTGTAACATGTCTATAACATGTCTGAAACATGTTTGTGACTTGTCTATAAAATGTCTGTAACATGGCTGTAACATGTCTGTAACAAGTCAATAACATGTCTGTAACATGTTTGTGACATGTCTATAAAATGTCTGTTACATGGCTTTAACATGTCTGTAACATGTCTGTAACATGTCTGTAACATGTCTGTAACATGTCTGTAACATGTCTGTAACATCTCTGTAACATGTCTGTAACATGTCTGTAACATGTGTGTAGCATGTCTGTAACATGTCTGTAACATGTCTAAAACATTTCTGTAACATGTCTGTAACATGTCAGTAACATGTCTGCAACATGACTGTAACATGTCTGTAACATGTTTGTGACATGTCTATAAAATGTCTGTAACATGTCTGTAACATGGCTGTAACATCTCTGTAACATGTCAGTAACATGTCTGTAACATGTTTGTAACATGTCTGTAACATGTTTTTAACATGTCTGTAACATGTCTATAAAATGTCTGTAACATGGCTGTAACATGTCTGTAACATGTATATAACATATCTGTAACATGTCTGTAGCATGTCTGTAACATGTCAGTAACATGTCTGTAACATGTCTGTAACATGTCTTTAACATGTCTGTAAAATGTCTGTAACATGTCTGTAACATGACTGTAACATGTCTGTAACATGTCTGTAACATGTCTGTAACATGTCTGTAACATGTCTGTAACATGTCTGTAACATGTCTGTAACATGTCTGTAACATGTCTGTAACATGTCTGTAACATGTCTGTAACATGTCTGTAACATGTCTGTAACATGTCAGTAACATGTCTGTAACATGTCTGTAACATGTCTGTAACATGTCTGTAACATGTCTGTAACATGTCTGTAACATGTCTGTAACATGTCTGTAACATGTCTGTAACATGTCTGTAACATGTCTGTAACATGTCTGTAACATGTCTGTAACATGTCTGTAACATGTCTGTAACATGTCTGTAACATGTCTGTAACATGTCTGTAACATGTCTGTAACATGTCTGTAACATGTCTGTAACATGTCTGTAACATGTCTGTAACATGTCTGTAACATGTCTGTAACATGTCTGTAACATGTCTGTAACATGTCTGTAACATGTCTGTAACATGTCTGTAACATGTCTGTAACATGTCTGTAACATGTCTGTAACATGTCTGTAACATGTTTGTGACATGTCTATAAAATGTCTGTAACATGGCTGTAACATGTCTGTAACATGTCTATAAAATATCTATAACATGTCTGTAACATGTCTGTAACATGTCTGTAACATGTCTATAACATGTTTGTGACTTGTCTATAAAATGTCTGTAACATGGCTGTAACATGTCTGTAACATGTCTATAAAATATCTGTAACATGTCTGTAACATGTCTGTAACATGTCTGTAACATGTCTATAACATGTCTGTAACATGTTTGTGACATGTCTATAAAATGTCTGTTACATGGCTTTAACATGTCTGTAACATGTCTGTAACATGTCTGTAACATGTCTGTAACATGTCTGTAACATGTCTGTAACATGTCTGTAACAAGTCTATAACATGTCTGTAACATGTTTGTGACATGTCTATAAAATGTCTGTTACATGGCTTTAACATGTCTGTAACATGTCTGTAACATGTCTGTAACATGTCTGTAACATGTCTGTAACATGTCTGTAACATGTCTGTAACATGTCTGTAACATGTCTGTAACATGTCTGTAGCATGTCTGTAACATGTCTGTAACATGTCTAAAACATGTCTGTAACATGTCTGTAACATGTCAGTAACATGTCTGCAACATGACTGTAACATGTCTGTAACATGTTTGTGACATGTCTATAAAATGTCTGTAACATGTCTGTAACATGTCTGTAACATGTCCGTAACATGTCTGTAACATGTCTGCAACATGTCTGTAACATGTCTGTAAAATGTCTGTAACATGTCTGTAACAAGTCTAAAACATTTCTGCAACATGTCTGTAACATGTCTGTAACATGTCTGTAACATGTCTATAAAATGTCTGTAACATGGCTGTAACATGTCTGTAACATGTCTATAAAATATCTGTAACATGTCTGTAACATGTCTGTAACATGTCTGTAACATGTCTGTAACATGTTTGTGACATGTCTATAATATGTCTGTTACATGACTTTACCATGTCTGTAACATGTCTGTAACATGTCTGTAACATGTCTGTAACATGTCTGTAACATGTCTGTAACATGTCTGTAACATGTCTGTAACATGTCTGTAACATGTTTGTGACATGTCTGTAATATGTCTGTTACATGGCTTTACCATGTCTGTAACATGTCTGTAACATGTCTGTAACATGTCTGTAACATGTCTGTAACATGTCTGTAACATGTCTGTAACATGTCTGTAACATGTCTGTAACATGTCTGTAACATGTCTGTAACATGTCTGTAACATGTCTGTAACATCTCTGTAACATGTCTGTAACATGTCTGTAACATGTTTGTAACATGTCTGTAACATGTTTTTAACATGTCTGTAATATATCTGTAATATCTCTGTAATATATCTGTAACATGTCTTTAGAATGTCTGTAACATGTCTGTAGCATGTCTGTAACATGTCTGTAACATGTCTAAAACGTGTCCAAAAATGTCTATAACATGTCTGTAACATGTCTATAACATGTCTGTAACATGTTTGTGGCATGTCTGTAACATATCTGTAACATGTCTGTAACATATCTGTAACATGTCAGTAACATGTCTGCAACATGCCTGTAACATGTCTGTAACATGTTTGTGACATGTCTATAAAATGTCTGTAACATGGCTGTAACATGTCTGTAACATGTCTATAACATGTCTGTAACATGTCTGTAACATGTCTGTAACATGTCTGTAACATGTCTGTAACATGTCTATAACATGTCTGTAACATGTTTGTGACATGTCTATAAAATGTCTGTTACATGGCTGTAACATGTCTGTAACATGTCTGTAACATGTCTGTAACATGTCTGTAACATGTCTGTAACATGTCTGTAACATGTCTGTAACATGTCTGTAACATGTCTGTAACATGTCTGTAACATGTCTGTAACATGTCTGTAACATGTCTGTAACATGTCTGTAACATGTCTGTAACATGTCTGTAACATGCCTGTAACATGTCTGTAACATGTTTGTGACATGTCTATAAAATGTCTGTAACATGGCTGTAACATGTCTGTAACATGTCTGTAACATGTCTATAAAATGTCTGTAACATGTCTGTAACATGTCTGTAACATGTCTGTAACATGTCTGTAACATGTCTATAACATGTCTGTAACATGTTTGTGAAATGTCTATAAAATGTCTGTTACATGGCTTTAACATGTCTGTAACATGTCTGTAACATGTCTGTAACATGTCTGTAACATGTTTGTAACATGTCTGTAACATGTCTGTAACATGTCTGTAACATGTCTGTAACATGTCTGTAACATGTCTGTAACATGTCTGTAACATGTTTGTAACATGTCTGTAATATGTCTGTAACATGTCTGTAACATGTCTGTAACATGTCTATAACATGTCTGTAACATGTCTGTAACATGTCTGTAACATGTCTGTAACATGTTTGTAACATGTCTGTAACATGTTTTTAACATGTCTGTAATATATCTGTAATATCTCTGTAATATATCTGTAACATGTCTTTAGAATGTCTGTAACATGTCTGTAGCATGTCTGTAACATGTCTGTAACATGTCTTAAACGTGTCCAAAACATGTCTATAACATGTCTGTAACATGTCTATAACATGTCTGTAACATGTTTGTGACATGTCTGTAACATATCTGTAACATGTCTGTAACATATCTGTAACATGTCAGTAACATGTCTGTAACATGTCTGTAACATGTCTGTAACATGTCTGTAACATGCCTGTAACATGTCTGTAACATGTCTGTAACATGTCTGTAACATGTCTGTAACATGTCTGTAACATGTCAGTAACATGTCTGTAACATGTCTGTAACATGTCTGTAACATGTCTGTAAAATGTCTGTAACATGTCTCTAACATGTCTGTATCATCTCTGTAACATGTCTGTAACATGTCTGTAACATGTCTGTAACATGTCTGCAACATGTCTGTAACATGCCTATAAAATGTCTGTAACATGGCTGTAACATGTCTGTATCATGTCTATAACATATCTGTAACATGTCTGTAACATGTCTGTAACATGTCTGTAACATGTCTGTAAAATGTCTGTAACATGTCTCTAACATGTCTGTATCATCTCTGTAACATGTCTGTAACATGTCTGTAACATGTTTGTAACATGTCTGTAACATGTTTTTAACATGTCTGTAATATATCTGTAATATCTCTGTAATATATCTGTAACATGTCTTTAGAATGTCTGTAACATGTCTGTAACATATCTGTAACATGTCTGTTACATGTCTGTAACATGTCTGTAACATGTCTGTAACATGTCTGTAACATGTCTGTAACATGTCTGTAACATGTCTGTAACATGTCTGTAAAATGTCTGTAACATGTCTGTAACATGTCTGTAACATGTCTGTAACATGTCTGTAACATGTCTGTAACATGTCTGTAACATGTCTGTAACATGTCTGCAACATGTCTGTAACATGTCTGTAACATGTCTGTAACATGTCTATAACATATCTGTAACATGTCTGTAACATGTCTGTAACATGTCAGTAAAATGTCTGTAACATGTCTGTAACATGTCTGTAACATGTCTGTAACATGTCTGTAACATGTCTGTAACATGTCTGTAACATGTCTGTAACATGTCTGTAACATGTCTGTAACATGTCTGTAACATGTCTGTAACATGTCTGTAACATGTTTTTAACATGTCTGTAACATGTCTGTAACATGTCTATAAAATGTCTGTAACATGGCTGTAACATGTCTGTAACATGTCTATAACATGTCTGTAACATGTCTGTAACATGTCTGTAACATGTCTGTAACATGTCTGTAACATGTCTGTAACATGTCTGTAACATGTCTGTAACATGTCTGTAACATGTCTGTAACATGTTTGTAACATGTCTGTAACATGTTTTTAACATGTCTGTAATATATCTGTAATATCTCTGTAATATATCTGTAACATGTCTTTAGAATGTCTGTAACATGTCTGTAACATATCTGTAACATGTCTGTAACATGTCTGTAACATGTCTGTAACATGTCTGTAACATGTCTGTAACATGTCTGTAACATGTCTGTAACATGTCTGTAACATGTCTGTAACATGTCTGTAACATGTCTGTAACATGTCTGTAACATGTTTGTGACATGTCTGTAACATGTTTTTAACATGTCTGTAATATATCTGTAATATCTCTGTAATATATCTGTAACATGTCTTTAGAATGTCTGTAACATGTCTGTAACATGTCAGTAACATGTCTGTAACATGTCTGTAATATGTCTGTAACATGTCTGTAACATGTCTGTAACATGTCTGTAACATGTCTGTAACATGTCTGTAACATGTCTGTAACATGTCTGTAACATGTCTGTAGCATGTTTGTAACATGTCTGTAACATGTCTGTAACATGTCTGTAACATGTCTGTAACATGTTTGTAACATGTCTGTAACATGTTTTTAACATGTCTGTAATATATCTGTAATATCTCTGTAATATATCTGTAACATGTCTTTAGAATGTCTGTTACATGTTTGTAACATGTCAGTAACATGTCTGTAACCTGTCTGTAACATGTCTGTAACATGTCTGTAACATGTCTGTAACATGTCTGTAACATGTCTGTAACATGTCTGTAACATCTCTGTAACATGTCTGTAACATGTCTGTAACATGTCAGTAACATGTCTGTAACATGTCTGTAGCATGTCTGTAACATGTCTGTAACATGTCTAAAACGTGTCTAAAACATGTCTATAACATGTCTGTAACATGTCTATAACATGTCTGTAACATGTTTGTGACATGTCTGTAACATGTCTGTAACATGTCTGTAACATGTCAGTTACATGTCTGCAACATGCCTGTAACATGTCTGTAACATGTTTATGACATGTCTATAAAATGTCTGTAACACGGTTCTAACATGTCTATAAAATGTCTGTACCATGGCTGTAACATGTCCGTAACATGTCTATAACATATCTGTTACATGTCTGTAACATGTCTGTAACATGTCTGTAACATGTCTGTAACATGTCTGTAACATGTCTCTAACATGTCTGTAACATGTCAGAAACATGTCTGCAACATGTCTGTAACATGTTTGTGACATGTCTATAAAATGTCAGTAACATGGCTGTAACATGTCTATAACATGTCTGTAACATGTTTGTAACATGTCTATAAAATGTCTGTAACATGTCTGTAACATGTCAGTAACATGTCTGTAACATGTCTGTAACATGTCTGTAACATGTCTGTAACATGTCTGTAACATGTCTGTAACATGTTTGTAACATGTCTGTAACATGTCTGTAACATGTCTGTAACATGTTTGTAACATGTCTGTAACTCTTCTCTTCATGCCTTTGAAAATGCTAGGGGACACACAAATATTCTTTCTTCCTTAATTCTTTCCTATCAAAATGTTAGAGGCCTCTGTAGTAAAATCTCTAGTCTTTATCTTCATAGTCTTGCCTTTACTTCCCAAATTATTGCCTTTACCGAAACCTGGTTAAAACCAGAGATTCTAAGCTCTGAAGTCTTTCCAGATAGGTATACAACTTACAGGATTGATCGACCTGACCGACGGGGTGGTGGAGTACTGATTGCAGTAGACTCCTCCATTATGTCGGACCTCTTACAGCCGGAGTTTCAATTCGACATCGAATTAATCTGTGTAAAACTACACTTTCCCGGTTTTTTTCTTGTATATAACCTGCTCCTATATTCCGCCGTCATCGGAATTATCAGTCTACTCGCAACATTTGTCTGCAATTAAGACTATTTTTAATCTGTTATCAGACAGAGATCATTTCATAGTCCTGGGTGACTTTAATATCCCGGAATGTAATTGGACATCCATTGCGGAGGGAAACTTCCTTCTGCCCTCCCGGTAACATGATCTGTTTGATGGTTTGTTTGACATGTCTTTGTCGCAGGTTAATCATGTCAAAAACACTTTAAACAGATCGCTTGATCTATGTTTCGTCTCAGATCCTTCCAGGGTGATTTTAGACAGGGCACAACCTCTTTCCCTACCTGAAGATCCTTATCATCCCACTTTCGAAGTGAATCTCGACTTGGGTATTAGCTTTGTGGATAAAAGTGTAAAGCCGTGCAATCGCGTGCGCTGCTTTAAGAAAGCAGACTTTGAACACTTAAATTATTTAATTTCATATTGTGATTGGTCTGACTTTTATCTATCAACTGATATGTCAGTGGCTATCAATATATTTTATAAAACCCTTAACTCTGCTTTTGATATCTGTGTTCCGTTTTTCTATCCGACAAGCTCAAGTAGGCCTCCTTGGTTTACAAAAGAGTTGTCTCGCTTAAAAAACTTAAAGAGTAGCTTATTTAAGAAATACAAGCTGAAAAACTCACCGCTTGTCTTTTCCCGTTACCTAACTGCTCGGGCAAATTTTACCGTGCTTAACGCGAAGTGTTATAAAAACTATTTGACCAGATGTAGGATTCAGTTCTTTCAGAATCCTAAACAGTTTTATAGTTTTGTTAACATGAAGCGTAGGTCAGCGGGCTTTCCTTCTAAACTTATGTTCGATAACGCTGAGGCGAACACAGATCAGGCCATTGCCGATATGTTTGCCAAGTTTTTTCAAACAACTTATTCTTCCTCTACGCCAAACATTCACTCCTATCCATATGGCGTACCAAGCTCGAATGGCATCTTCACACCTTTACTGAATGAAAGTTCACTTATTAGGGATCTTCGATTGGTTAAACCAGTCTTCTCACCAGGTCCCGATGGTATCCCCGCCTGTGTACTTCGATACTGTGCCAACTCCTTATGTAAGCCATTGCTCAAACTATTTTCGCTGTCCTTAGTAACTGCCTCGTTTCCATCCATATGGAAGGAATCCTTTATCATCCCTTTACATAAAAAGGGCAGCAAGTCTGATGCAAGCAATTATAGAGGTATCTCTAAATTGTCGGCTATACCGAAATTCTTCGAGAATGTTATTACTCCTCACTTGCAGCATTTTAGTAGATCCGTTATATCCCCTTTTCAACACGGATTTGTAAAGCGTCGTTCTACCACGACAAATCTGCTTGAGCTGACATCCTTTGTGGTAAAAGGATTTCAGGAAAATCTTCAAACTGATGTCATTTATACTGATTTCAGTAAGGCATTTGACTCAGTCAACCATTCCCTTCTTGCACATAAACTAAATTTTCTCGGTTTCTCACCAAAACTTCTTAGTTGGATTGTGAGCTATTTGAGTGACAGAACCCAACGAGTCCTCTTTAAAAAAACTCGTTCCTATCCCGTTCATGCCACATCTGGTGTTCCTCAGGGAAGCCACTTAGGTCCCCTGCTTTTTAACACTTTTCATCAATGACCTCCCAACGGTCATACTTAACTCACGTACTCTCATGTACGCGGATGATGTCAAGCTCTGTTTTCAATTTAGAGACGACTCCTGTCATTCTCGCCTTCAATCTGACCTAGATTGTTTCTTTTCTTGGTGTCGTGCAAATCTCCTTAATCTGAACAGCACAAAATGCAAGCTGATGACATTCTCACGTGCCTGCCCAAAGTACGTATCATACTCTCTTTGTGGTTGTACCTTGAAAGGAATTTCCCTGGTTGATGATCTAGGTGTCCGTTTGGACCGAAAACTCAAGTTTTCTGAACATATATCATCTATGGTTAATAAAGCTATGGGTGTACTCGGCTTTATTAAGAGATGGTCTAAGGAGTTTGACGATCCTTACTTAACTAAGACTCTCTTCACTTCGCTTGTTCGTCCAATTCTCGAGTACGGATCATGTGTCTGGAACCCTCAGTACACAGTTCATAGAGACCGCATTGAATCCGTACAAAAAAACTTCTTAATGTTTGCCTTGCGAGGCCTTAACTGGGATGTAAATTCAAGACTTCCTTCCTATCCTAGTAGACTTTTGTTACTTAATCTGCCTTCTCTAGCTAATCGTAGAACCATGCTTGGTGTTATATTTATTAACAACCTTATCCAAGGTGACATAGATAGTAGCGACTTACTTAGTAGACTACACTTTTCTGTCCCTGGTAGAATCACCCGTAATTACCTTCCTCTAAAACTTCCCAATTGTAGCTCGAACTATGCCCTGCATGAGCCATTCAGGGTATTATGTTCGGACTATAATAAACTATACTTAATTGTAGCTAACAATAACAACTTGATATCTAGCTTAAAATTACAACTCCTCGCCCACTTATCTAGAATTTAGTCAAACACATAATTGTCTTCTTTGTATTCATAGTAGTACTTTCAACATACTGCATGCTTTAACACTCTTACATTTGGTTACTAACACTAACTCTCCTGATCTGATTGGGTTTTTCTGGGTTTTCCCCAATCCTCTGCAACAAATGTTGGATCGGCTTTTCTTTATCCCAGTTTGCACATTTGCACAATTTTTAATTTTTTCTTTTTTTTTTTTACATTTAAGGTTTTACCTTTAATTTAAAATAACCTCTAGTTTAAAATTCAACTTAAATAATTTAAATCCAATTTTAATTGTTTCTTTACTTTTAAAAAAGTCGACTGTTCATAGTTCGACTATAAACTAAAAACTAAATAAACTAAATAAACTAAACATCTCTGTAACATGTCTGTAACATGTCTGTAACATGTTTGCAACATGTCTGTAACATGTCTGTAACATGTCTGTAACATGTCTGTAACATGTCTGTAACATGTCAGTAACATGTCTGCAACATGTCTGCAACATGCCTGTAACATCTCTGTAACATGTCTGTAACATGTTTGTAACATGTCTGCAACATGTTTTTTACATGTCTGTAACATGTCTATAAAATGTCTGTAACATGGCTGTAACATGTCTGTAACATGTCTATAACATATCTGTAACATGTCTGTAACATGTCTGTAACATGTCTGTAACATGTCTGTAACATGTCTGTAACATGTCTGTAACATGTCTGTAACATGTCTGTAACATGTCTGTAACATGTCTGTAACATGTCTGTAACATGTCTGTAGCATGTTTGTAACATGTTTGTAACATGTCTGTAACATGTCTGTAACATCTCTGTAACATGTCTGTTACATCTTGTAACATGTCTGTAACATGTCTGTAAAATGTCTGTAACATGTCTGTAACATGTTTGTAACATGTCTGTAACATGTTTTTAACATGTCTGTAATATATCTGTAATATCTCTGTAATATATCTGTAACATGTCTTTAGAATGTCTGTAACATGTCTGTAACATGTCTAAAACGTGTCTAAAACAGGTCTATAACATGTCTGTAACATTTCTATAACATGTCTGTAACATGTTTGTGACATGTCTGTAACATGTCTGTAACATGTCAGTTACATGTCTGCAACATGACTGTAACATGTCTGTAACATGTTTATGACATGTCTATAAAATGTCTGTAACACGGCTGTAACATGTCTGTAACATGTCTGTAACATGTCTGTAACATGTCTGTAACATGTCTGTAACATGTCTGTAACATGTCTGTAACATGTAGGTGACATGTCTATAATATGTCTGTTACATGACTTTACCATGTCTGAAACATGTCTGTAACATGTCTGTAACATGTCTGTAACATGTCTGTAACATGTCTGTAACATGTCTGTAACATGTCTGTAACATGTCTGTAACATGTCTGTAACATGTCTGTAACATGTTTGTGACATGTCTATAATATGTCTGTTACATGGCTGTAACATGTCTGTAACATGTCTGTAACATGTCTGTAACATGTCTGTAACATGTCTGTAACATGTCTGTAACATGTCTGTAACATGTCTGTAACATGTCTGTAACATGTCTGTAACATGTCTGTAACATGTCTGTAACATGTCTGTAACATGTCTGTAACATGTCTGTAACATGTCTGTAACATGTCTGTAACATGTCTGTAACATGTCTGTAACATGTCTGTAACATGTCTGTAACATGTTTGTAACATGTCTGTAACATGTTTTTAACATGTCTGTAATATATCTGTAATATCTCTGTAATATATCTGTAACATGTCTTTAGAATGTCTGTAACATGTCTGTAGCATGTCTGTAACATGTCTAAAACGTGTCCAAAAATGTCTATAACATGTCTGTAACATGTCTATAACATGTCTGTAACATGTTTGTGGCATGTCTGTAACATGTCTGTAACATGTCTGTAACATGTCTGTAACATGTCTGTAACATGTCTGTAACATGCCTGTAACATGTCTGTAACATGTTTGTGACATGTCTATAAAATGTCTGTAACATGGCTGTAACATGTCTGTAACATATCTATAACATATCTGTAACATGTCTGTAACATGTCTGTAACATGTCTGTAACATGTCTGTAACATGTCTGTAACATGTCTGTAACATGTTTGTGACATGTCTATAAAATGTCTGTTACATGGCTGTAGCATGTCTGTAACATGTCTGTAACATGTCTGTAACATGTCTGTAACATGTCTGTAACATGTCTGTAACATGTCTGTAACATGTCTGTAACATGTCTGTAACATGTCTGTAACATGTCTGTAACATGTCTGTAACATGTCTGTAACATGTCTGTAACATGTCTGTAACATGTCTGTAACATGTTTGTGACATGTCTATAAAATGTCTGTAACATGGCTGTAACATGTCTGAAACATGTCTATAAAATATCTGTAACATGTCTGTAACATGTCTGTAACATGTCTGTAACATGTCTGTAACATGTCTATAACATGTCTGTAACATGTTTGTGACATGTCTATAAAATGTCTGTTACATGGCTTTAACATGTCTGTAACATGTCTGTAACATGTCTGTAACATGTCTGTAACATGTCTGTAACATGTCTGTAACATGTCTGTAACATGTCTGTAACATGTCTGTAACATGTCTGTAACATGTATGTAACATGTCTGTAACATGTCGCTAACATGTTTGTAACATGTCTGTAATATGTCTGTAACATGTCTGTAACATGTTTGTAACATGTCTGTAACATGTCTGTAACATGTCTGTAACATGTCTGTAACATGTCTGTAACATGTTTGTAACATGTCTGTAACATGTTTTTAACATGTCTGTAATATATCTGTAATATCTCTGTAATATATCTGTAACATGTCTTTAGAATGTCTGTAACATGTCTGTAGCATGTCTGTAACATGTCTGTAACATGTCTTAAACGTGTCCAAAACATGTCTATAACATGTCTGTAACATGTCTATAACATGTCTGTAACATGTTTGTGACATGTCTGTAACATGTCTGTAACATGTCTGTAACATGTCTGTAACATGTCAGTAACATGTCTGTAACATGTCTGTAACATGTCTGTAACATGTCTGTAACATGTCTGTAACATGTCTGTAACATGTCTGTAACATGTCTGTAACATGTCTGTAACATGTCTGTAACATGTCTGTAACATGTCTGTAACATGTCTGTAACATGTCTGTAACATGTCTGTAACATGTCTGTAACATGTCTGTAACATGTCTGTAACATGTTTGTAACATGTCTGTAACATGTCTTTAACATGTCTGTAACATGTCTGTAACATGTCTGTAACATGTCTGTAACATGTCTGTAACATGTCTGTAACATGTCTGTAACATGTCTGTAACATGTCTGTAACATGTCTGTAACATGTCTGTAACATGTCTGTAACATGTCTGTAACATGTCTGTAACATGTCTGTAACATGTCTGTAACATGTCTGTAACATGTCTGTAACATGTCTGTAACATGTCTGTAACATGTCTGTAACATGTCTGTAACATGTCTGTAACATGTCTGTAACATGTCTGTAACATGTCTGTAACATGTCTGTAACATGTCTGTAACATGTCTGTAACATGTCTGTAACATGTCTGTAACATGTCTGTAACATGTCTGTAACATGTCTGTAACATGTCTGTAACATGTCTGTAACATGTCTGTAACATGTCTGTAACATGTCTGTAACATGTCTGTAACATGTCTGTAACATGTCTGTAACATGTCTGTAACATGTCTGTAACATGTCTGTAACATGTCTATAAAATGTCTGTAACATGTCTGTAACATGTCTGTAACATGTCTGTAACATGTCTGTAACATGTCTGTAACATGTCTGTAACATGTCTGTAACATGTCTGTAACATGTCTGTAACATGTCTGTAACATGTCTGTAACATGTCTGTAACATGTCTGTAACATGTTTGTAACATGTCTGTAACATGTTTTTAACATGTCTGTAATAAATCTGTAATATCTCTGTAATATATCTGTAACATGTCTTTAGAATGTCTGTAACATGTCTGTAACATGTCTGTAACATGTCTGTAACATGTCTGTAACATGTCTGTAACATGTCAGTAACATGTCTGTAACATGTCTGTAACATGTCTCTAACATGTCTGTATCATCTCTGTAACATGTCTGTAACATGTTTGTGACATGTCTGTAACATGTTTTTAACATGTCTGTAATATATCTGTAATATCTCTGTAATATATCTGTAACATGTCTTTAGAATGTCTGTAACATGTCTGTAACATGTCTGTAACATGTCTGTAACATGTCTGTAACATGTCTGTAACATGTCTGTAACATGTCTGTAACATGTCTGTAACATGTCTGTAACATGTCTGTAACATGTCTGTAACATGTCTGTAACATGTCTGTAACATGTCTGTAACATGTCTGTAACATGTCTGTAACATGTCTGTAACATGTCTGTAACATGTCTGTAACATGTTTGTAACATGTCTGTAACATGTTTTTAACATGTCTGTAATATATCTGTAATATCTCTGTAATATATCTGTAACATGTCTTTAGAATGTCTGTAACATGTCTGTAACATGTCTGTAACATGTCTGTAACATGTCTGTAACATGTCTGTAACATGTCTGTAACATGTCTGTAACATGTCTGTAACATGTCTGTAACATGTCTGTAACATGTCTGTAACATGTCTGTAACATGTCTGTAACATGTCTGTAACATGTCTGTAACATGTCTGTAACATGTCTGTAGCATGTCTGTAACATGTCTGTAACATGTCTAAAACGTGTCTAAAACATGTCTATAACATGTCTGTAACATGTCTATAACATGTCTGTAACATGTTTGTGACATGTCTGTAACATGTCTGTAACATGTCAGTTACATGTCTGCAACATGCCTGTAACATGTCTGTAACATGTTTATGACATGTCTATAAAATGTCTGTAACACGGCTGTAACATGTCTATAAAATGTCTGTAACATGGCTGTAACATGTCCGTAACATGTCTATAACATATCTGTTACATGTCTGTAACATGTCTGTAACATGTCTGTAACATGTCTGTAACATGTCTCTAACATGTCTGTAACATGTCAGAAACATGTCTGCAACATGCCTGTAACATGTCTGTAACATGTTTGTGACATGTCTTTAAAATGTCAGTAACATGGCTGTAACATGTCTATAACATGTCTGTAACATGTTTGTGACATGTCTAAAAAATGTCTGTTACATGGCTGTAACATGTCTGTAACATGTCTGTAACATGTCTGTAACATGTCTGTAACATGTCTCTAACATGTCTGTAACATGTCTGTAACATGTCTGTAACATGTCTGTAACATGTCTGTAACATGTCTGTAACATGTCTGTAACATGTCTGTAACATGTCTGTAACATGTCTGTAACATGTCTGTAACATGTCTGTAACATGTTTTTAACATGTCTGTAACATGTCTGTAACATGTCTGTAACATGTCTGTAACATGTCTGTAACATGTCTGTAACATGTCTGTAACATGTCTGTAACATGTCTGTAACATGTCTGTAACATGTCTGTAACATGTCTGTAACATGTTTTTAACATGTCTGTAACATGTCTATAAAATGTCTGTAACATGGCTGTAACATGTCTGTAACATGTCTATAACATATCTGTAACATGTCTGTAACATGTCTGTAACATGTCTGTAACATGTCTGTAACATGTCTGTAACATGTCTGTAACATGTCTGTAACATGTCTGTAACATGTCTGTAACATGTCTGTAACATGTCTGTAACATGTCTGTAACATGTCTGTAACATGTCTGTAACATGTCTGTAACATGTCTGTAACATGTCTGTAACATGTCTGTAACATGTCTGTAACATGTCTGTAACATGTTTTTAACATGTCTGTAATATATCTGTAATATCTCTGTAATATATCTGTAACATGTCTTTAGAATGTCTGTAACATGTCTGTAGCATGTCTGTAACATGTCTGTAACATGTCTAAAACGTGTCTAAAACAGGTCTATAACATGTCTGTAACATGTCTATAACATGTCTGTAACATGTTTGTGACATGTCTGTAACATGTCTGTAACATGTCAGTTACATGTCTGTAACATGTCTGTAACATGTCTGTAACATGTCTGTAACATGTTTGTAACATGTCTATAAAATGTCTGTAACACGGCTGTAACATGTCTATAAAATGTCTGTAACATGGCTGTAACATGTCCGTAACATGTCTATAACATATCTGTTACATGTCTGTAACATGTCTGTAACATGTCTGTAACATGTCTGTAACATGTCTGTAACATGTCTGTAACATGTCTCTAACATGTCTGTAACATGTCAGAAACATGTCTGCAACATGCCTGTAACATGTCTGTAACATGTTTGTGACATGTCTATATAATGTCAGTAACATGGCTGTAACATGTCTATAACATGTCTGTAACATGTTTGTGACATGTCTAAAAAATGTCTGTTACATGGCTGTAACATGTCTGTAACATGTCTGTAACATGTCTGTAACATGTCTGTAACATGTCTGTAACATGTCTGTAACATGTTTGTAACATGTCTGTAACATGTCTGTAACATGTCTGTAACATGTCTGTAACATGTTTGTAACATGTCTGTAACATCTCTGTAACATGTCTGTAACATGTCTGTAACATGTTTGTAACATGTCTGTAACATGTTTTTAACATGTCTGTAACATGTCTGTAACATGTCAGTAACATGTCTGCAACATGTCTGCAACATGCCTGTAACATCTCTGTAACATGTCTGTAACATGTCTGTAACATGTTTGTAACATGTCTGTAACATGTTTTTAACATGTCTGTAACATGTCTATAAAATGTCTGTAACATGTCTGTAACATGTCTATAACATATCTGTAACATGTCTGTAACATGTGTAGTATGTGCGTTGAAACGTCTTTGACCGAGTATTACGTATAAACACTTGGGCTTTTCATCGAAAGGAAATTCAACTTGTGTAGGACTGACTAGGCTTCGTGCACTTCTTGCTCCGGGCTTTCTGCTTACCGGATGGGGCGGGGTTCTTTCCTAATCTCGTCCTACGGGCTCATAAAAACAAAGATTAAGTGCACTTCTGCTTCTCTGACTAAATGATAAAAAAAGGAAAGGTGTTTGCATAAGTCGGTTTGATCAATGAACTGGGTTATGGACGACTGATTTCGGAATAGGATGGTTGGGATGCACCAGATGTTATGTGTGCCCCCCCTCTTTACCCACCCTGCCTTGGTGACGCCGTTGTATAGCTTGGGTCACCCCTAGTATAATTTACATATTATTTACTGCGCTGCGGAACTACTGCATACCTATTGTTCCGGCGACGAACCATTGAGAGACTATTAGAAGTGAGTGGTGTGATTCATTTTGCTTACTGACTTCATTTATTACAAAGATCCAATTCAACTTCAAGGTAAAACATGATTAGGTTTCACAACGTATTTAGGACTTTAAGATATTAAGAAAATTTCTATGCGCACGGGGAACTAATTCATATCATTCTTTTCAAAGATAACTTAGTTGCAAAATCTACTCTCTCTCACATGACGGTACGTGGACGTTATTGACTGTCCATAATCATCTTAATTTATGCATACTGTTTCGATAGTTACTCACTCACAAAATCCGCTTCATGCTGTCGTAGGGCCCTCCGATGCAGGAGCTGTTGAGCTGTCGGTCCAAGAATTATTTAAATGATTATGGTAGATTCATGCGTGAGCGAAAGGAAAATTATAGATGACTGTGATAGTTCCTCATGCGCACATTTTTACAATGTTCAAGCTTTATGTAGGAAATACAAATTAATTAATACTATTGTTTAAAGGTAACTTTTAGAAATTATATCAACTGGGCGAACGATACTAAATTTTATGGCATTGCCATGTCACCTGGGCGTGCATTGCACGTTGATCGAAATTGAGTTGAGCGCTACGACACTACACGCGAAAAGGTTAGGTACCGCCACACGGTGCGAAAAGTCTAGCGCCGTCTCTCAAGGCAATAACTGAGCGTGGTCTCACTGTGCAATGATTTTAACGCAATCGTACTGTGAAGAAATATAGCAATACTCCAGAAAGTGTGTTTGCGTTTAACCAGTTGCAGATCTCCATTTATTGGACACCAAGTTGACCAATCTCACGGAAATCTGGCAACGAGTGGTGTTGACCCAAAGAAATCGTCGTCGCTGTAAAAAATCACCGCAATTAGCTTACAAAATTGCAAGTGAAAAGACACAAATATCACCTTTTTGTTTTGTATCGAATTTCATACACTGGCTATTATGACTATCTGATTCCGATTCCTTGACGCCTTTGGCATATATTTTTATATTGTCGGCGTGGGTATAAGTTGTTTAACAAGACGATGTGGACTTATAATTTATTTTGCCAAGTGTATTATATTTTTCAATAATTTTATATATTTCTGCTGTGCGAGCTTCACTATCGGAGCCAATTATTATACAGAAATGCGCACTCAGCATCTATTTATAGACAGAAGGTGGCGCTGTCGAAAATTCTCGAAGCAACTCTAACTGCATCAACTAACTGTTTAATGGTGTGATATTCTTGATTCTCTTTTGACACCATTCTTTCGCGAGAGGAATTGAGAGCGCCTTTTTACATAACAGTTGTTTTGAATTCGCTCTCTGTTAACTCTTAACAGAAAGCGTGCAGAGGAGTCCTAACGGCTGACCATCAACTTTGGCACACTACACATGTCTGTAACATGTCTGTAACATGTCTGTAACATGTCTGTAACATGTCTGTAACATGTCTGTAACATGTCTGTAACATGTCTGTAACATGTCTGTAACATGTCAGTAACATGTCTGTAACATGTCAGTAACATGTCTGTAACATGTTTGTAACATGTCTGTAATATGTTTTTAACAAGTCTGTAACATGTCTATAAAACGTCTGTAACATGGCTGTAACATGTCTGTAACATGTCTATAACATATCTGTAACATGTCTGTAACATGTCTGTAACATGTCAGTAACATGTCTGCAACATGTCTGTAACATGTCTGTAACATGTCTGTAACATGTGTGTAACATGTCTGTAACATGTCTGTAACATTTGTGTAACATGTCTGTAACATGTCTGTAACATGTCTGTAACATGTCTGTAACATGTCTGTAACATGTCTGTAACATGTCTGTATCATCTCTGTAACATGTCTGTAACATGTCTGTAACATGTTTTAACATGTCTGTAACATGTTTTTAACATGTCTGTAATATATCTGTAATATCTCTGTAATACATCTGTAACATGTCTTTAGAATGTCTGTAACATGTCTGTAGCATGTCTGTAACATGTCCGTAACATGTCTGTAACATGTTTTTAACATGTCTGTAATATATCTGTAATATCTCTGTAATATTTCTGTAACATGTCTTTAGAATGTCTGTAACATGTCTGTAGCATGGCTGTAACATGTCTGTAACATGTCTATAACATATCTGTAACATGTCTGTATTATGTCTGTAACATGTCAGTAACATGTCTGTAACATGTCTGTAACATGTCTGTAACATGTCTGTAACATGTCTGTAACATGTCTGTAATAGTCTGTAACATGTCTGTAACATGTCTGTAACATGTCTGTAACATGTCTGTAACATGTCTGTAACATGTCTGTAACATGTCTGTAACATGTCTGTAACATGTCTGTAACATGTCTGTAACATGTCTGTAACATGTCTGTAACATGTCTGTAGCATGTTTGTAACATGTCTGTAACATGTCTGTAACATCTCTGTAACATGTCTGTTACATCTCTGTAACATGTCTGTAACATGTCTGTAACATGTTTGTAACATGTCTGTAACATGTTTTTAACATGTCTGTAATATATCTGTAATATCTCTGTAATATATCTGTAACATGTCTTTAGAATGTCTGTAACATGTCTGTAACATGTCTGTAACATGTCTGTAACATGTCTGTAACATGTCAGTAACATGTCTGCAACATGCCTGTAACATGTCTGTAACATGTCTGTAACATGTTTGTGACATGTCTATAAAATGTCTGTAACATGGTCGTAACATGTCTGTAACATGTCCATTACATATCTGTAACATGTCTGTAACATGTCTGTAACATGTCTGTAACATGTCTATAACATGTCTGTAACATGTTTGTGACATGTCTATAAAATGTCTGTTACATAGCTGTAACATGTCTGTAACATGTCTGTAACATGTCTGTAACATGTTTGTGACATGTCTACAAAATTTCTGTTACATGGCTGTAACATGTCTGTAACATGTCTTTAACATTTCTGTAACATGTCTGTAACATGTCTGTAACATGTCTGTAACATCTCTGTAACATGTCTGTTACATGTCTGTAACATGTTTGTAACATGTCTGTAACATGTCTGTAATATATCTGTAATATCTCTGTAATATATCTGTAACATGTCTTTAGAATGTCTGTAACATGTCTGTAACATGTCCAAAACGTGTCTAAAACATGTCTATAACATGTCTGTTACATGTCTATAACATGTCTGTAACATGTTTGTGACATGTCTGTAACATGTCTGTAACATGTCTGTAACATGTCAGTAACATGTCTGCAACATGCCTGTAACATGTCTGTAACATGTTTGTGACATGTCTATAAAATTTCTGTAACACGGCTGTAACATGTCTGTAACATGTCTGTAACATGTCTGTAACATGTCTGTAACATGTCTGTAATATGTCTGTAACATGTCTGTAACATGTCTGTAACATGTCTGTAACATGTCTGTAACATGTCTGTAACATGTCTGTAACATGTCTGTAACATGTCTGTAACATGTCTGTAACATGTCAGTAACATGTCTGCAACATGCCTGTAACATGTCTGTAACATGTTTGTGACATGTATATAAAATGTCTGTAACATGGCTGTAACATGTCTGTAACATGTCCATAACATATCTGTAACATGTCTGTAACATGTCTGTAACATGTCTGTAACATGTCTGTAACATGTCTGTAACATGTCTGTAACATCTCTTTAACATGTCTGTAACATGTCTGTAACATGTATGTAACATGTCTGTAACATGTTTTTAACATGTCTGTCATAAAGTTGTAATATCTGTGTAACATGTCTATAACATGTTTGTAAAATGTCTGTAACATGTCTGTATCATGTCTGTAACATGTCTGTAACATGTCTGTAACATGTATGTAACATGTCAGTAACATGTCTGCAACATGCCTGTAACATGTCTGTAACATGTTTGTGACATGTCTATAAAATGTCTGTAACATGGCTGTAACATGTCTGTAACATGTCCATAACATATCTGTAACATGTCTGTAACATGTCTGTAACATGTCTGTAACATGTCTGTAACATGTCTATAACATGTCTGTAACATGTTTGTGACATGTCTATAACATGTCTGTAACATGTTTGTGACATGTCTATAAAATGTCTGTAACATGTCTGTAACATGTCTGTAACATGTCTGTAACATGTCTTTAACATGTCTGTAACATGTTTGTAACATGTCTGTAACATGTCTGTAACATGTCTGTAACATGTCTGTAACATGTCTGTAACATGTCTGTAACATGTCTGTAACATGTCTGTAACATGTCTGTAACATGTCTGTAACATGTCAGTAACATCTCTTTAACATGTCTGTAACATGTCTGTAACATGTCTGTAACATGTATGTAACATGTCTGTAGCATGTTTTTAACATGTCTGTAATAAATTTAAAATATCTGTGTAACATGTCTATAACATGTTTGTAAAATGTCTGTAACATGTCTGTAACATGTCTATAACATGTCTGTAACATGTTTGTGACATGTCTGTAACATGTCTGTAACATGTCTGTAACATGTCTGTAACATGTCTGTAACATGTCAGTAACATGTCTGCAACATGCCTGTAACATGTCTGTAACATGTTTGTGACATGTCTATAAAATGTCTGTAACATGTCTGTAACATGTCTGTAACATGTCTGTAACATGTCTGTAACATGTCTGTAACATGTCTGTAACATGTCTGTAACATGTCTGTAACATGTCTTTAACATGTCTGTAACATGTCTGTAACATGTATGTAACATGTCTGTAACATGTTTTTAACATGTCTGTCATAAATTTGTAATATCTGTGTAACATGTCTATAACATGTTTGTAAAATGTCTGTAACATGTCTGTAACATGTCTGTAACATGTCTGTAACATGTCTGTAACATGTCTGTAACATGTCTGTAACATGTCTGTAACATGTCTGTAACATGTCAGTAACATGTCTGCAACATGCCTGTAACATGTCTGTAACATGTTTGTGACATGTCTATAAAATGTCTGTAACATGGCTGTAACATGTCTGTAACATGTCTGTAACATGTCTGTAACATGTCTGTAACATGTCTGTAACATGTCTGTAACATGTCTGTAACATGTCTGTAACATGTCTGTAACATGTCTATAACATGTCTGTAACATGTCTGTAACATGTCTGTAACATGTCTGTAAAATGTCTGTAACATGTCTGTAACATGTCTGTAACATGTCTGTAACATGTCTGTAACATGTCTGTAACATGTTTGTAACATGTCTGTAAAATGTCTGTAACATGTCTGTAACATGTCTGTAACATGTCTTTAACATGTCTGTAACATGTCTGTAACATGTCTGTAACATGTCTGTAACATGTCTGTAACATGTCTGTAACATGTCTGTAACATGTCTGTAACATGTCTGTAACATGTCTGTAACATGTCTGTAACATGTCTGTAACATGTCTGTAATATGTCTGTAATATGTCTGTAACATGTCTGTAACATGTCTGTAAAATGTCTGTAACATGTCTGTAACATGTCTGTAACATGTCTAAAACATGTCTGTAACATGTCTGTAACATGTCTGTAACATGTCTGTAACATGTCTGTAACATGTCTGTAACATGTCTGTAACATGTCTGTAACATGTCTGTAACATGTCTGTAACATGTCTGTAACATGTCTGTAACATGTCTGTAACATGTCTGTAACATGTCTGTAACATGTCTGTAACATGTCTGTAACATGTCTGTAACATGTCTGTAACATGTCTGTAACATGTCTGTAACATGTCTGTAACATGTCTGTAACATGTCTGTAACATGTCTGTAAAATGTCTGTAACATGTCTGTAACATGTCTGTAACATGTCTGTAACATGTCTGTAACATGTCTGTAACATGTCTGTAACATGTCTGTAACATGTCTGTAACATGTCTGTCGTAACATGTCTGTAACATGTCTGTAACATGTCTGTAACATGTCTGTAACATGTCTGTAACATGTCTGTAACATGTCTGTAACATGTCTGTAACATCTCTTTAACATGTCTGTAACATGTCTGTAATATCTGTGTAACATGTCTATAACATGTTTGTAAAATGTCTGTAACATGTCTGTAACATGTCTATAACATGTCTGTAACATGTTTGTGACATGTCTGTAACATGTCTGTAACATGTCTGTAACATGTCTGTAACATGTCTGTAACATGTCTGTAACATGTCTGTAACATGTCTGTAACATGTCTGTAACATGTTTGTGACATGTCTATAAAATGTCTGTAACATGGCTGTAACATGTCTGTAACATGTCTGTAACATGTCTGTAACATGTCTGTAACATGTCTGTAACATGTCTGTAACATGTCTGTAACATGTCTGTAACATGTCTGTAACATGTCTGTAACATGTCTGTAACATGTCTGTAACATGTCTGTAACATGTCTGTAACATGTCTGTAACATGTCTGTAACATGTTTTTAACATGTCTGTAACATAAATTTGTAATATCTGTGTAACATGTCTATAACATGTTTGTAAAATGTCTGTAACATGTCTGTAACATGTCTGTAACATGTCTGTAACATGTCTGTAACATGTCTGTAACATGTCTGTAACATGTCTGTAACATGTCTGTAACATGTCTGTAACATGTCTGTAACATGTCTGTAACATGTTTGTAACATGTCTATAAAATGTCTGTAACATGTCTGTAACATGTCTGTAACATGTCTGTAACATGTCTGTAACATGTCTGTAACATGTCTGTAACATGTCTGTAACATGTCTGTAACATGTCTATAACATGTCTGTAACATGTTTGTGACATGTCTATAAAATGTCTGTTACATGGCTGTAACATGTCTGTAACATGTCTGTAACATGTCTGTAACATGTCTGTAACATGTCTGTAACATGTTTGTGACATGTCTGTACAAAATGTCTGTTACATGGCTGTAACATGTCTGTAACATGTCTGTAACATGTCTGTAACATGTCTGTAACATGTCTGTAACATGTCTGTAACATGTCTGTAACATGTCTGTAACATGTCTGTAACATGTCTGTAACATGTCTGTAACATGTCTGTAACATGTCTGTAACATGTCTGTAACATGTCTGTAACATGTCTGTAACATGTCTGTAACATGTCTGTAAAATGTCTGTAACATGTCTGTAACATGTCTGTAACATGTCTGTAACATGTCTGTAACATGTCTGTAACATGTCTGTAACATGTCTGTAACATGTCTGTAACATGTCTGTAACATGTCTGTAACATGTCTGTAACATGTCTGTAACATGTCTGTAACATGTCTGTAACATGTCTGTAACATGTCTGTAACATGTTTGTAACATGTCTGTAACATGTTTTTAACATGTCTGTAATATATCTGTAATATGTCTGTAATATATCTGTAACATGTCTGTAACATGTCTGTAACATGTCTGTAACATGTCTGTAACATGTCTAAAACGTGTCTAAAACATGTCTATAACATGTCTGTAACATGTCTATAACATGTCTGTAACATGTTTGTGACATGTCTGTAACATGTCTGTAACATGTCTGTAACATGTCTGTAACATGTCTGTAACATGTCTGTAACATGTCTGTAACATGTCTGTAACATGTCTGTAACATGTCTGTAACATGTCTGTAACATGTCTGTAACATGTCTGTAACATGTTTTTAACATGTCTGTAATAAATTTGTAATATCTGTGTAACATGTCTATAACATGTTTGTAAAATGTCTGTAACATGTCTGTAACATGTCTGTAACATGTCTGTAACATGTCTGTAACATGTCTGTAACATGTCAGTAACATGTCTGCAACATGCCTGTAACATGTCTGTTACATGTTTGTGACATGTCTATGAAATGTCTGTAACATGGCTGTAACATGTCTGTAACATGTCCATAACATATCTGTTACATGTCTGTAACATGTCTGTAACATGTCTGTAACATGTCTATAACATGTCTGTAACATGTTTGTGACATGTCTATAAAATGTCTGTAACATGTCTGTAAAATGTATGTAACATGTCTGTAACATGTTTTTACCATGTCTGTAATAAATTTGTAATATCTGTGTAACATGTCTATAACATGTTTGTAAAATGTCTGTAACATGTCTGTAACATGTCTGTAACATGTCTGTAACATGTCTGTAACATGTCTGTAACATCTCTTTAACATGTCTGTAACATGTCTGTAACATGTCTGTAACATGTATGTAACATGTCTGTAACATGTTTTTAACATGTCTGTAATAAATTTGTAATATCTGTGTAACATGTCTATAACATGTTTGTAAAATGTCTGTAACATGTCTGTAACATGTCTGTAACATGTCTGTAACATGTCTGTAACATGTCTGTAACATGTCTGTAACATGTCAGTAACATGTCTGCAACATGCCTGTAACATGTCTGTAACATGTTTGTGACATGTCTATAAAATGTCTGTAACATGTCTGTAACATGTCTGTAACATGTCTATAACATATCTGTAACATGTCTGTAACATGTCTGTAACATGTCTGTAACATGTCTGTAACATGTCTGTAACATGTCTATAACATGTCTGTAACATGTTTGTGACATGTCTATAAAATGTCTGTTACATGGCTGTAACATGTCTGTAACATGTCTGTAACATGTCTGTAACATGTCTGTAACATGTCTGTAACATGTCTGTAACATGTCTGTAACATGTTTGTGACATGTCTACAAAATTTCTGTTACATGGCTGTAACATGTCTGTAACATGTCTGTAACATGTCTGTAACATGTCTGTAACATGTCTGTAACATGTCTGTAACATGTCTGTAACATGTCTGTAACATGTCTGTAAAATGTCTGTAACATGTTTGTAACATGTCTGTAACATGTCTGTAACATGTTTTTAACATGTCTGTAATATGTCTGTAATATGTCTGTAATATATCTGTAACATGTCTTTAGAATGTCTGTAACATGTCTGTAGCATGTCTGTAACATGTCTGTAACATGTCTAAAACGTGTATAAAACATGTCTATAACATGTCTGTAACATGGCTGTAACATGTCTGTAACATGGCTGTAACATGTCTACAACATGTCTGTAACATGTGAGTAATATGTGAGTAACATGTCTGCATCATTGATGCAACATGTCTGTAACATATGTATTTGTGACATTTCTGCAATATGCCTGTAACATGTCTGCATCATGTATGCAACATGTCTGCAATATGTCTGTAACATGTCTGCAACATGTCTGTAACATGTCTGTAACATGTCTGTAACATGTCTGTAACATGTCTGTAACATGTCGGTAACATGCCTGTAGCATGTCTGTAACATGTCTGTAACATGTCTAAAACGTGTATAAAACATGCCTATAACATGTCTGTAACATGTCTGCATCATTAATGCAACATTTTTGCAACATGCCTGTAACATGTCTGCATCATGTATGCAACATGTCTGCAATTTGTCTGTAACATGTCTGTAACATGTCCGTAACATGTCTGTAACATGTCCGTAACATGTCTTTAACATGTCCGTAACATGTCTGTAACATGTCTGTAACATGTCTGTAACATGTCTGTAAAATGTCTTTAACCTGTCTGTAACATGTCTGCATCATGTATGCAACATATCTGTAACATGTCTGTAACTTGTCTGTAACATGTCTGTAACATGTCGGTAACTTGTCTGTAACATGTCTGTAACATGTCTGTAACATGTCTGTAACATGTCTGTAACATGTCTGTAACATGTCTGTATCATGTCTGTAGCATGTCTGTATCATGTCTGTAACATGTCTGTAACATGTCTGTAACATGTCTGTAACATGTCTATAAAACGTCTGTTACATGTCTGTAACATGTCCTTAGCTTGTCTGTAACATGTCCTAAACATGTCTGCAACATGTCTGTAACAAGTCAATAACATGTCTGTAACATGTCTGTAACATGTCTGTATCATGTCTGTAACATATCTGTAACATGTCTGTAACTTGTCTGTAACATGTCTGTAACATGTCGGTAACATGTCTGTAACATGTCTGTAACATGTCTGTAACATGTCTGTAACATGTCTGTAACATGTCTGTAACATGTCTGTAACATGTCTGTAACATGTCTGTAACATGTCTGTATGTCTGTAACATGTCTGTAACATGTCTGTAACATGTCTGTAACATGTCTGTAACATGTATGTAACATGTCTGTAACATGTCTGTAACATGTCTGTAACATGTCTGTAACATGTCTGTAACATGTCTGTTAAATGTCTGTAACATGTCTGTAACATGTCTGTAATCATGTATGCAACATGTCTGTAACATGTCTATAACATATCTTGTCACATGTCTATGACATGTAAGTAACATGTCTGCAACATGCCTGTAACATGTCTGTAACATTTCTGTAAAATGTCTTTAACATGTCTGTGACATGTCTGTAACAAGTCTGTAACATGTCTGTAACATGTCTGTAACATGTTTGTGACATGTCTATAAAATGTCTGTTACATGGCTGTAACATGTCTGTAACATGTCTGTAACATGTCTGTAACATGTCTGTAACATGTCTGTAACATGTCTGTAACATGTCTGTAACATGTTTGTGACATGTCTACAAAATTTCTGTTACATGGCTGTAACATGTCTGTAACATGTCTTTAACATGTCTGTAACATGTCTGTAACATATCTGTAACATGTCTGTAACATGTCTGTAACATGTCTTTAACATGTCTGTAACATCTCTGTAAAATGTCTGTAACATGTTTGTAACATGTTTGTAACATGTCTGTAACATGTTTTTAACATGTCTGTAATATATCTGTAATATCTCTGTAATATATCTGTAACATGTCTTTAGAATGTCTGTAACATGTCTGTAGCATGTCTGTAACATGTCTGTAACATGTCTAAAACGTGTCTAAAACATGTCTATAACATGTCTGTAACATGTCTATAACATGTCTGTAACATGTTTGTGACATGTCAAAAAAATGTCTGTAACATGGCTGTAACATGTCTGTAACATGTCTACAACATGTCTGTAACATGTGAGTAATATGTGAGTAACATGTCTGCATCATTGATGCAACATGTCTGTAACATATTTGTGACATTTCTGCAATATGCCTGTAACATGTCTGCATCATGTATGCAACATGTCTGCAATATGTCTGTAACATGTCTGCAACATGTCTGTAACATGTCTGTAACATGTCTGTAACATGTCTGTAACATGTCGGTAACATGTTGGTAACATGCCTGTAGCATGTCTGTAACATGTCTGTAACATGTCTAAAACGTGTATAAAACATGTCTATAACATGTCTGTAACATGTCTGCATCATTAATGCAACATTTTTGCAACATGCCTGTAACATGTCTGCATCATGTATGCAACATGTCTGCAATTTGTCTGTAACATGTCTGTAACATGTCTGTAACATGTCTGTAACATGTCTGTAACATGTCCGTAACATGTCTGTAACATGTCTGTAACATGTCTGTAACATGTCTGTAACATGTCTGTAACATGTCTGTAAAATGTCTGTAACATGTCTGTAACATGTCTGTAACATGTCTGTAACATGTCTGTAACATGTCTGTAACATGTCTGTAACATGTCTGTAACATGTCTGTAACATGTCTGTAACATGTCTGTAACATGTCTGTAACATGTCTGTAACATGTCTGTAACATGTCTGTAACATGTTTGTAACATGTCTGTAACATGTTTTTAACATGTCTGTAATATATCTGTAATATCTCTGTAATATATCTGTAACATGTCTTTAGAATGTCTGTAACATGTCTGTAGCATGTCTGTAACATGTCTGTAACATGTCTAAAACGTGTATAAAACATGTCTATAACATGTCTGTAACATGTCTGTAACATGTCTGTAACATGTTTGTGACATGTCAAAAAAATGTCT
The DNA here is from genome assembly GCA_018904035.1 of Zaprionus ornatus. Lineage (NCBI taxonomy): Eukaryota > Metazoa > Arthropoda > Insecta > Diptera > Drosophilidae > Zaprionus > Zaprionus ornatus. The sequence continues at coordinate 755,363 of JAEIFZ010000004.1, read as the reverse complement.
GTAACATGTCTGTAACATGTCTGTAACATGTCTGTAACATGTCTGTAACATGTGGTAATATGTGTGTAACATGTCTGTAACATGTCTGCAACATGTCTGTAACATATTTGTGACATTTCTGCAATATGCCTGTAACATGTCTGTCATGTCTGTAACATGTCTGTAACATGTCTGTAACATGTCTGTAACATGTCTGTAACATGTCTGTAACATGTCTGTAACATGTCTGTAACATGTCTGTAACATGTCTGTAACATGTCGGTAACATGTCTGGTAACATGCCTGTAACATGTCTGTAACATGTCTGTAACATGTCTGTAACATGTGTGTAAAACATGTCTATAACATGTCTGTAACATGTCTGTATCATTAATGTAACATTTCTGTAACATGTCTGTAACATGTCTGTAACATGTCTGTAACATGTCTGCAACATGTCTGTAACATGTCTGTAACATGTCTGTAACATGTCTGTAACATGTCTGTAACATGTCTGTAACATGTCTGTAACATGTCTGTAACATGTCTGTAACATGTCTGTAACATGTCTGTAACATGTCTGTAACATGTCTGTAACATATCTGTAACATGTCTGTAACATGTCTGTAACATGTCTGTAACATGTCTGTAACTTGTCTGTAACATGTCTGTAACATGTCTGTAACATGTCTGTAACATGTCTGTAACATGTCTGTATCATGTCTGTAACATGTCTGTAACATGTCTGTAACATGTCTGTAACATGTCTGTAACATGTCTGTAACATGTCTGTAACATGTCTGTAACATGTCTGTAACATGTCTGTAACATGTCTGTAACATGTCTGTAACATGTCTATAACATGTCTGTTACATGTCTGTAACATGTCTGTAACATGTCTGTAACATGTCTGTAACATGTCTGTAACATGTCTGTAACATGTCAATAACATGTCTGTAACATGTCTGTAACATGTCTGTATCATGTCTGTAACATGTCTGTAACATGTCTGTAACATGTCTGTAACATGTCTGTAACATGTCGGTAACTTGTCTGTAACATGTCTGTAACATATCTGTAACATGTCTGTAACATGTCTGTAACATGTCTGTAACATGTCTGTAACATGTCTGTAACATGTTTGTAACATGTCTGTAACATGTCTGCATTATGTATGCAACATGTCTGTATCATTTCTGTAACATGTCCTTAACATGTCTGTAGCATGTCTGTAACATGTCTGTTAAATGTCTGTAACATGTCTGTAACATGTCTGTCATCATGTCTGCAACATGTCTGTTACATGTCTATAACATGTCTGTAACATGTCTGTAACATGTCAGTAACATGTCTGTAACATGTCTGTAACATGTCTGTAACATGTCTGTAACATGTCTGTAACATGTCTGTAACATGTCTGTAACATGTCTGTAACATGTCTGTAACATGTCTGTAACATGTCTGTAACATGTCTGTAACATGTCTGTAACATGTCTGTAACATGTCTGCAACATGTCTGTAACATGTCTGTAACATGTCTGTAACATGTCTGTAACATGTCTGTAACATGTCTGTAACATGTCTGTATCATATTTGTCACATGTCTATAACATGTCAGTAACATGTCTGCAACATGCCTGTAACATGTCTGTAACATGTCCTTGGCATGTCTGTAATATGTCTGTAACATGTATGTAACATGTCCTTAACATGTCTGTAGCATGTCTGTAACATGTCTATAACATGTCTTCATCATGTATGCAACATGTCTGTAACATGTCTATAATATATTTGTCACATGTCTATAACATGTCAGTAACATGTCTGCAACATGCCTGTAACATGTCTGTAACATGTCCTTAACATGTCAGTAACATGTCTGTAACATGTCTGTAACATGTCTGTATCATCTCTGTAACATGTCTGTAACATGTCTGTAACATGTCTGTAACATGTCTGTAACATGTTTTAACATGTCTGTAGCATGTTTTTAACATGTCTGTAATATATCTGTAATATCTCTGTAATACATCTGTAACATGTCTTTAGAATGTCTGTAACATGTCTGTAGCATGTCTGTAACATGTCCGTAACATGTCTGTAACATGTTTTTAACATGTCTGTATCATCTCTGTAACATGTCTGTAACATGTCTGTAACATGTCTGTAACATGTCTGTAACATGTTTTAACATGTCTGTAACATGTTTTTAACATGTCTGATATATATTTGTAATATCATGTCTATAACATATCTGTAACATGTCTGAAACATATCTGTAACATGTCTGAAACATGTCTGTAACATGTCTGTAACATGTCTGTAACATGTCTGTAACATGTCTGTAGCATGTTTCTAACATGTCTGTAACATGTCTCTAACATGTCTATTACATGTCTGTAACATGTTTGTGACATGTCTATAAAATGTCTGTTACATGTCTGTAACATGTCTGTAACATGTCTGTAACATGTCAGTAACATGTCTGCAACATGCCTTTTACATGTCTGTAACATGTTTGTGACATGTCTATAAAATGTCTGTAACATGGCTGTAACATGTCTGTAACATGTCTATAACATATCTGTAACATGTCTGTAACATGTCTATAACATGTCTGTAACATGTCTGTAACATGTCTGTAACATGTCTGTAACATGTCTGTAACATGTCTGTAACATGTCTATAACATGTCTGTAACATGTTTGTGACATGTCTATAAAATGTCTGTTACATGGCTGTAACATGTCTGTAACATGTCTGTAACATGTCTGTAACATGTCTGTAACATGTTTGTGACATGTCTACAAAATTTCTGTTACATGGCTGTAACATGTCTGTAACATGTCTGTAACATGTCTGTAACATGTCTGTAACATGTCTGTAACATGTCTGTAACATGTCTGTAACATGTCTGTAACATGTCTGTAACATGTCTGTAACATGTCTGTAACATGTCTGTAACATCTCTGTAACATGTCTGTAACATGTCTGTAACATGTTTGTAACATGTCTGTAACATGTTTTTAACATGTCTGTAATATATCTGTAATATCTCTGTAATATATCTGTAACATGTCTTAAGAATGTCTGTAACATGTCTGTAGCATGTCTGTAACATGTCTGTAACATGTCTGAAACGTGTCTAAAACATGTCTATAACATGTTTGTGACATGTCAAAAAAATGTCTGTAACATGGCTGTTAAATGTCTACAACATGTCTGTAACATGTGAGTAATATGTGAGTAACATGTCTGCATCATTTATGCAACATGTCTGTAACATATTTGTGACATTTCTGCAATACGCCTGTAACATGTCTGCATCATGTATGCAACATGTCTGCAATATGTCTGTAACATGTCTGCAACATGTCTGTAACATGTCTGTAACATGTCTGTAACATGTCTGTAACATGTCGGTAACATGTCGGTAACATGCCTGTAACATGTCTGCATCATTAATGCAACATTTTTGTAACATATTTGTGACATGTCTGCAACATGCCTGTAACATGTCTGCATCATGTATGCAACATGTCTGTAACATGTCTGTAACATGTCTGTAACATGTCTGTAACATGTCCGTAACATGTCCGTAACATGTCTGTAACATGTCTGTAACATGTCTGTAACATGTCTGTAACATGTCTGTAACCTGTCTGTAACATGTCTGCATCATGTATGCAACATGTCTGTAACATTTCTGTAACATGTCTGTAACATGTCTGTAACATGTCTGTAACATGTCTGTAACATGTCTGTAACATGTCTGTAACATGTCTGTAACATGTCTGTAACATGTCTGTAACATGTCTGTAGCATGTCTGTAACATGTCTGTAACATGTCTGTAACATGTCTGTAACATGTCTGTAACATGTCTGTAACATGTCTGTAACATGTCTGTAACATGTCTGTAACATGTCTGTAACATGTCTGTAACATGTCTGTAACATGTCTGTAACATGTCTGTAACATGTCTGTAACATGTCTGTAACATGTTTGTGACATGTCTATAAAATGTCTGTTACATGTCTGTAACATGTCCTTAGCATGTCTGTAACATGTCCTAAGCATGTCTGCAACATGTCTGTAACATGTCTGTAACATGTCTATAACATGTCTGTAACATGTCTGTAACATGTCTGTAACATGTCTGTAACATGTCTGTAACATGTCTGTAACATGTCTGTAACATGTCTGTAAATTGTCTGTAACATGTCTGTAACATGTCTGTAACATGTCTGTAACATGTCTGTAACATGTCTGTAACATGTCTGTAACATGTCTGTAACATGTCTGTAACATGTCTGTAACATGTCTGCATTATGTATGCAACATGTCTGTATCATTTCTGTAACATGTCCTTAACATGTCTGTAGCATGTCTGTAACATGTCTGTAACATGTCTGTAAAATGTCTGTAACATGTCTGTAACATGTCTTCATCATGTATGCAACATGTCTGTTACATGTCTGTAACACATTTGTCACTTGTCTATGACATGTCAGTAACATGTCTGCAACATGCCTGTAACATGTCTGTAACATTTCTGTAAAATGTCTTTAACATGTCTGTGACATGTCTGTAACAAGTCTGTAACATGTCTGCATCATGTATGCAACATGTCTGTAACATTTCTGTAAAATGTCTGTAACATGTCTGTAACATGTCTGTAACATGTCTGTAACATGTCTGTAACATGTCTGTATCATGTCTGTAACATGTCTGTAACATGTCTGTAACATGTCTGTATCATGTCTGTAACATGTCTGTAAAATGTCTGCATTATGTATGCAACATGTCTGTATCATTTCTGTAAAGAGTCTGTAACATGTCTGTAACATGTCTTTAACATGTCTGTAATATCTCTGTAACATGTCTGTAATATGTCTGCAACATGTCTGTATCAAGTCAGTAACATGTCTGTAACATGTCTGTAACATGTCTGTAACATGTCTGTAACATATCTGTAACATGTCTGTAACATGTCTGTATCATGTCTGTAACATGTCTGTAATATGTCTGTAATATGTCTGTAATATGTCTGTAACATGTCTGTAACATGTCTGTAACATGTCTGTAACATGTTTGTAACATGTCTGTAACATGTCTGTAACATGTCTGCATTATGTATGCAACATGTCTGTATCATTTCTGTAACGAGTCTGTAACATGTCTGTAACATGTCTGTAACATGTCTGCATCATGTATGCAACATATCTGTAACATATGGCCGTCAGCCGTCAGAGACAGTAAAGGGAATCGCATGGAACCCTAGCTTTGGTTGAGGTACGTGCCGTCCTTGCTCCTACTGTCGGAAGTGCGGCTATACTCTCCACGTGAGGGCGGCTGGAAGCAGGCCCCTAGCACGGTCATGTCTCTGCTAGGGGTGCTGACTAATTGTAGTCGGGCGAAGATTGTGATTCTATAAATCACCCCAATCCAAGGCGGAACAGCATACGCCAGGGGATGCATGGCCGGGGGGTAGCCCGGTCGTTAGTATGCGGACTCTGGATACCTGTCGCCCTCCAGTTTCATCTAGACTTCCCACGGCACGCGGGCTATGCCGTGGGCGACCTTCCCTTCCCGCCTACTCGTGGGTCCAAACCATGGATATAAATTTTATAAAAGATAAGTCCGATGCGACTTCGACAGCATCAACCCAGGGCGAGGCCTTAACGGCCGAACCCAACAACAGCACTGCAGCCAGTGGGCTGCTAGCTTCCACCCCCAATACCACGGGTCTTGGCCCTGGTACTTTAGGGGACCCGGACAGGCCACGGACTCCCTTGGACGATGAGTTCGCCAGTGCTGATTTCTCGTCCAATAGCTGCTCAGGCCGCCAGCAGCTCGTCGAGGTGATGTCCTCTGAAACTGAAGCTGACGCTGACCTGATCAGCCTCGCTGACGACGCTTCCGTGGCCTCGCAGAGGTCAGGTCTCACGGAAGCAGGCTCTCAGATACAGAGGCTGCGACTGGACTCTGAGAACACCTTTGTGAAAATGAAGACCCGTGAGAAGAGGCTTTTCAAAGCCGCACTCGCAAAGAGTTCGAGCAGAGCAGAAGCTCTGGCTATCGCCACCGCGCCCCCCGTGGAAACCAAGGCCAAACGGACGCGCGCTGACGATACCGTCCTCGAACCTCAAGGGTCTTCAAAGAAGCCCAAAAAGACTCATGTGGAGTCCACAAAGCCACCTCTCAGCCAGGTGTCGAGCAGCGTGAAACTGGGCTTCACTTCGGCTGACTCAAAAATCTCGCTTTCACCGGAGCAAGTGGCCACGGTGAAAGCTAGCATTGCCAAGGCTCTGCTGCTTCATCCCACATCGGGTGCCAGTCCGGGTTTCGAGGGTTGCATACCTCGAAATGAATGGCTGCTCCTGGTGTGCGAGGATAGCCGCACTGCCGACTGGGTCAGGGGAGCCGTTGGACACATCAGGTCCATCAGCTCCCTTGACATTAAACTACTGGAGGAGTCCGAGTTCCCCAAAGCTCACCTCATTAGAGGATACTTCCCCAGTAGTGCTGGACTCACACCCGCCGATATTTTGCGATACCTTGGTATCCAAAACGAGGAGCTGTTCTCGACAAAACAGTGGCGGGTGGTCCAGCATACCCTCAACGGTACTACGACCCACCTCGCGATGTTGGTCGACGAGGAGTCGTATAAGGCTCTGACGGAGTGCAACGGGAAGGTGAAATTCGTCTTTGGACGAGTCAAACTTCTCCTGAAGAACTCCGTCCCCAGAGCCTCTCCCTCCCCGGCCCGTCCCCCATCCCCCTCTCCAACCATTCCCCTCCCTCCAGCGCACCTCCGGAAGCGTCAAAGGTGGCCCCTACCTATGCGACAGCAGTGGCTGCCGCACAGGTAGCGTCCACCAGTGCTGCGGCCGCAGTGGCGCTGAAAGCCCCCATCCCCAAACCCCCGACCATTCTGGTCTCCGCCCCTAACCCCTCAACGGGCCGCACCAGGCCGGTGGCTGGCAGCGGGCGCCTCCTGGCCCCTGCCAGACCCACAGTCAGCGCTGCGCGCAAACAACCCGCAAGGACACCTCCCGCGACTGGGATCGCTAGGCGACCTCCCCCGAGCAGCTCAGCCAGACTGCCGAAGGGCATCCGAGGCAACGACTCTCGGAGGGGCAAGGCATGTGGCCTTGTCACCAAGGCGCTGAGAGAGGATGCGGAGCGCAACTAGAGTGCTCCAGGCGAACCTGCACCACGCCAGAGGAGCGACAGCCACCCTGTGCAGGGTCGTCTGTAAAGAGGAGATTGACCTGGCTCTCGTCCAAGAGCCATGGTTAATAGGTGGCCTCGTCCGTGGACTATCATGCGGATCATGTAAGTTATTATATGACCGTATGGAAGGTGCCCCTCGCACTGCTATACTGATCAATAACAGTGTGAGACACTTTCCTTTAACCAACTTCATTCACAGAGACCTGGTGGCAACGGCTATGGAGGTAGCCACTGCTGATGGCGTCCGGGAAGTGGTGATCGCCTCTGCTTACTTCCCGGGCGATGTGGATGACGTACCCCCGCAGAGGTTCAGCGGCTTGTGGGACTCTGCCGCCTCCACAACAAGCCGCTCGTGATTGGCTATGATGCCAACGCCCATCACACAATCTGGGGGAGCAGCGACGTCAACAAACGTGGTGAGTCTCTCCTTGATTATCTAATGTGTTGTCATTTAGAGATAGCGAAGGTGGGGTGTAAACCGACGTTTATTAATTCTATTAGGGAAGAGGTATTAGATCTCACCCTAATAAGCAGCTCAATGGCGAGTTCGCTTATAAACTGGCGGGTCACAGACGAAGCCACCTTGTCGGACCATCACCACATCAGGTTCGACCTTCCTGGCCAAGTCGAGATCCGCCAGAACTCCTTTTGTCCTAAAAAGACAAATTGGGAACTCTTCAAAGCCTCTGTGGCTTTGAAGGCAGACATGTTGATCAGCAATCCTAACTCTGTCAGTGAGATAGAACTTGCTGCCAACCTGCTCCAAGATGTGCTAATTACGTCCTTCGAAGCCAGCTCAGTTCGGAAGACACTAACGGTCAACTGTAAAGTTCCTTGGTGGAACGAAGAGCTGGCTGCTCAAAGAAGGAAGGTTAGAAGCCTTTTCAACAAGGCCAGATCTAACCGTATAAGTTGGGACGTCTATAGGGACGCTCTCACAAACTATAATAAGAACATTACACGCTCCAAACGCGATACGTGGCGCAGCTACTGTGGTAGCATAGAATCTCTGCCAGAGGCAGCGAGACTCCACAAGGTATTAGCCAAAGGATCGTCTAATGGTATAGGGCTTCTAAAAAGAGCAGATGGCACTTTCACTCAAGATCGTAGGGAAGCACTTGAACTTTTACTACAAGTTCACTTCCCAGGTTCCGTGGCCAACCCAGATCTCTCCAGTCACGTTGACGCCACCTGGTCACCTGACTCACGTGGAACCAGTTTATCTGGTACCATCTACGATCCTGAAAAGGTCAAATGGGCTGTAGATTCCTTCGCTCCCTTCAAAACCCCAGGGGGTGATCAAATCTTTCCCGCACTTCTCCAAAACAGTCTGGATCATATCCTCGATCCACTGGTCGGCCTTCTTAGAACCAGTCTCACGTGGGGACACATACCCTACTCTTGGAGGAGAGTCAATGTGGTATTCATCCCCAAACAGGGGAATCGTCCTCTTGACCAGCCTAAGTCCTACCGGCCGATCAGCCTTACCTCCTTTCTGCTCAAGACTGCGGAAAGGCTCCTAGACTTGCACATTCGGTGCTCTCTGCAGGAAAACAACCCTCTGCACCCCACGCAGTTCGCGTATATAGCCGGTAGATCGACAGAGGTCGCTCTCCACAAATTAGTGAGTAAGATCAAAAAGGCCTTCGTATCAAAGAACATTGCTCTGTGCTCTTTTCTTGATATAGAGGGTGCTTTCGATAACACCGGCTACGGGTCTATCTCTACTGCGCTTGAGCGCAGGAACATTGCCCGTCCCATAATCCGGTGGATTGACGCCATGCTCAAACACCGGACTATCTCCTCTACCCTGGACACGACGACCGCCCATATTAGTGCGGTAAAAGGGTGTCCCCAGGGAGGGGCTCTATCCCCTTTGCTCTGGTCCCTAGTAGTTGACGAACTACTAATCATACTCGCAGAACAGGGCGTGGAAGCGATTGGCTATGCCGACGACCTGGCTCTCGTAGTGAACGGGAACTATGCCAACACCGTGACAGAGCTGATGCAATCAGCTCTGAACACGGTCAGTAGATGGTGCGATGATGTAGGTCTTAGCATCAATCCTCAAAAGGCAATCATTGTTCCCTTCACTAAGCGTTACTCTATTGACATTGGTCAATTACATATTGGCGGCTCTCCTGTGGAACTTTCCAACGAAGTCAAATATCTAGGGGTAACCCTTGATAAGCGACTAAACTGGATATCACTGCATATCACTCTATCAAAGGCCACTCATGCCATGTGGGCATGTAGAAGGCTTTTCGGTAAAATATGGGGTCTCAAATCCTGCACCATTAGGTGGCTTTTTGAGATGATGGTAAGACCGATCGTAACCTACGCTGCTATTGTGTGGTGGCCCAAGGTTACGCAGGTACTGCCATCAATAAATGCACGAAATTGCATAGGCTGCTCTGCCTTTCCTTGACAGGTGCACTCCGCACCTGTCCCACTGCAGCAATGGAATCGATTTTGAATCTGACTCCGCTGCATATCCGTATAAAAGAAGTTGCTGCTATGAGCCTTCTTAGAATCAAGCTCCAATCTGGGCTTCTAGCTACCGAATCTGGGCATGCTAGCCTACTCAAAGATATTCCTGGCTTAGAGATCTGCACTAGATCAGATTCTATGACCAAGGAACTCTTCTTTGGTGCAAAATTTAGAACCCTCATCCCGGACCGCAGGGTTTGGGATGCTGGCAACCCCATCAGAGACCCAAATGGTATACATTGGTACACCGACGGGTCAAAGACTGAACAGGGGGTTGGAGCTGGGATACATGGTCCCAACTCCAGGACCTCGATTGCTATGGGCAACTGGCCCACAGTTTTCCAATCAGAGGTTCACGCCATTGAGTTCTGCTGGCGTCTTATCCTTGAGAAGGGGACTAGAGGAGCGACAGCCAAGCGGCTATACTAGCCCTCTCCTCAAAAAAATTAGGCTCGCGTATGGTGGCTGACTGCTGGAATTGTCTCCAGAGGCTGTCAATAAGGAATAAAGTCACCCTTATTTGGGTACCTGGGCACTCTGGCTTCTAGGGCAATGAGCTGGCGGACGAACTAGCGAGGGCTGGTTCATCAGCCACCTTGCTCGGCCCCGAACCCTTCTGTGGCGTGGGGTGGTCTACTATCTCCTCCTTTGTGAAAACCTGGGCTGGAAGATTGACTGAACGCTACTGGTTCTTCAAACCAGGGATGCGGCAGGCTAAAGAGCAAGCTACTCTCCAGGAGAGACCTCTATCTCCTTGTTGGCTACCTAAGTGGCCACCACTTGGTGAACTACAAACTCAAAAAAATGCGTTTGTCCTCGGATGCAGAGTGCAGGCTCTGCAAAGAGGACGACGAAACTACTAAACACATTCTATGTGACTGTCCGGCCTTGGTATGGACAAGGAGGAAACATCTGCACGTGGAAATCGCAACTCCAGAGCAGATTGTCCGTTCCTCGACGAAAGATCTGTTATGCTTCATTAGGGAAGCAGAACAGCTTTTGTCATGACAGGGAGAGCATTCTGGGTACAAAAGATCATATTGGTCGCAGTGCCTCGCGCTTTCTCCGCTGGGAGACTCCCTCTTCTATAATAATAATAATAATAATCTGTAACATTTCCGTAACATGTCTGCAACATGTCTGTATCATGTCTGCAACATGTCTGTAACATGTCTGAAACATGTCTGTAACATGTCTGTAACATGTCTGTATCATGTCTGTAACATGTCTGTAACATGTCTGTATCATGTCTGTAACATGTCAGTAACATGTCTGCATCATGTCTGTAACATGTCAGTAACATGTCTGCAACATGCCTGTAACATTTTTGTAGAATGTCTTTAACATGTCTGTAACATGTCTGTAACATGTCTGTAACATGTCTGCATCATGTATGCAACATGTCTGTAACATTTCTGTAAAATTTCTGTAACATGTCTGTAACATGTCTGAAACATGTCTGTAACATGTCTGTAACATGTCTGTATCATGTCTGTAACATGTCTGTAACATGTCTGTATCATGTCTGTAACATGTCTGTAAAATGTCTGTAACATGTCTGTAACATGTCTGTATCATGTCTGTAACATGTCTGTAACATGTCTGTAATATGTCTGTAACATGTCTGTAACATGTCTGTAACATGTCTGTAACATGTCTGTAACATGTCGGTAACTTGTCTGTTACATGTCTGTATCATGTCTGTAACATGTCTGTAACATGTCTGTAATATGTCTGTAACATGTCTCCATTATGTATGCAACATGTCTGTATCATTTCTGTAACATGTCTGTAATATGTCTGCAACATGTCTGTATCAAGTCAGTAACATGTCTGTAACATGTCTGTAACATGTCTGTATCATGTCTGTAACATATCTGTAACATGTCTGTAACATGTCTGTATCATGTCTGTAACATGTCTGTAACATGTCTGTAATATGTCTGTAACATGTCTGTAACATGTCTGTAACATGTCTGTAACATGTCTGTAACATGTCGGTAACTTGTCTGTTACATGTCTGTATCATGTCTGTAACATGTCTGTAACATGTCTGTAATATGTCTGTAACATGTCTGTAACATGTCTGTAACATGTCTGTAACATGTCTGTAACATGTCTGTAACATGTTTGTAACATGTCTGTAACATGTCTGTAACATGTCTCCATTATGTATGCAACATGTCTGTATCATTTCTGTAACATGTCCTTAACATGTCTGTAGCATGTCTGTAACATGTCTGTAAAATGTCTGTAACATGTCTGTAACATGTCTTCATCATGTATGCAACATGTCTGTAACATGTCTGTAACATATTTGTCACATGTCTATGACATGTCAGTAACATGTCTGCAACACGCCTGTAACATGTCTGTAACATTTCTGTAAAATGTCTTTAGCATGTCTGTAACATGTCTGTAACATGTATGTAACATGTCTGCGTCATGTATGCAACATGTCTGTAACATGTCTGTATCATGTCTGTAACATGTCTGTAACATGTCTGTAACATGTCTGTATCATGTCTGTAACATGTCTGTAACATATTTGTCACATGTCTATAACTTGTCAGTAACATGTCTGCAACATGCCTGTAACATGTCTGTAACATGTCCTTAGCATGTCTGTAACATGTCTGTAACATTTCTGTAAATTGTTTTTAGCATGTCTGTAACATATCTGTAACATCTCTGTTACATGTCTGTAAAATGTCTTTAGCATGTCTGTAAGATATCCTTGGCATGTCTGTAATATGTCTGTATTATGTATGTAACATGTCCTTAACTGTCTGTAGCATGTCTGTAACATGTCTATAGTATATTTGTCACATGTCTATAACATGTCAGTAACATGTCTGCAACATGCCTGTAACATGTCTGTAACATGTCCTTAACATGTCTGTAACATGTCTGTAATATATTTGTAATATCTCTGTAACATGTCCGAAAAATGTCTGTAAAATGTCTTTAACATGTCTGTAACATGTCTGTAACATATCTGTAACATGTCTGCATCATGTATGCAACATGTCTGTAACATTTCTGTAACATGTCTGTAACACGTCTGAAACATGTCTGTAACATGTCTGTAACATGTCTGTATCATGTCTGTAACATGTCAGTAACATGTCTGTAACATGTCAGTAACATGTCTGTATCATGTCTGTAACATGTCTGTAACATGTCTGTAACATGTCTGTAACATGTCTGTAACATGTCTGTAACATGTCTGTAACATGTCTGCATCATGTATGCAACATGTCTGTAACATGTCTGTAACATGTCTACATTATGTATGCAACATTTCTGTATCATTTCTGCAACGAGTCTGTAACATGTCTGTAACATGTCTGCATCATGTATGCAACATATCTGTAACATTTCCGTAACATGTCTGTAACATGTCTGTAACATGTCTGAAACATGTCTGTAACATATCTGAAACATGTCTGTAACATGTCTGTAACATGTCTGTATCATGTCTGTAACATGTCTGTAACAAGTCTGTATCATGTCGGTAACTTGTCTGTAACTTGTCTGTAACATGTCTGTAACATGTCTGTATCATGTCTGTAACATGTCTGTAACATGTCTGTAACATGTCTGTATCATGTCTGTAACATGTCTGTAACATGTCTGAAACATGTCTGTAACATGTCTGTAACATGTCTGTAACATGCCTGTAACATGTCTGTAAAATGTCTGTAACATGTCTGCATCATGTGTGCAACATGTCTGTAACATGTCTGGAACATGTCTGCATTATGTATGCTACATGTCTGTATCATTTCTGTAACGAGTCTGTAACATGTCTGTAATATGTCTGTAACATGTCTGTAACATGTCTGTAACATGTCTGTAACATGTCTGTAACATGTTTGTAACATGTCTGTAACATGTCTGTAATATGTCTCCATTATGTATGCAACATGTCTGTATCATATCTGTAACATGTCCTTAACATGTCTGTAGCATGTCTGTAACATGTCTGTAAAATGTCTGTATCATGTCTGTAACATGTCTGTAACATATTTGTCACATGTCTATAACTTGTCAGTAACATGTCTGCAACATACCTGTAACATGTCTGTAACATGTCCTTAGCATGTCTGTAACATGTCTGTAACATTTCTGTAAATTGTTTTTAGCATGTCTGTAACATATCTGTAACATCTCTGTTACATGTCTGTAAAATGTCTTTAGCATGTCTGTAAGATATCCTTGGCATGTCTGTAATATGTCTGTATTATGTATGTAACATGTCCTTAACTGTCTGTAGCATGTCTGTAACATGTCTATAGTATATTTGTCACATGTCTATAACATGTCAGTAACATGTCTGCAACATGCCTGTAACATGTCTGTAACATGTCCTTAACATGTCTGTAACATGTCTGTAATATATTTGTAATATCTCTGTAACATGTCTGAAAAATGTCTGTAAAATGTCTTTAACATGTCTGTAACATGTCTGTAACATATCTGTAACATGTCTGCATCATGTATGCAACATGTCTGTAACATTTCTGTAACATGTCTGTAACACGTCTGAAACATGTCTGTAACATGTCTGTAACATGTCTGTATCATGTCTGTAACATGTCAGTAACATGTCTGTAACATGTCAGTAACATGTCTGTATCATGTCTGTAACATGTCTGTAACATGTCTGTAACATGTCTGTAACATGTCTGTAACATGTCTGTAACATGTCTGTAACATGTCTGTAACATGTCTGTAACATGTCTGCATCATGTATGCAACATGTCTGTAACATGTCTGTAACATGTCTACATTATGTATGCAACATTTCTGTATCATTTCTGCAACGAGTCTGTAACATGTCTGTAACATGTCTGCATCATGTATGCAACATATCTGTAACATTTCCGTAACATGTCTGTAACATGTCTGTAACATGTCTGAAACATGTCTGTAACATATCTGAAACATGTCTGTAACATGTCTGTAACATGTCTGTATCATGTCTGTAACATGTCTGTAACAAGTCTGTATCATGTCTGTAACATGGCTGAAACATGTCTGTAACATGTCTTTAGCATGTCTGTAACATATCCTTAGCATGCCTGTAACATGTCCTCAGCATGTCTGCAACATGTCTGTAAAAAGTCAGTAACATGTCTGTAACATGTCTGTATCATGTCTGTAACATATCTGTAGCATGTCTGTAACATGTCTGTATCATGTCTGTAACATGTCTGTAATATCTCTCTAACTTGTCTGTAACATGTCTGTAACATGTCTGTAACATGTCTGCATCATGTATGCAACATGTCTGTAACATGTCTGTAACATGTCTACATTATGTATGCAACATTTCTGTATCATTTCTGCAACGAGTCTGTAACATGTCTGTAACATGTCTGCATCATGTATGCAACATATCTGTAACATTTCCGTAACATGTCTGTAACATGTCTGTAACATGTCTGAAACATGTCTGTAACATATCTGAAACATGTCTGTAACATGTCTGTAACATGTCTGTATCATGTCTGTAACATGTCTGTAACAAGTCTGTATCATGTCTGTAACATGGCTGAAACATGTCTGTAACATGTCTTTAGCATGTCTGTAACATATCCTTAGCATGCCTGTAACATGTCCTCAGCATGTCTGCAACATGTCTGTAAAAAGTCAGTAACATGTCTGTAACATGTCTGTATCATGTCTGTAACATATCTGTAGCATGTCTGTAACATGTCTGTAACATGTCCTTAACATGTCTGTAACATGTCTGTAATATATTTGTAATATCTCTGTAACATGTCCGAAAAATGTCTGTAAAATGTCTTTAACATGTCTGTAACATGTCTGTAACATATCTGTAACATGTCTGCATCATGTATGCAACATGTCTGTAACATTTCTGTAACATGTCTGTAACACGTCTGAAACATGTCTGTAACATGTCTGTAACATGTCTGTATCATGTCTGTAACATGTCAGTAACATGTCTGTAACATGTCAGTAACATGTCTGTATCATGTCTGTAACATGTCTGTAACATGTCTGTAACATGTCTGTAACATGTCTGTAACATGTCTGTAACATGTCTGTAACATGTCTGCATCATGTATGCAACATGTCTGTAACATGTCTGTAACATGTCTACATTATGTATGCAACATTTCTGTATCATTTCTGCAACGAGTCTGTAACATGTCTGTAACATGTCTGCATCATGTATGCAACATATCTGTAACATTTCCGTAACATGTCTGTAACATGTCTGTAACATGTCTGAAACATGTCTGTAACATATCTGAAACATGTCTGTAACATGTCTGTAACATGTCTGTATCATGTCTGTAACATGTCTGTAACAAGTCTGTATCATGTCGGTAACTTGTCTGTAACTTGTCTGTAACATGTCTGTAACATGTCTGTATCATGTCTGTAACATGTCTGTAACATGTCTGTAACATGTCTGTATCATGTCTGTAACATGTCTGTAACATGTCTGAAACATGTCTGTAACATGTCTGTAACATGTCTGTAACATGCCTGTAACATGTCTGTAAAATGTCTGTAACATGTCTGCATCATGTGTGCAACATGTCTGTAACATGTCTGGAACATGTCTGCATTATGTATGCTACATGTCTGTATCATTTCTGTAACGAGTCTGTAACATGTCTGTAATATGTCTGTAACATGTCTGTAACATGTCTGTAACATGTCTGTAACATGTCTGTAACATGTTTGTAACATGTCTGTAACATGTCTGTAATATGTCTCCATTATGTATGCAACATGTCTGTATCATATCTGTAACATGTCCTTAACATGTCTGTAGCATGTCTGTAACATGTCTGTAAAATGTCTGTATCATGTCTGTAACATGTCTGTAACATATTTGTCACATGTCTATAACTTGTCAGTAACATGTCTGCAACATACCTGTAACATGTCTGTAACATGTCCTTAGCATGTCTGTAACATGTCTGTAACATTTCTGTAAATTGTTTTTAGCATGTCTGTAACATATCTGTAACATCTCTGTTACATGTCTGTAAAATGTCTTTAGCATGTCTGTAAGATATCCTTGGCATGTCTGTAATATGTCTGTATTATGTATGTAACATGTCCTTAACTGTCTGTAGCATGTCTGTAACATGTCTATAGTATATTTGTCACATGTCTATAACATGTCAGTAACATGTCTGCAACATGCCTGTAACATGTCTGTAACATGTCCTTAACATGTCTGTAACATGTCTGTAATATATTTGTAATATCTCTGTAACATGTCTGAAAAATGTCTGTAAAATGTCTTTAACATGTCTGTAACATGTCTGTAACATATCTGTAACATGTCTGCATCATGTATGCAACATGTCTGTAACATTTCTGTAACATGTCTGTAACACGTCTGAAACATGTCTGTAACATGTCTGTAACATGTCTGTATCATGTCTGTAACATGTCAGTAACATGTCTGTAACATGTCAGTAACATGTCTGTATCATGTCTGTAACATGTCTGTAACATGTCTGTAACATGTCTGTAACATGTCTGTAACATGTCTGTAACATGTCTGTAACATGTCTGTAACATGTCTGTAACATGTCTGCATCATGTATGCAACATGTCTGTAACATGTCTGTAACATGTCTACATTATGTATGCAACATTTCTGTATCATTTCTGCAACGAGTCTGTAACATGTCTGTAACATGTCTGCATCATGTATGCAACATATCTGTAACATTTCCGTAACATGTCTGTAACATGTCTGTAACATGTCTGAAACATGTCTGTAACATATCTGAAACATGTCTGTAACATGTCTGTAACATGTCTGTATCATGTCTGTAACATGTCTGTAACAAGTCTGTATCATGTCTGTAACATGGCTGAAACATGTCTGTAACATGTCTTTAGCATGTCTGTAACATATCCTTAGCATGCCTGTAACATGTCCTCAGCATGTCTGCAACATGTCTGTAAAAAGTCAGTAACATGTCTGTAACATGTCTGTATCATGTCTGTAACATATCTGTAGCATGTCTGTAACATGTCTGTATCATGTCTGTAACATGTCTGTAATATCTCTCTAACTTGTCTGTAACATGTCTGTAACATGTCGGTAACTTGTCTGTAACATGTCTGTAACATGTCTGCATCATGTCTGTAACATGTCTGTAACATGTCTGTAACATGTCTGTATCATGTCTGTAACATGTCTGTAACATGTCTGAAACATGTCTGTAACATGTCTGTAACATGTCTGTAACATGCCTGTAACATGTCTGTAACATGTCTGTAACATGTCTGCATCATGTGTGCAACATGTCTGTAACATGTCTGGAACATGTCTGCATTATGTATGCTACATGTCTGTATCATTTCTGTAACGAGTCTGTAACATGTCTGTAATATGTCTGTAACATGTCTGTAACATGTCTGTAACATGTCTGTAACATGTCTGTAACATGTTTGTAACATGTCTGTAACATGTCTGTAATATGTCTCCATTATGTATGCAACATGTCTGTATCATATCTGTAACATGTCCTTAACATGTCTGTAGCATGTCTGTAACATGTCTGTAAAATGTCTGTAACATGTCTGTAACATGTCTTCATCATGTATGCAACATGTCTGTAATATGTCTGTAACATATTTGTCACATGTCTATGACATGTCAGAAACATGTCTGCAACACGCCTGTAACATGTCTGTAACATTTCTGTAAAATGTCTTTAGCATGTCTGTAACATGTCTGTAACATGTATGTCACATATTTGTCACATGTCTATAACATGTCAGTAACATGTCTACAACATGCCTGTAACATGTCTGTAACATGTCTGTATCATGTCTGTTACATGTCTGTAACATGTCTGTAACATGTCTGTATCATGTCTGTAACATGTCTGTAACATATTTGTCACATGTCTATAACATGTCAGTAACATGTCTACAACATGCCTGTAACATGTCTGTAACATGTCCTTAGCATGTCTGTAACATGTCTGTAACATTTCTGTAAATTGTTTTTAGCATGTCTGTAACATATCTGTAACATCTCTGTTACATGTCTTTAGCATGTCTGTAACATGTCCTTGGCATGTCTGTAATATGTCTGTAACATGTATGTAACATGTCCTTAACTGTCTGTAGCATGTCTGTAACATGTCTATAACATGTCTTCATCATGTATGCAACATGTCTGTAACATGTCTATAGTATATTTGTCACATGTCTATAACATGTCAGTAACATGTCTGCAACATGCCTGTAACATGTCTGTAACATGTCCTTAACATGTCTGTAACATGTCTGTAATATATTTGTAATATCTCTGCAACATGTCTGAAACATGTCTGTAAAATATCTTTAACATGTCTGTAACATGTCTGTAACATGTCTGTAACATGTCTGCATCATGTATGCAACATGTCTGTAACATTTCTGTAACATGTCTGTAACATGTCTGAAACATGTCTGTAACATGTCTGTAACATGTCTGTATCATGTCTGTAACATGTCTGAAACATGTCTGTAACATATCTGAAACATGTCTGTAACATGTCTGTAACATGTCTGTATCATGTCTGTAACATGTCTGTAACAAGTCTGTATCATGTCTGTAACATGTCTGAAACATGTCTGTAACATGTCTTTAGCATGTCTGTAACATATCCTTAGCATGTCTGTAACATGTCCTCAGCATGTCTGCAACATGTCTGTAAAAAGTCAGTAACATGTCTGTAACATGTCTGTATCATGTCTGTAACATATCTGTAGCATGTCTGTAACATGTCTGTATCATGTCTGTAACATGTCTGTAATATCTCTGTAACTTGTCTGTAACATGTCTGTAACATGTCGGTAACTTGTCTGTAACATGTCTGTAACATGTCTGTATCATGTCTGTAACATGTCTGTAACATGTCTGTAACATGTCTGTATCATGTCTGTAACATGTCTGTAACATGTCTGAAACATGTCTGTAACATGTCTGTAACATGTCTGTAACATGCCTGTAACATGTCTGTAACATGTCTGTAACATGTCTGCATCATGTGTGCAACATGTCTGTAACATGTCTGGAACATGTCTGCATTATGTATGCAACATGTCTGTATCATTTCTGTAACGAGTCTGTAACATGTCTGTAATATGTCTGTAACATGTCTGTAAAATGTCTGTAACATGTCTGTAACATGTCTGTAACATGTTTGTAACATGTCTGTAACATGTCTGTAACATGTCTCCATTATGTATGCAACATGTCTGTATCATATCTGTAACATGTCCTTAACATGTCTGTAGCATGTCTGTAACATGTCTGTAAAATGTCTGTAACATGTCTGTAACATGTCTTCATCATGTATGCAACATGTCTGTAACATGTCTGTAACATATTTGTCACATGTCTATGACATGTCAGTAACATGTCTGCAACACGCCTGTAACATGTCTGTAACATTTCTGTAAAATGTCTTTAGCATGTCTGTAACATGTCTGTAACATGTATGTAACATGTCTGCATCATGTATGCAACATGTCTGTAACATGTCTGTATCATGTCTGTTACATGTCTGTAACATGTCTGTAACATGTCTGTATCATGTCTGTAACATGTCTGTAACATATTTGTCACATGTCTATAACATGTCAGTAACATGTCTACAACATGCCTGTAACATGTCTGTAACATGTCCTTAGCATGTCTTTAACATGTCTGTAACATTTCTGTAAATTGTTTTTAGCATGTCTGTAACATATCTGTAACATCTCTGTTACATGTCTGTAAAATGTCTTTAGCATGTCTGTAACATGTCCTTGGCATGTCTGTAATATGTCCGTAACATGTATGTAACATGTCCTTAACATGTCTGTAGCATGTCTGTAACATGTCTATAACATGTCTTCATCATGTATGCAACATGTCTGTAACATGTCTATAGTATATTTGTCACATGTCTATAACATGTCAGTAACATGTCTGCAACATGCCTGTAACATGTCTGTAACATGTCCTTAACATGTCTGTAACATGTCTGTAATATATTTGTAATATCTCTGCAACATGTCTGAAACATGTCTGTAAAATGTCTTTAACATGTCTGTAACATGTCTGTAACATGTCTGTAACATGTCTGTAACATGTCTGCATCATGTGTGCAACATGTCTGTAACATTTCTGTAACATGTCTGTAAGATGTCTGAAACATGTCTGTAACATGTCTGTAACATGTCTGTATCATGTCTGTAACATGTCAGTAACATGTTTGTATCATGTCTGTAAGATGTCTGTAACATGTCTGTAACATGTCTGTAACATGCCTGTAACATGTCTGTAACATGTCTGTAACATGTCTTTAACATGTCTGCATCATGTATGCAACATGTCTGTAACATGTCTGTAACATGTCTGCATTATGTATGCAACATTTCTGTATCATTTCTGTAACGACTCTGTAACATGTCTGTAACATGTCTGCATCATGTATGCAACATATCTGTAACATTTCCGTAACATGTCTGTAACATGTCTGTAACATGTCTGAAACATGTCAGTAACATATCTGAAACATGTCTGTATTATGTCTGTAACATGTCTGTATCATGTCTGTAACATGTCTGTAACAAGTCTGTATCATGTCTGTATCATGTCTGAAACATGTCTGTAACATGTCTTTAGCATGTCTGTAACATATCCTTAGCATGTCTGTAACATGTCCTCAGCATGTCTGCAACATGTCTGTAAAAAGTCAGTAACATGTCTGTAACATGTCTGTATCAAGTCTGTAACATATCTGTAGCATGTCTGTAACATGTCTGTATCATGTCTGTAACATGTCTCTAATATCTCTGTAACTTGTCTGTAACATGTCTGTAACATGTCGGTAACTTGTCTGTAACATGTCTGTAACATGTCTGTATCATGTCTGTAACATGTCTGTAACATGTCTGTAACATGTCTGTATCATGTCTGTAACATGTCAGTAACATGTCTGAAACATGTCTGTAACATGTCTGTAACAAGTCTGTAACATGCCTGTAACATGTCTGTAACATGTCTGTAACATGTCTGCATCATGTATGCAACATGTCTGTAACATGTCTGTATCATGTCTCTAACATGTCTGTAACATGTCTGCATTATGTATGCAACATGTCTGTATCATTTCTGTAACATGTCCTTAACATGTCTGTAGCATGTCTGTAACATGTCTGTAAAATGTCTGTAACATGTCTGTAACATGTCTTCATCATGTATGCAACATGTCTGTAACATGTCTGTAACATATTTGTCACATGTCTATGGCATGTCAGTAACATGTCTGCAACATGCCTGTAACATGTCTGTAACATGTCTGCATTATGTATGCAACATGTCTGTAACATTTCTGTAAAATGTCTGTAACATGTCTGTAACATGTCTGAAACATGTCTGTAACATGTCTGTAACATGTCTGTATCATGTCTGTAACATGTCTGTAACATGTCTGTATCATGTCTGTATCATGTCTGTAACATGTCTGTAACATGTCTGAAACATGTCTGTAACATGTCTGTAACATGTCTGTAAAATGTCTGTAACATGTCTGTAACATGTCTGAAACATGTCTGTAACATGTCTGTAACATGTCTGTATCATGTCTGTAACATGTCTGTAACATGTCTGTAACATGTCTGTAACATGTCTGTATCATGTCTGTAACATGTCTGTAACATGTCTGTAACATGTCTGTAACATATTTGTCACATGTCTATAACATGTCAGTGACATGTCTGCAACATGCCTGTAACATGTCTGTAACATGTCTTTAACATGTCTGTAACATGTCTGTAACATCTCTGATACATGTCTGTAACATGTCATTAGCATGTCTGTAACATGTCCTTGGTATGTCTGTAATATGTCTGTAACATGAATGTTACATGTCCTTAACATGTCTGTAGCATGTCTGTAACATGTCTGTAACATGTCTTCATCATGTATGCAACTGTATTGTGTACTCTTTAGTTGATTGAGTGGCGTGTTCTTCGCTAAATTGTTGGCCGATTGGGACCCTAGTTGCAGCTAGCTTACAATCGGCATTGGGGGGGCTCGTTGGCCAAATAGTGAAGCCTTCACTCGATCAGAAAGCCACATTGAATTAAATTTATAGTCCCGTGCCTATTACGTGGATTAACAAGATATATAATAAATGCATAAAAAAATTTACAAGAAAAACAAAGGTCTGAGAGCTCATGAGTGTATGATGCTGCTATGTCAGTATATCTAATGGAAATGAGGTTACACTGATGGTATAGTAACCCGCCTCTGTACCCACCCTCCATGATTTACCTTTGGCACTATATGGTAAATCCCTAATTTAATGTTACTCTTTCATCATACCTTTCGCCTTTTCACATAAGGAAAACTATATTTATTTATCCAAACATTATAATAATTTTATTCATTAAACAGCAAGATAAAAGATAGTATATAAGGCCATGTTGTCTCATTGATACGAGTAAAAAAATGAGAATTTAATTTTAGTCAACCTAATTTCAATTAGTTCTTTTATCATTATGGTAATTACGTTAACTCCAGTTTCTTTGTTCCATTTTTTTGTTTCTTTATTCTTAAACCATTTAATATTTTAATTTAATTTCCTGTTTCGGTTGCTAACTTTAGTTTAATTTATTTTATACCAATTTGTTTTCTTTCGTTATAAATGTTTATAATTTTTCTTCATTTCTATTTAAATTTCTGTAATTTCGTTTATTTCCATCTTTTATTTCTGTTTCACTAATTTAATTGCTCTAAACTTTAGTTGAATTTAACTTTCATTTTCTTGTCTTTCACTTATAATCTGCTCTCAATTCTTTCATTTCATTTATATATGGATTGTGCAATTTATAGGGAATAATATATGTATGTATTTGTTGGTATATGTTCACATAAGCGAGTGCAAATAAAAAGAAAATAAGAAATTCACTTACCCAAATCCATCCTATGGGCCCAGAGGAATTGTTGTTGGGATTTAAGTATTTTAATTTAATTAACTGAAAAAAATTTACACGTGTGCACATATACATATTATATATACCCATTTAAGGTATATAACCTAATAAAATGCCTTGCCTCTCACGAAAATAATAACTAATATTGATTGCCAGTCGTCCAAAAAAATTAGCAATGCAAAAATAAGAAAATTATAAAAAAATGAATAGAAATGAAAATCAAAAGTATGAAAATTCAAATTAAAGGCCAATTTAACTAATTCTCTGTTTCTCATTTTTTTCTCATTTGCTCATGTTAATGCTACTTCTGTTTTTTAGTTTTCTTGCTGCATTATTTTTTAATCTTGTTAAATGTTAATAACTGTGTAGATGTATGTGTATAATAATATGTAAGTTTGTGCATCACTATTTATGTATGTTGCATTTTGTTTAAATTTTTTACTTATAGTTGTTTTGTAGTTGCACTGATCTTTATATAGTTTGTAGATATATAGATGTAGAGGTTATATTTTTCTCCCAGATTGGCAGGGCGAGTCAGCGAGGTTATGCGTTCGCTGCTCGCCAAGGTTGTTCCCGTTTCCCAAAAGATAGGTGTGCAGATCTGGCGAGTGTGCAGTTCATTTTCTGCGCAGAGCCCCGATCTAAGGCACTGGGGAGCCCTATCCGCAGAGACGTGTACTCTAACAGCCGGGGTGCTCCGCTGGCCGTTGCAATGTGCACGCTCTGTATAAAACATAAAATCTGTGTTAGATTTAATCAGATAAAACTGATCAATTTTTTTATACTCACAGATTAAAAAAATTTTCAAATTTTAACTTTTTTTCTTGATTTACAAAAGTCCACGTTTTTTTTGAAGGTAAGGAAAACTTTTTCGCAGACTCCACGTCTGATCGTTGATAATGCCAAAAGAGAAAAGAACTCTATGATAAATTAAGTGCCTCTCGAGCAGTGCAAAGCTACCCTGCAAGTCAAAGCTCTAATTGGAGCTTCGCCGTGATTAGAGTTGCATTGATAATGACTCCGAATTATCGAGATCGTAACCGTTTTCGGATTGCGTAAGATATTTTTCGAAAATTCAAAT
Source organism: Zaprionus ornatus (assembly GCA_018904035.1). Taxonomy (NCBI): domain Eukaryota; kingdom Metazoa; phylum Arthropoda; class Insecta; order Diptera; family Drosophilidae; genus Zaprionus; species Zaprionus ornatus. The sequence continues at coordinate 730,581 of JAEIFZ010000004.1, read as the reverse complement.
TCAAATTCATCGTTTTTTCGGAGTTAACCGTTTATTCAACAAAATCGTTTTTTTTTTTCCCCCTTCTTTGTTTTTTTTATACAATTGGAAGGGCTGTACATTACACCACAAGCCATTTGTAAGTCGTTCAGGCCGGGAAATGGCTTGAAAGAAGAAGCCCTGATTTTTCTCTAAAATGTAACAGTTTATCATTGTTTGATATCTTTGGCATGATATGTACCAAGTTCTCGTCCCTGTAGGTCTTCTAAGACATAATAAGAACTCCCAAGCTTCGCTTTCACGCGTGACTTTAACCATTGTGGATTTAACTTAGCATTTATTTGTTTAGAAAAATTACTGTGAGTGAAATTACGACGAAAAACTTCCTGACCGACGTTGAATGATATTTCTCTTGTTCTGAGATTGTATTGCCTTTCATTTTGATCGTAGGCTCTAGCAATGTATGCCTTAATTTCTTTTCGGATCAAATTTAGCTGATCTGTTCTGGCCAATATATTTTCAGATTCGCCTAACAGCTGAAAATTCTTTAAAAGGTCGTAATGCTTACCATGAGTTGCCATATCGAATCCGTACAAGGCAAAATACGGAGAACAACCAATGCTCTGATGGTGAGCGTTTCGCAATGCACAACTTATTGCGTGAATGTACAGATCCCATTCGGTGTGATTTTCCGAAAGAAAGGCTCTAATGCCTGCAATTAAGGATCTATTAACCCTTTCTGAGGCATTTGATTGGGGAGAATATAAAGCCGTATAAATATGCTTCACTCCCAATGAAGTCAACCAAGCATTGAAATCAGACTATTTAAATTGAACTCCATTGTCACTTATAATGCAGCGCGGTACTCCATATATTAAAAATATATGATCTTGCAAAAATTCTTTTATAGGGGCCGTATTAAATTTTTTCAATGGACACAGCCAATGAAATTTTGAAAGGTGATCAACCACTATGAGCAAACCAATATATCCTCGTTTGCTCCTCGGATAGGGACCTAAAATATCTACATATAAGCGTTCAAATGGCCTGTCAGATATGGCTGGCTTACCCATAGGAGGCTTTAAGGATTGATTTGGTGCCTTAGTGGATTTACACACATCACAAGCGCAAACATACGCGCGTACCTGTGACACCATACCTGGCCAATAAAAGTTACGCCGTATAAGCTCCAAAGTCTTAGCCATGCCGCCATGGGCGGTCACTACCGACTCGTGAGCTCGACGAATGACACTTTCTGTCAATCCTTTGGATATCCATAACTTCCATGCCTGCTGCATACCTAAATCTGTCCCGTCTTCGTGTTTAGTTCGAATATATAAATATTTACCTAAAACTTTTATATCTGGATATTTTCCTTCCGAAGTTTCTGATTCATTTCTCATTCGGAAATAATCTGCCGCATCAAAACATGCAGAGTCGAGATCAATTTCTGGCTCAATCAGCTCAATGGCTGACACCTCCTTTACGTGCATTCTTGAAAGGGCGTCTGGCACTATATTTTCGCTACCTCTCCTATGGCTTATAGAGAACTTATAGCCCTGCAAACGCATAGACCATCTAGCCAACCTACCTTTAAGATTCGGCTGTCGCATAAGCCATAGTAAACTAGCATGGTCTGTTATGAGCTCAAATTCTTGGAGCTCCAGATAACACCTAAGCTTTTCAATTGCCAACACAGCCGCCAAGCACTCACGTTCGGCAACGCTATAATTGCGTTGTGCCGTGTTTAATTTTTTGGACATAAATGCCACTGGGCGTTCAACATTGTCATGTGAAAGCTGCACTAATACAGCACCCACCCCACAATCGCTTGCGTCGCAATGTACGAAGAATTTCTTGGAGAAATCCGGGTTTTGAAGGACCGGTGCCGATGTGATTACATTCTTTAAATTTTGGAAAGCAGTCTCCGCTGCGTCTGTCCATAAAAATTTCTTTTTAGTTGATAGGACTTCAGTAATCGGGAAGACTGGTTCAGAGAAGTTACTGATGAATCTCCGATACCATCCAACCAGGCCTAAAAAAGCTTCTCACTTGTTTGATCGTCTTAGGGGACGGCCATGTTTTTATAGCCTTAACTTTGTTAGGGTCGGTCGCGAAGCCACCATTTCCTATAATGTGTCCCAGATATTCAACTTCTGTAACGCAAAAACGACTTTTAGCCACATTCAAAGTCAAATTAGCCCTACGAAATTGTTCTGCTAACCTGATAAGAATGGACATGTGTGTGTCAAAGTCTTCTGACACTACACACACATCGTCAAGGTAACCAAAAACACATGTTTTCAAGTCTGCGGGGATCAATTCATCGACTAACCGGCACATGGTCTGTGGAGCATTACAGAGACCAAACGGCATCACTGTAAATTGATATAGTGGCCGCCCTGGCACTGTAAAAGCTGTAATGGCTTTAGCCTCATCTGTGAGGGGTATTTGCCAGAATGCATCCTTCAGATCCAATTTGGTTATGATATTGGCTTTGGGAAGCCGAGAAAAAATGCCATCTATATTTGGCAGCGGGTACGCATCTTTTTTAGTGCACTCGTTAATGCGTCGTGCATCTAAACAAAGGCGTACCTTGCCTGGCTTAATAACGAGCCTCATCCGAGAGCTCCAAGGACTCTTCGATGGCTCAATGACGCCTTCCGACAACATTCTGTCCACCTCTACGTAGATAAGTTTCTCTACAGCGGGAGAAACGGGAGAAAAACGTTGTTTTATTGGCTTAGCGTCACCGACGTCAATATCATGGCTTAAAAGGGATGTTTTCCCCAATCCCTGTTCTTTATAGTTAGGGAATAAATTAATTACGCTCTCTAATCGCTTTTCTTGAGATGAAGAAAGTGGAAATTTTTTAAGATTAGTACTATCTACCATTGGATTAGAAGTATTAATGCTAGATATTATACCTAGTGCTAACTGAAAAATTCTCCAAAAATCTATCCCTAAGATGACACGCTTGTTTATTGATGGAATAACATAAAAATCGAGACGTTTTGTTAGCCCATTATATGCTACATCCGTGCTAATAAAACCAGTTATTTGATGGCTGCTTCCATCAGCTGTTTTTACACATGATGATATTTTTTTAAAACTTGGACAGGATGACCAATCTTGGGCAGCCAAGTCTGCTCCCAAACAACTTATATTGGCTCCTGTGTCTAATAAGCCAATTTCTATTAGACCTAAAAAGGTAATAGAAGCATAAAGACGACCATCTGCCTGGGTATCTACAACCGAAGATACAAGCAGTTTACGCCTGCATTTAATCCTATGCCAGAAATTTCGCATACGAAGAGTGTTCCGTCTTGTAACACGATCAAGGGTAGTTACTTCTGAAAATATTTTCGCTCTGATCTGGTTATAATGAGCTAATCTCTCATGATATGGTTTTATTTGACGTAGTAAAAGAATGTCTGAGTGTGGATGTGGAGACGCCTGTTTTAAAAGTGCAGGCATCTGCCATGGGCAATCTGATTCTTCAGATTGATATTCATTTGCGGATTCTAGTTTTGGGCCATTCGCCTGTTGTCGACGAATGAGCCCTTCTTGGAGTTTTTCGCTCTCTTAATGCATGTTGGGCATTGAGGTTTATAGAAATCTTTTGCTCCGCAACCATAGCAAAAGATTCTTCGTTCTGCGAGGCACATATCCCATGCGTGTCCTGGCTGATCACAGTTCCAGCAGACCATAGGTCGTTTGGAAAGTTGCAAAGCCTCTACAGATACAGACTCCGTCTCTGAGGCCGACTGCAAAGACTCTTCAGTCTCCACAGCAGCAACTGCTCTTTTAATCACCCTCGGTGGAATATTGACCTTGCTGGATTGCTTGAAATCTGCATCTCCTAGCAGGTTTTCACGTTTCTGGACCAGTTGTCGCAGATGAGCAAAAGAATGAATGGAGATGTATAATAATACTTGTCTTAGCTCTGGAATTAAATTTCTTTGCAGCTGCTGAACAAGTCTGTACTCGTCTAAAGGAATAGTTAATCGAGAAACGATTACACAATGCCCTCATAAAACGAGTCAAAGGGCTCTCCCTCTTTCTGATTTCGTGCACGAATTTCTTCCATAAGGACATCATCATCTTTATGATCCTGATACTGATTTTTTAGTGCTGCACAAAAATCTTCCCATACTACCGCAGGGTTCTCTTTACGGTATCTCCAATACCATTCTCTTGCTTTACTTGTCAAGAGAACATGTAAGTTTTTGCATACAGTAGCAAAATCACCGTTTAGACTATGGTCAACGCTTTTACTCTGTATAAAAACTCCTGAACTGTAGGGCCATTAACTGTTCCGTCGTATTTTAATCCCCAACCCTGAATGATCTGAGTAACTTTCTCTGGACTCAACATTGTGTTCGAGCGCGTGTCACTCGGCCTTGCTGAAGCTGCACTAATGTGAGACACACGCGGAGATGGAAGTTGCCGAGAAGTATTAGGAGAATGTAAGCCGTTTGATAGGTTTAAGTTGTCAAATTTGGTTTGTATTAGATGTTCGATCCCACTAAAAATTCTGTCACAATCGATTTCTCTAAAATGATATGCAGGCGGATCGGAAATTCGCGGCTGATAGCGAATATTTCTATTTCGACCTCCACCACCCCTAGGCTGTCGACCTTGGGTGGATCTTAAATTAATTTTTGGCTGAGTATCTTGGCTTTGTGACTCATTTAAGTCAGCTGCCCCTATCTCCTCATCTACTTGATGGCTTAGGGTTACCCCAGTATCGGGTTTTCCTTTACTTCGTGTATTATATATTTTCGAAATAGCACCTTTACTAGTGCTTGCTTGAGGCTCTAGTTGTGCTGAGTAATGCAGGTCCTGTATTGCACCAGGTGCTTTGCACTCAGGACATTCTGCATATTTTTCTAGATGTGCCACGATACACTGATTGTGAAATCGATGGCCACATTCAGTATTAACTAAGTTTTCTGTTGCCAGCAGATGCTCTAAACATAGATTGCAAGTACCTTGAGGCTCTCCTGCAGTTGCATGTACCTGCAAGTCCTCTCTACTGTGTGCTAAAGGCATATTTGTTTTTTAAATGTTCAGAAAAAAAATTGTATTGTTAGTTTTTTTTTTTTTTTTGTTAGTTTATCATAAAATGTTTATTTATTATTTTATTTATGTTTAATAATTCATAAGTTATTTGTTTTCCTTATGCTACTCAGGGAAGTTGATGAAAGGGTAGTTTCAATAAGCTTTTTCTAAAATAACAGCAGACCGTCATACCATACACTCGCGATGACTCTTTAATTTATAAACTTTTCACGCTGCAGCTTTTCAGCAAAACCTGCATAATAGGGTGACGTTTAGCCGAGCTGAACTTATCACATTCCATATTAGGCCGATTTCCTCTGCTGGATACTCCAACAATGAAAACTTATTTGATGGTCAATAGACAACGACTCATCACATTCTACTGATTTCGGTAGCCTCAATAGAAGGTTCGATTCAATATTGAGGTTTCTCTTCATTATTGTCAATGCGTTAGTCTATTGGTAAGTTTACTTCGCTTCCTATTTAGTAGAAGAGAGGGCCATATTTTTATTGTATGAGAAGTATGCTTCCTGCTCTCTTTTCCTATTGTAGAAGGTATAGTGAATTAATTTCCAGAATTTACTTTAAAATGAACAATTATTTCCGATCACTGTGCATTAGCAGGTCCGTCGGATATTCTCTGAGACACGGTCCTTAGGAATATAGTTCCAGACAGAACTCAATACAATTAAAACGGATATAATTTCCCGACAACTAATTTAAACATCCTGGATCTAGAGAGTGGACGAAATTTTTCGGTCAATGCCAAAAATCGTTTTTCCTAGTCTTCAGCTTCGAAAACTAAATCAGTTTGCTACTATAGCATATGCACTTGGGATAAGTGAAGCCGCGATCGCCTAATTATTTCAAGTTATTGTTAACAGTCTATTATCCGACGTTAACTTGCGATTTAACAAACTCGGTATTAATAAAGGCTTGATGGATTTCGCCTTCTAGCTAAATGTACCTAATAGTTTCTGCGATGCCCCACGCGTTGGGCGCCAAATTCTTTATTGTGTACTCTATAGTTGATTGAGTGGCGTGTTCTTCGCTAAATTGTTGGCCGATTGGGACCCTAGTTGCAGCTAGCTTACAATCGGCATTGGGGGGGTTCGTTGGCCAAATAATAAAGCCTTCACTCGATCAGAAAGCCACATTGAATTAAATTTATTAATGCATAAAAAAATTTACAAGAAAAACAAAGGTCTGAGAGCTCATGAGTGTATGATGCTGCTATGTCAGTATTTCTAATGGAAATAAGGTTACACTGATGGTATAGTAACCCGCCTCTGTACCCACCCTCCATGATTTACCTTTGGCACTATATGGTAAATCCCTAATTTAATCTTACTCTTTCATCATACCTTTCGCCTTTTCACATAAGGAAAACTATATTTATTTATCCAAACATTATAATAATTTTATTCATTAAACAGCAAGATAAAAGATAGTATATAAGGCCATGTTGTCTCATTGATACGAGGAAAAAAATGAGAATTTAATTTTAGTCAACCTAATTTCAATTAGTTCTTTTATCATTATGGTAATTACGTTAACTCCAGTTTCTTTGTTCCATTTTTTTGTTTCTTTATTCTTAAACCATTTAATATTTTAATTTAATTTCCTGTTTCGGTTGCTAACTTTAGTTTAATTTATTTTATACCAATTTGTTTTCTTTCGTAATAAATGTTTATAATTTTTCTTCATTTCTATTTAAATTTCTGTAATTTCGTTTATTTCTATCTTTTATTTCTGTTTCACTAATTTAATTGCACTAAACTTTAGTTGAATTTCTTGTCTTTCACTTATAATCTGCTCTCAATTCTTTCATTTCATTTATATATGGATTGTGCAATTTATAGGGAATAATATATGTATGTATTTGTTGGTATATGTTCACATAAGCGAGTGTAAATAAAAAGAAAATAAGAAATTCACTTACCCAAATCCATCCTATGGGCCCAGAGGAATTGTTGTTGGGATTTAATTATTTTAATTTAATTAACTGAAAAAAATTTACACGTGTGCACATATACATATTATATATACCCATTTAAGGTATATAACCTAATAAAATGCCTTGCCTCTCACGAAAATAATAACTAATATTGATTGCCAGTCGTCCAAAAAAATTAGCAATGCAAAAATAAGAAAATTATAAAAAAATGAATAGAAATGAAAATCAAAAGTATGAAAATTCAAATTAAAGGCCAATTTAACTAATTCTCTGTTTCTCATTTTTTTCTCATTTGCTCATGTTAATGCTACTTCTGTTTTTTAGTTTTCTTGCTGCATTATTTTTTAATCTTGTTAAATGTTAATAACTGTGTAGATGTATGTGTATAATAATATGTAAGTTTGTGCATCACTATTTATGTATGTTGCATTTTGTTTAAATTTTTTAATTATAGTTGTTTTGTAGTTGCACTGATCTTTATATAGTTTGTAGATATATAGATGTAGAGGTTATATTTTTCTCCCAGATTGGCAGGGCGAGTCAGCGAGGTTATGCGTTCGCTGCTCGCCAAGGTTGTTCCCGTTTCCCAAAAGATAGGTGTGCAGATCTGGCGAGTGTGCAGTTCATTTTCTGCGCAGAGCCCCGATCTAAGGCACTGGGGAGCCCTATCCGCAGAGACGTGTACTCTAACAGCCGGGGTGCTCCGCTGGCCGTTGCAATATGCACGCTCTGTATAAAACATAAAATCTGTGTTAGATTTAATCAGATAAAACTGATCAATTTTTTTATACTCACAGATTTGCCTTTTATATAAAAAAATATTACACAGCACTTTTCAAATTTTAACTTTTTTTTCTTGATTTTGTAATGGTCGAGGTGCGAATAATGAAATAGTGTTGAACTAACATCGTCAATATTCGACAGTCGGATCAGGAATGATAGCGGACGGAATCCTCTTGTGCCTTAGCTCTTCGGCGTGGGGTGGGTTTTTGCCATATTCCTTCTCCACATCTACACAACTTTATTATTTAGGATTCCTAACAGAAACTAAAAAGGGAGGCGTTCTCCAAGAAAAATACAAAACCAGCGGGTGTAACTAACAAATACGATTGACGGTTAAATAAAAAAAAAATTTGGACTGCAAGATATAAAGTTTGCGGGGTTCAAAGGTGTTGTGCGACCTCGCTGTCTTTACCCACCCTACCATAATCTTTCAAAAAAAAATTATTGTATCCGAAGATACCTTATAACAGTCCGAATATTAACTTATGTTGCCATGTCTATCCAGAGAAAAGAAAAATTTAGCACATCATTGTATTCATTGCGATGTTCATATTTTATTCCTAACGTAAAGAGGCAGAAATTGGATTGACATAATAATCTATAATAATATTATCCAGGTAGATATTCTGGTGTGTACAATAAGTTTCATAACTCTTCCTTCAGAGAACATGTTTCAATTGGATACGAATTTAGGATATGTGTTTTCGAATTGCTTATGTTTGTTTCGAAATCAAAGGGGTTGGCTGTTCGTATAACATTATGCAGCTGAATTTGCTTCTCATACTTTGATAATTTAATTTTTTTGCTTTTCCTTTGTGTGCATATGATTTTTCAATAAGGCTTACAATTTATATAGGCTAAGGGTACAGATAGCATTCATTGCTGACAGTTTTTTTGGAAAAGATTTTTAACAAAAATGAGGCCTTCAATTTATATAATTTAAATTTCCATGTTGCATTCATTTCTTTCAACTTTTTGTTGAAAGGAATTTTAAAAAAAAATGAGGCTTACAATGTCTATAGCTTAAGTTTACAAGGGGCACTCATGGATCTGTTTTTTTTTCTTTGTTTTCATGTTTAAGATATATGATTATTATTACAATATAATATTGTTGAAGAGTGCGCTTAAGGATCGTGAAAGTACAAAATAATTTTTTTTTTATTGATCCTGACACCTTTATTGCTGATTTAAAACAGCTGTTAACATTATTTCATTAGTGGTGTCGTTCTTTGTTCTTTGTTTTGTTTTGATTTTTCTTCTTTTTAATTTGTTTGTTATTGTTCTTTTTTTTCTGTTTTTTTTTTTTCAAAGATGGTTTGCGTGATCAAAAGGATCAGCAGAGCATTCAAGAGAATAAAACAAAATCACATACATCACAAGCCTAGGACATGCACAGTTGTTGTTTAGTACTCACAATTGAATTTCTCCAGCGTTGAAAGGCCTTCCAGCGTAATGGTGAAGCAGATCGTTATTGGAACTAAAGCTTGATACATTAGATAATTGTTAAATTTTTTTGAACGATTTTACATTGGGTAACAATCTAACTTGTTTTTTTTTTTCATGTACAATTGTTTTCTTTTATATACTTATATTTTGTACTTTTGTTTTATCCCTAGCACACACTCAACAATTTAAGTTAATTTTGAAAATTTAATTTGCACTCGTGCAGTTTAAACAAAGACTCAAAGGCAAAAAAAAAACACAACCTATATTGTGATATCTGTATGCAGCGATGCAGTCGTTGGACTTTAGGGTGCCAAATGCCCCTGCCAGCCAAAGGTCACGGATATGGGGAGCACTCCTCCGAATCCTCCAATACTCCTTTGTAAGGTCACTTGCTCATAACTTTTTTTTTTTTTTTTAAATTTTTATTCTTTGATTTTTCACAAACGCACTTCGGTACGTTGCGGTGTTCTTTTTGAATTTTTAACTAACCAAGAAAAGAAAAAGGGTCACTGCGGCCGCGTGTGGACCTTAAATAGTGAAAATTTCCAGCCCTCACTAGCTTTTTGGAAGGTATTCGGAGTTGGTGAAGTTGGCTGTGATCGCAGTCCAGCTGATTAGTTAAAGCTTTAAGTATTTTGATAGCAGCCTCGAAGTAGGCACTAATTAGCTGGGCAGGTGGAATGATAACTGTTGTGTATTCATACAAGCTTGTGTTCCAACTGTTTTATTAATAAGAATTTACATGACATGAAGGCACTTAAGTGTGACCGTGTTATGATAAACTTATAATACCTAACATGCCCCTCATTAGTTTTGCTTATTAGTAATCAATATAACATATTCATATTTGCATAAAACAAGTATCATATCTTAAGTTATTAATAATACCAGCTTTATACATATGGGAAAACATTGGTATACTGAGTTACTATTCAGTGTTTTCTTTCAGTTTTCATTTAAATATAGTTCATAATTTTAATTTTTAGTACATTTTTTTGTTTTGTTTGAATATTTAACATTTTCATTTCGCTTTCAATAGTTTTTAAATTCATTTTGTTTTACACTTTCATTTCATTTATAATAATTAGATATTGTCAATAGACTTCACTACCTTTCCCTCCTTACGTGGTCTCAACCTTCTTACTGGTGACGTTTGTTTAATGTTTTCGTTACAATTTTCATTTGATGTGTTTCCATGAATGTTATTATCGACATTTGTGTCTTGCTTTTCATTTTCATTTAATTTAACATTTTCTTGATTTCTTATTTGATTTAGATGACGTTTTATTTCTCTATTGTTGTGCTTTAAGATGCAATAATATGATCGAGATCCAAGTCTTTCGCTTACAACTGCCTGAGTCCAACTTGCCTTGTTTGGATTTTTATAGTCCCTGACCATAACTTGTTGACCTTTTGAAAAACTAACATTTCTATTACCTTTATAATTCCTAACACTTTTGTCTTGTTGTTGTTTTATGTGTTCTGTCACCAAAGGTGGTTTCAACAACGAAAATCGTGTTTTCAACATTCGACCTAGAAATAATTTAGCAGGTGATTCCCCAGTTGTACAATGAATTGTGTTCCTATAGTCAATTAGAAATCTGTTTAATGTGATGTCAAAATCACAGTTTTTATCAAAATTCATGCTTGCATAAAGAGATTTTTTTACTGTTTTGACGACAATCTCTGCTTGGCCATTAGTTGCTGGATGACCAGGAGATGTCAATATGTGATTTATACCATTATTGGTCATAAACATTTTAAATTCATTGGACGTGAATTGTCTTCCGTTATCGGAAACTAACGTATCAACTAAACCATTTCTACAGAACAATTCTCGTAATTTAGATATTGTGAATGATGATGTAATGTCTTTTGTCTTGAAAACTTCAATCCATTTGGAATACGAACAAACTACAACCATTAAGTAATGATTTTTAATTGGTCCTGCAAAATCTACGTGGATTCTGCTCCAAATTTGTCCATTTGTTTTCCATGGTATTAATGAAGACTTTTCTGGGCTTGGTTGTTGCTCTTGGCACGGAATACATTTTCTAATCAAATTTTCAATTTCTAAGTCCATATTTGGCCACCATACGTATGAGCGAGCTAACATTTTAGTTTTCACCATACCAAGATGTGACTTATGAAATTCTTGTAGAATCTGTTGCCTAAGTTTAGTTGGGATAATGACACGATGACCCCACATTATACAGTCATATTCTACAGACAATTCATTGGCCTTATTGATGAAGCTACCAAATACATCTTTATTTAACTTTTGTAGTGATCCAAATTTTAAGGCTTCACAAACTTTTGACAAGATCGAATCATGTCGTGTTTCACGAGCAATACTCATAAAATTCAATTTATATGGACTGTTTGATTGTATAAAGTTGACATAATTGAAATCTTCACTTTTATCAATCACTTCGATTTGCGGAATTCTTGACAAGCTATCTGCTTCATTCGACAAACCTTTAATGTGTTCAATTGTGAATTGAAAACCTGATAAGATTAATGCCCATCTTTGCAATCGTGCAGATGCCATAAGTGGCAATCCTTTTCTATCTCCAAATATACCTAACAGAGGTTTATGATCAGTTTTCAAAATAAATTTCATACCTAAAAGGTATTGTTTAAATTTCATTACGCTATATACAATAGCAAGAGCTTCTTTATCAAGTGTGCTGTAATTGATTTCACTTTTTGATAGTGCCCTTGAAATGAATGCAATTGGTTTTAAACCATCTGAGAATTTGTGTGCTAAAATACCTGAAACTGCATTAGAACTAGCATCTGTGGTAAGTACAATTGGTAAATCAGGATTATAGTGAACTAACACCTGATCAGAAGTTATCTGTTCTTTTATTTGGTTGTATGAGTTTTCACAATTATCGGACCATTGAAAGTTTACGTCTTTTTGCAATAATTTATACAACGGACTCATTATTTGTGCAAAATTATTTACAAATTTCGAATAGTAATTAGCCATTCCTATGAAAGCTCGAAGCTGTGATATATTTTTAGGTGTCGGTGCTGATAACACACAGGATACCCTGTCTTTGTTTTTGCTCAGACCGTTTTTATCGATAGAAAATCCCAAATAACGGATCTTGGACTTGAAAAATTCACATTTATTGACATTTAATTTAAGTCCTACTGAATTTAACCTTTTAAGCACATTTTTTAAATTTATTATATGTTCCTGCAAACTAGCACCAGTCACAGTAATATCATCTTGATAAACTACTATGCCTTGCATGCCTTGAAACAAACATTCCATTGTCTTTTGGAAGATAGCTGCTGCTGTCTTTATACCAAAAGGTAATCGCTTTACTTTTAAAAGACCAATGTGTGTGCTCCAAGTACATTTTAGTTGAGATTCCTCATCTAAGTGTAGTTGATTATATGCGTTGCTTAAATCAAGCTTTGTATATAATGTGCCTCCTTGAAGTGCTGCAAATATGTCATCTATTCTCGGTAATGGGTATCTTACATCAATCAGACATTTGTTTAAAGTGACTTTATAATCACCACATATTCTAATATCACCATCGGGTTTTAAAATTGGCACTAATGGAGTTCCCCAGTCAGAACTATCAACGTGCTCTAAAACACCTAAGTCAATTAAATGTCTTAGCTTTTCTTCAATTTTATCTTTCCATGCTAGTGGTAACTGCCTTGGCTTGAAAAATATTGGTTTAGAGCCATTCTCTAGATGCAATGTTACTTTACTAGCGTTGAATGAGCCTAAATCGGTTTTAAATACTTCCGAAAATTCATTTTTAATTTGTTCTGTAACTACAGAGTATTGTTCGTTCACATTTATGTTGTTTACCTGTACTAAATCAAAATTAAATGCTCTTAAAAATGTCCTACCAAGCAAAGCTGGACTCGTTGTTTTTGTAACTACGACTATCATTTGTTTTTTTATGCCTCGATATTCAATCATTGCATCGTACTCACCAACAATTTCAATATTGTCACCATTATAATTTACAAACGGCACTTTGCATTTTCTTAGTGTGCGCTTCTTAATTGCTTTTTCATATGTTGCTTTTGGAATCAATGTGCAAGGTGCGCCAGTGTCACAAACAACATTCATGTGACATCCATCAATAATTACAGGTAACGTATATGCATCACAAGTAGAAGTAGTTGAAGCCACATTTAATACTGAAAAGGTTTGATCAATTTCATTAGTATTTGAGTTATCATTAAGGTGATTTAATTTTGATACATGGTTTACAGATTTTAATTTACAAACTTTTGCCAGATGCCCCTTTTTTCCACAATTTCGACAGTCATAGCCTTTGTATTTGCATTCATCAGAGTTATGGTTTCGCCAGCCACAATGCGTACATGCCTTTTTCTGCATGCCTTTGCCTTTGCCTTCCGTGTCGTTGCCTTTGCCTTTGCCTTCCGTATGTCTCGCCTTAGATTTGCCCTTGAAGTTGTCATTGTTTCTATGTACGTAGTTCACGTTCTCTTCAGCTCTCTTAGCGGTAATCTTCGTTTCCATTATCATTGCTTTTCTCAATGCGTCCGAAAGAGATAGATGCTCATCTTCTTCACATAACCGTTCAAAAATTGCACTTGGAAGACTCATGACGAATTGATTTAAAACAAATGCTTCCAGATGTTGTCCAAACTTGCAATTCAATGCTAACTGTTTGACACGTGCATACCAACTTGCAACGGTTTCGTTTTCACTTTTTATGGACATGTGAAATGTTTTTCTTTCCCGAAACACAAGTGTTGGCAGCGTATAGTGCATAAGCAATATTTCACAAAGTTCTTTGTATGTTTTAGATAACGGTGAGTGTGGACTGCACAAACTATGTAGAACAGTGTACGGTAGTGATCCAATAGATTTTAATAACGATGCCTTTTTCGTGTTTTCTTCACTGATATTTAATTCGCACAAATAGATATCGAATTTTTCTTTCCATATCAAAAATGGTTCACTTTCTGGATTGAATTCCGGAATGCTGATCATTTGGCAGAATTTTTGAAGAGACGCTGATTCGGTCATGTTGGCAGATTTTTCTTCTTTTACGTTCATTTACTTTTAATTTGTTGCCAATTCAATTTTCGTTTTGTCTTTCCTTTGCACTTTTTTACATTTTTTTTTTTTTTTTTTTGTTTCCTCGTCGCCAATTTGTTGTGTATTCATACAAGCTTGTGTTCCAACTGTTTTATTTATAAGAATTTACATGACATGAAGGCACTTAAGTGTGACCGTGTTATGATAAACTTATAATACCTAACAATAACAGTTGCACTGCTTGCAAGGTCAGCTTAACACCTTGGGACTTATCAGAAAATTTGCATTGCCCCAATCCAAGGCGGAACAGCATACGCCAGGGGATGCATGGCCGGGGGGTAGCCCGGTCGTTAGTATGCGGACTCTGGATACCTGTCGCCCTCCAGTTTCATCTAGACTTCCCACGGCACGCGGGCTATGCCGTGGGCGACCTTCCCTTCCCGCCTACTCGTGGGTCCAAACTATGGATATAAATTTTATAAAAGATAAGTCCGATGCGACTTCGACAGCATCAACCCAGGGCGAGGCCTTAACGGCCGAACCCAACAACAGCACTGCAGCCAGTGGGCTGCTGGCTTCCACCCCCAATACCACGGGTCTTGGCCCTGGTACTTTAGGGGACCCGGACAGGCCACGGACTCCCTTGGACGATGAGTTCGCCAGTGCTGATTTCTCGTCCAATAGCTGCTCAGGCCGCCAGCAGCTCGTCGAGGTGATGTCCTCTGAAACTGAAGCTGACGCTGACCTGATCAGCCTCGCTGACGACGCTTCCGTGGCCTCGCAGAGGTCAGGTCTCACGGAAGCAGGCTCTCAGATACAGAGGCTGCGACTGGACTCTGAGAACACCTTTGTGAAAATGAAGACCCGTGAGAAGAGGCTTTTCAAAGCCGCACTCGCAAAGAGTTCGAGCAGAGCAGAAGCTCTGGCTATCGCCACCGCGCCCCCCGTGGAAACCAAGGCCAAACGGACGCGCGCTGACGATACCGTCCTCGAACCTCAAGGGTCTTCAAAGAAGCCCAAAAAGACTCATGTGGAGTCCACAAAGCCACCTCTCAGCCAGGTGTCGAGCAGCGTGAAACTGGGCTTCACTTCGGCTGACTCAAAAAACCCGCTTTCACCGGAGCAAGTGGCCACGGTGAAAGCTAGCATTGCCAAGGCTCTGCTGCTTCATCCCACATCGGGTGCCAGTCCGGGTTTCGAGGGTTGCATACCTCGAAATGAATGGCTGCTCCTGGTGTGCGAGGATAGCCGCACTGCCGACTGGGTCAGGGGAGCCGTTCGACACATCAGGTCCATCAGCTCCCTTGACATTAAACTACTGGAGGAGTCCGAGTTCCCCAAAGCTCACCTCATTAGAGGATACTTCCCCAGTAGTGCTGGACTCACACCCGCCGATATTTTGCGATACCTTGGTATCCAAAACGAGGAGCTGTTCTCGACAAAACAGTGGCGGGTGGTCCAGCATACCCTCAACGGTACTACGACCCACCTCGCGATGTTGGTCGACGAGGAGTCGTATAAGGCTCTGACGGAGTGCAACGGGAAGGTGAAATTCGTCTTTGGACGAGTCAAACTTCTCCTGAAGAACTCCGTCCCCAGAGCCTCTCCCTCCCCGGCCCGTCCCCCATCCCCCTCTCCAACCATTCCCCTCCCTCCAGCGCACCTCCGGAAGCGTCAAAGGTGGCCCCTACCTATGCGACAGCAGTGGCTGCCGCACAGGTAGCGTCCACCAGTGCTGCGGCCGCAGTGGCGCTGAAAGCCCCCATCCCCAAACCCCCCGACCATTCTGGTCTCCGCCCCTAACCCCTCAACGGGCCGCACCAGGCCGGTGGCTGGCAGCGGGCGCCTCCTGGCCCCTGCCAGACCCACAGTCAGCGCTGGGCGCAAACAACCCGCAAGGGCACCTCCCGCGACTGGGATCGCTAGGCGACCTCCCCCGAGCAGCTCAGCCAGTCTGCCGAAGGGCATCCGAGGCAACGACTCTCGGGGGGGCAAGGCATGTGGCCTTGTCACCAAGGCGCTGAGAGAGGATGCGGAGCGCAACTAGAGTGCTCCAGGCGAACCTGCACCACGCCAGAGGAGCGTCAGCCACCCTGTGCAGGGTCGTCTGTAAAGAGGAGATTGACCTGGCTCTCGTCCAAGAGCCATGGTTAATAGGTGGCCTCGTCCGTGGACTATCATGCGGATCATGTAAGTTATTATATGACCGTATGGAAGGTGCCCCTCGCACTGCTATACTGATCAATAACAGTGTGAGACACTTTCCTTTAACCAACTTCATTCACAGAGACCTGGTGGCAACGGCTATGGAGGTAGCCACTGCTGATGGCGTCCGGGAAGTGGTGATCGCCTCTGCTTACTTCCCGGGCGATGTGGATGACGTACCCCCCGCAGAGGTTCAGCGGCTTGTGGGACTCTGCCGCCTCCACAACAAGCCGCTCGTGATTGGCTATGATGCCAACGCCCATCACACAATCTGGGGGAGCAGCGACGTCAACAAACGTGGTGAGTCTCTCCTTGATTATCTAATGTGTTGTCATTTAGAGATAGCGAAGGTGGGGTGTAAACCGACGTTTATTAATTCTATTAGGGAAGAGGTATTAGATCTCACCCTAATAAGCAGCTCAATGGCGAGTTCGCTTATAAACTGGCGGGTCACAGACGAAGCCACCTTGTCGGACCATCACCACATCAGGTTCGACCTTCCTGGCCAAGTCGAGATCCGCCAGAACTCCTTTTGTCCTAAAAAGACAAATTGGGAACTCTTCAAAGCCTCTGTGGCTTTGAAGGCAGACATGTTGATCAGCAATCCTAACTCTGTCAGTGAGATAGAACTTGCTGCCAACCTGCTCCAAGATGTGCTAATTACGTCCTTCGAAGCCAGCTCAGTTCGGAAGACACTAACGGTCAACTGTAAAGTTCCTTGGTGGAACGAAGAGCTGGCTGCTCAAAGAAGGAAGGTTAGAAGCCTTTTCAACAAGGCCAGATCTAACCGTATAAGTTGGGACGTCTATAGGGACGCTCTCACAAACTATAATAAGAACATTACACGCTCCAAACGCGATACGTGGCGCAGCTACTGTGGTAGCATAGAATCTCTGCCAGAGGCAGCGAGACTCCACAAGGTATTAGCCAAAGGATCGTCTAATGGTATAGGGCTTCTAAAAAGAGGAGATGGCACTTTCACTCAAGATCGTAGGGAAGCACTTGAACTTTTACTACAAGTTCACTTTCCAGGTTCCGTGGCCAACCCAGATCTCTCCAGTCACGTTGACGCCGCCTGGTCACCTGACTCACGTGGAACCAGTTTATCTGGTACCATCTACGATCCTGAAAAGGTCAAATGGGCTGTAGATTCCTTCGCTCCCTTCAAAACCCAAGGGGGTGATCAAATCTTTCCCGCCCTTCTCCAAAACAGTCTGGATCATATCCTCGATCCACTGGTCGGCCTTCTTAGAGCCAGTCTCACGTGGGGACACATACCCTACTCTTGGAGGAGAGTCAATGTGGTATTCATCCCCAAACAGGGGAATCGTCCTCTTGACCAACCTAAGTCCTACCGGCCGATCAGCCTTACCTCCTTTCTGCTCAAGACTGCGGAAAGGCTCCTAGACTTGCACATTCGGTGCTCTCTGCAGGAAAACAACCCTCTGCACCCCACGCAGTTCGCGTATATAGCCGGTAGATCGACAGAGGTCGCTCTCCACAAATTAGTGAGTAAGATCGAAAAGGCCTTCGTATCAAAGAACATTGCTCTGTGCTCTTTTCTTGATATAGAGGGTGCTTTCGATAACACCGGCTACGGGTCTATCTCTACTGCGCTTGAGCGCAGGAACATTGCCCGTCCCATAATCCGGTGGATTGACGCCATGCTCAAACACCGGACTATCTCCTCTACCCTGGACACGACGACCGCCCATATTAGTGCGGTAAAAGGGTGTCCCCAGGGAGGGGCTCTATCCCCTTTGCTCTGGTCCCTAGTAGTTGACGAACTACTAATCATACTCGCAGAACAGGGCGTGGAAGCGATTGGCTATGCCGACGACCTGGCTCTCGTAGTGAACGGGAACTATGCCAACACCGTGACAGAGCTGATGCAATCAGCTCTGAACACGGTCAGTAGATGGTGCGATGATGTAGGTCTTAGCATCAATCCTCAAAAGGCAATCATTGTTCCCTTCACTAAGCGTTACTCTATTGACATTGGTCAATTACATATTGGCGGCTCTCCTGTGGAACTTTCCAACGAAGTCAAATATCTAGGGGTAACCCTTGATAAGCGACTAAACTGGAACTCCCACCTGCATATCACTCTATCAAAGGCCACTCATGCCATGTGGGCATGTAGAAGGCTTTTCGGTAGAATATGGGGTCTCAAATCCTGCACCATTAGGTGGCTTTTTGAGTTGATGGTAAGACCGATCGTAACCTACGCTGCTATTGTGTGGTGGCCCAAGGTTACGCAGGTACTGCCATCAATAAATGCACGAAATTGCATAGGCTGCTCTGCCTTTCCTTGACAGGTGCACTCCGCACCTGTCCCACTGCAGCAATGGAATCGATTTTGAATCTGACTCCGCTGCATATCCGTATAAAAGAAGTTGCTGCTATGAGCCTTCTTAGAATCAAGCTCCAATCTGGGCTTCTAGCTACCGAATCTGGGCATGCTAGCCTACTCAAAGATATTCCTGGCTTAGAGATCTGCACTAGATCAGATTCTATGACCAAGGAACTCTTCTTTGGTGCAAAATTTAGAACCCTCATCCCGGACCGCAGGGTTTGGGATGCTGGCAACCCCATCAGAGACCCAAATGGTATACATTGGTACACCGACGGGTCAAAGACTGAACAGGGGGTTGGAGCTGGGATACATGGTCCCAACTCCAGGACCTCGATTGCTATGGGCAACTGGCCCACAGTTTTCCAATCAGAGGTTCACGCCATTGAGTTCTGCTGGCGTCTTATCCTTGAGAAGGGGACTAGAGGAGCGACAGCCAAGCGGCTATACTAGCCCTCTCCTCAAAAAAAATTAGGCTCGCGTATGGTGGCTGACTGCTGGAATTGTCTCCAGAGGCTCTCAATAAGGAATAAAGTCACCCTTATTTGGGTACCTGGGCACTCTGGCTTCTAGGGCAATGAGCTGGCGGACGAACTAGCGAGGGCTGGTTCATCAGCCACCTTGCTCGGCCCCGAACCCTTCTGTGGCGTGGGGTGGTCTACTATCTCCTCCTTTGTGAAAACCTGGGCTGGAAGATTGACTGAACGCTACTGGTTCTTCCAACCAGGGATGCGGCAGGCTAAAGAGCTTACCAATCCCAAAGTTGATCGAAGGACCAAGCTACTCTCCAGGAGAGACCTCTATCTCCTTGTTGGCTACCTAAGTGGCCACCACTTGGTGAACTACAAACTCAAAAAAATGCGTTTGTCCTCGGATGCAGAGTGCAGGCTCTGCAAAGAGGACGACGAAACTACTAAACACATTCTATGTGACTGTCCGGCCTTGGTATGGACAAGGAGAAACATCTGCACGTGGAAATCGCAACTCCAGAGCAGATTGTCCGTTCCTCGACGAAAGATCTGTTATGCTTCATTAGGGAAGCAGAACAGCTTTTGTCATGACAGGAGAGCATTCTGGGTACAAAAGATCATATTGGTCGCAGTGCCTCGCGCTTTCTCCGCTGGGAGACTCCCTCTTCTATAATAATAATAATAATCTTTAACATTTCCGTAACATGTCTGCAACATGTCTGTAACATGTCTGCAACATGTCTGTAACATGTCTGAAACATGTCTGTAACATGTCTGTAACATGTCTGTATCATGTCTGTAACATGTCTGTAACATGTCTGTATCATGTCTGTAACATGTCAGTAACATGTCTGCATCATGTCTGTAACATGTCAGTAACATGTCTGCAACATGCCTGTAACATTTTTGTAGAATGTCTTTAACATGTCTGTAACATGTCTGTAACATGTCTGTAACATGTCTGCATCATGTATGCAACATGTCTGTAACATTTCTGTAAAATTTCTGTAACATGTCTGTAACATGTCTGAAACATGTCTGTAACATGTCTGTAACATGTCTGTATCATGTCTGTAACATGTCTGTAACATGTCTGTATCATGTCTGTAACATGTCTGTAACATGTCTGTAACATGTCTGTAACATGTCTGCATTATGTATGCAACATGTCTGTATCATTTCTGTAACGAGTCTGTAACATGTCTGTAACATGTCTTTAACATGTCTGTAATATCTCTGTAACATGTCTGTAATATGTCTGCAACATGTCTGTATCAAGTCAGTAACATGTCTGTAACATGTCTGTAACATGTCTGTATCATGTCTGTAACATATCTGTAACATGTCTGTAACATGTCTGTATCATGTCTGTATCATGTCTGTAACATATCTGTAACATGTCTGTAACATGTCTGTATCATGTCTGTAACATGTCTGTAATATGTCTGTAACATGTCTGTAACATGTCTGTAACATGTCTGTAACATGTCTGTAACATGTCGGTAACTTGTCTGTTACATGTCTGTATCATGTCTGTAACATGTCTGTAACATGTCTGTAACATGTCTGTAATATGTCTGTAACATGTCTGTAACATGTCTGTATCATTTCTGTAACATGTCCTTAACATGTCTGTAGCATGTCTGTAACATGTCTGTAAAATGTCTGTAACATGTCTGTAACATGTCTTCATCATGTATGCAACATGTCTGTAACATGTCTGTAACATATTTGTCACATGTCTATGACATGTCAGTAACATGTCTGCAACACGCCTGTAACATGTCTGTAACATTTCTGTAAAATGTCTTTAGCATGTCTGTAACATGTCTGTAACATGTATGTAACATGTCTGCATCATGTATGCAACATGTCTGTAACATGTCTGTATCATGTCTGTAACATGTCTGTAACATGTCTGTAACATGTCTGTATCATGTCTGTAACATGTCTGTAACATATTTGTCACATGTCTATAACATGTCAGTAACATGTCTGCAACATGCCTGTAACATGTCTGTAACATGTCCTTAGCATGTCTGTAACATGTCTGTAACATTTCTGTAAATTGTTTTTAGCATGTCTGTAACATCTCTGTTACATGTCTGTAAAATGTCTTTAGCATGTCTGTAACATGTCCTTGGCATGTCTGTAATATGTCTGTATTATGTATGTAACATGTCCTTAACTGTCTGTAGCATGTCTGTAACATGTCTATAGTATATTTGTCACATGTCTATAACATGTCAGTAACATGTCTGCAACATGCCTGTAACATGTCTGTAACATGTCTGTAATATATTTGTAATATCTCTGTAACATGTCTGAAACATGTCTGTAAAATGTCTTTAACATGTCTGTAACATGTCTGTAACATATCTGTAACATGTCTGCATCATGTATGCAACATGTCTGTAACATTTCTGTAACATGTCTGTAACACGTCTGAAACATGTCTGTAACATGTCTGTAACATGTCTGTATCATGTCTGTAACATGTCAGTAACATGTCTGTAACATGTCAGTAACA
Organism: Zaprionus ornatus; assembly: GCA_018904035.1. Classification (NCBI taxonomy): domain Eukaryota; kingdom Metazoa; phylum Arthropoda; class Insecta; order Diptera; family Drosophilidae; genus Zaprionus; species Zaprionus ornatus. Next base: position 708,744 of record JAEIFZ010000004.1, on the reverse strand, counting down.
TGTCTGTATCATGTCTGTAACATGTCTGTAACATGTCTGTAACATGTCTGTAACATGTCTGTAACATGTCTGCATCATGTATGCAACATGTCTGTAACATGTCTGTAACATGTCTACATTATGTATGCAACATTTCTGTATCATTTCTGTAACGAGTCTGTAACATGTCTGTAACATGTCTGCATCATGTATGCAACATATCTGTAACATTTCCGTAACATGTCTGTAACATGTCTGTAACATGTCTGAAACATGTCTGTAACATATCTGAAACATGTCTGTAACATGTCTGTAACATGTCTGTATCATGTCTGTAACATGTCTGTAACAAGTCTGTATCATGTCTGTAACATGTCTGAAACATGTCTGTAACATGTCTTTACCATGTCTGTAACATATCCTTAGCATGTCTGTAACATGTCCTCAGCATGTCTGCAACATGTCTGTAAAAAGTCAGTAACATGTCTGTAACATGTCTGTATCATGTCTGTAACATATCCGTAGCATGTCTGTAACATGTCTGTATCATGTCTGTAACATGTCTGTAATATCTCTGTAACTTGTCTGTAACATGTCTGTAACATGTCGGTAACTTGTCTGTAACATGTCTGTAACATGTCTGTATCATGTCTGTAACATGTCTGTAACATGTCTGTAACATGTCTGTATCATGTCTGTAACATGTCTGTAACATGTCTGAAACATGTCTGTAACATGTCTGTAACATGTCTGTAACATGCCTGTAACATGTCTGTAACATGTCTGTAACATGTCTGCATCATGTGTGCAACATGTCTGTAACATGTCTGGAACACGCCTGTAACATGTCTGTAACATTTCTGTAAAATGTCTTTAGCATGTCTGTAACATGTCTGTAACATGTATGTAACATGTCTGCATCATGTATGCAACATGTCTGTAACATGTCTGTATCATGTCTGTTACATGTCTGTAACATGTCTGTAACATGTCTGTATCATGTCTGTAACATGTCTGTAACATATTTGTCACATGTCTATAACATGTCAGTAACATGTCTGCAACATGCCTGTAACATGTCTGTAACATGTCCTTAGCATGTCTGTAACATGTCTGTAACATTTCTGTAAATTGTTTTTAGCATGTCTGTAACATATCTGTAACATCTCTGTTACATGTCTGTAAAATGTCTTTAGCATGTCTGTAACATGTCCTTGGCATGTCTGTAATATGTCTGTAAGATGTATGTAACATGTCCTTAACTGTCTGTAGCATGTCTGTAACATGTCTATAACATGTCTTCATCATGTATGCAACATGTCTGTAACATGTCTATAACATGTTAGTGACATGTCTGCAACATGCCTGTAACATGTCTGTAACATGTCTTTAACATGTCTGTAACATGTCTGTAACATCTCTGATACATGTCTGTAACATGTCATTAGCATGTCTGTAACATGTCCTTGGTATGTCTGTAATATGTCTGTAACATGAATGTTACATGTCCTTAACATGTCTGTAGCATGTCTGTAACAGGTCTGTAACATGTCTTCATCATGTATGCAACTGTATTATGTACTCTTTAGTTGATTGAGTGGCGTGTTCTTCGCTAAATTGTTGGCCGATTGGGACCCTAGTTGCAGCTAGCTTACAATCGGCATTGGGGGGGTTCGTTGGCCAAATAATGAAGCCTTCACTCGATCAGAAAGCCACATTGAATTAAATTTATAGTCCCGTGCCTATTACGTGGATTAACAAGATATATAATAAATGCATAAAAAAATTTACAAGAAAAACAAAGGTCTGAGAGCTCATGAGTGTATGATGCTGCTATGTCAGTATATCTAATGGAAATGAGGTTACACTGATGGTATAGTAACCCGCCTCTGTACCCACCCTCCATGATTTACCTTTGGCACTATATGGTAAATCCCTAATTTAATGTTACTCTTTCATCATACCTTTCGCCTTTTCACATAAGGAAAACTATATTTATTTATCCAAACATTATAATAATTTTATTCATTAAACAGCAAGATAAAAGATAGTATATAAGGCCATGTTGTCTCATTGATACGAGTAAAAAAATGAGAATTTAATTTTAGTCAACCTAATTTCAATTAGTTCTTTTATCATTATGGTAATTACGTTAACTCCAGTTTCTTTGTTCCATTTTATTGTTTCTTTATTCTTAAACCATTTAATATTTTAATTTAATTTCCTGTTTCGGTTGCTAACTTTAGTTTAATTTATTTTATACCAATTTGTTTTCTTTCGTTATAAATGTTTATAATTTTTCTTCATTTCTATTTAAATTTCTGTAATTTCGTTTATTTCCATCTTTTATTTCTGTTTCACTAATTTAATTGCTCTAAACTTTAGTTGAATTTAACTTTCATTTTCTTGTCTTTCACTTATAATCTGCTCTCAATTCTTTCATTTCATTTATATATGGATTGTGCAATTTATAGGGAATAATATATGTATGTATTTGTTGGTATATGTTCACATAAGCGAGTGCAAATAAAAAGAAAATAAGAAATTCACTTACCCAAATCCATCCTATGGGCCCAGAGGAATTGTTGTTGGGATTTAAATATTTTAATTTAATTAACTTAAAAAAAATTTACACGTGTGCACATATACATATTATATATACCCATTTAAGGTATATAACCTAATAAAATGCCTTGCCTCTCACGAAAATAATAACTAATATTGATTGCCAGTCGTCCAAAAAAATTAGCAATGCAAAAATAAGAAAATTATAAAAAAATGAATAGAAATGAAAATCAAAAGTATGAAAATTCAAATTAAAGGCCAATTTAACTAATTCTCTGTTTCTCATTTTTTTCTCATTTGCTCATGTTAATGCTACTTCTGTTTTTTAGTTTTCTTGCTGCATTATTTTTTAATCTTGTTAAATGTTAATAACTGTGTAGATGTATGTGTATAATAATATGTAAGTTTGTGCATCACTATTTATGTATGTTGCATTTTGTTTAAATTTTTTAATTATAGTTGTTTTGTAGTTGCACTGATCTTTATATAGTTTGTAGATATATAGATGTAGAGGTTATATTTTTCTCCCAGATTGGCAGGGCGAGTCAGCGAGGTTATGCGTTCGCTGCTCGCCAAGGTTGTTCCCGTTTCCCAAAAGATAGGTGTGCAGATCTGGCGAGTGTGCAGTTCATTTTCTGCGCAGAGCCCCGATCTAAGGCACTGGGGAGCCCTATCCGCAGAGACGTGTACTCTAACAGCCGGGGTGCTCCGCTGGCCGTTGCAATGTGCACGCTCTGTATAAAACATAAAATCTGTGTTAGATTTAATCAGATAAAACTGATCAATTTTTTTATACTCACAGATTTGCCTTTTATATAAAAAAATATTACACAGCACTTTTCAAATTTTAACTTTTTTTTCTTGATTTACAAAAGTCCACGTTTTTTTTGAAGGTAAGGAAAACTTTTTCGCAGACTCCACGTCTGATCGTTGATAATGCCAAAAGAGAAAAGAACTCTATGATAAATTAAGTGCCTCTCGAGCAGTGCAAAGCTACCCTGCAAGTCAAAGCTCTAATTGGAGCTTCGCCGTGATTAGAGTTGCATTGATAATGACTCCGAATTATCGAGATCGTAACCGTTTTCGGATTGCGTAAGATTTTTTTCGAAAATTCAAATTCAAATTCATCGTTTTTTCGGAGTTAACCGTTTATTCAACAAAATCGTTTTTTTTTTTCCTCTTTCTTTGTTTTTTTTTATACAATTGGAAGAGCTGTACATTACACCACAAGCCATTTGTAAGTCGTTCAGGCCGGGAAATGGCTTGAAAGAAGAAGCCCTGATTTTTCTCTAAAATGTAACAGTTTATCATTGTTTGATATCTTTGGCATGATATGTACCAAGTTCTCGTCCCTGTAGGTCTTCTAAGACATAATAAGAACTCCCAAGCTTCGCTTTCACGCGTGACTTTAACCATTGTGGATTTAACTTAGCATTTATTTGTTTAGAAAAATTACTGTGAGTGAAATTACGACGAAAAACTTCCTGACCGACGTTGAATGATATTTCTCTTGTTCTGAGATTGTATTGCCTTTCATTTTGATCGTAGGCTCTAGCAATGTATGCCTTAATTTCTTTTCGGATCAAATTTAGCTGATCTGTTCTGGCCAATATATTTTCAGATTCGCCTAACAGCTGAAAATTCTTTAAAAGGTCGTAATGCTTACCATGAGTTGCCATATCGAATCCGTACAAGGCAAAATACGGAGAACAACCAATGCTCTGATGGTGAGCGTTTCGCAATGCACAACTTATTGCGTGAATGTACAGATCCCATTCGGTGTGATTTTCCGAAAGAAAGGCTCTAATGCCTGCAATTAAGGATCTATTAACCCTTTCTGAGGCATTTGATTGGGGAGAATATAAAGCCGTATAAATATGCTTCACTCCCAATGAAGTCAACCAAGCATTGAAATCAGACTATTTAAATTGAACTCCATTGTCACTTATAATGCAGCGCGGTACTCCATATATTAAAAATATATGATCTTGCAAAAATTCTTTTATAGGGGCCGTATTAAATTTTTTCAATGGACACAGCCAATGAAATTTTGAAAGGTGATCAACCACTATAGCAAACCAATATATCCTCGTTTGCTCCTCGGATAGGGACCTAAAATATCTACATATAAGCGTTCAAATGGCCTGTCAGATATGGCTGGCTTACCCATAGGAGGCTTTATGGATTGATTTGGTGCCTTAGTGGATTTACACACATCACAAGCGCAAACATACGCGCGTACCTGTGACACCATACCTGGCCAATAAAAGTTACGCCGTATAAGCTCCAAAGTCTTAGCCATGCCGCCATGGGCGGTCACTACCGACTCGTGAGCTCGACGAATGACACTTTCTGTCAATCCTTTGGGTATCCATAACTTCCATGCCTGCTGCATACCTAAATCTGTCCCGTCTTCGTGTTTAGTTCGAATATATAAATATTTACCTAAAACTTTTATATCTGGATATTTTCCTTCCGAAGTTTCTGATTCATTTCTCATTCGGAAATAATCTGCCGCATCAAAACATGCAGAGTCGAGATCAATTTCTGGCTCAATCAGCTCAATGGCTGACACCTCCTTTACGTGCATTCTTGAAAGGGCGTCTGGCACTATATTTTCGCTACCTCTCCTATGGCTTATAGAGAACTTATAGCCCTGCAAACGCATAGACCATCTAGCCAACCTACCTTTAAGATTCGGCTGTCGCATAAGCCATAGTAAACTAGCATGGTCTGTTATGAGCTCAAATTCTTGGAGCTCCAGATAACACCTAAGCTTTTCAATTGCCAACACAGCCGCCAAGCACTCACGTTCGGCAACGCTATAATTGCGTTGTGCCGTGTTTAATTTTTTGGACATAAATGCCACTGGGCGTTCAACATTGTCATGTGAAAGCTGCACTAATACAGCACCCACCCCACAATCGCTTGCGTCGCAATGTACGAAGAATTTCTTGGAGAAATCCGGGTTTTGAAGGACCGGTGCCGATGTGATTACATTCTTTAAATTTTGGAAAGCAGTCTCCGCTGCGTCTGTCCATAAAAATTTCTTTTTAGTTGATAGGACTTCAGTAATCGGGAAGACTAGTTCAGAGAAGTTACTGATGAATCTCCGATACCATCCAACCAGGCCTAAAAAGCTTCTCACTTGTTTGATCGTCTTAGGGGACGGCCATGTTTTTATAGCCTTAACTTTGTTAGGGTCGGTCGCGAAGCCACCATTTCCTATAATGTGTCCCAGATATTCAACTTCTGTAACGCAAAAACGACTTTTAGCCACATTCAAAGTCAAATTAGCCCTACGAAATTGTTCTGCTAACCTGATAAGAATGGACATGTGTGTGTCAAAGTCTTCTGACACTACACACACATCGTCAAGGTAACCAAAAACACATGTTTTCAAGTCTGCGGGGATCAATTCATCGACTAACCGGCACATGGTCTGTGGAGCATTACAGAGACCAAACGGCATCACTGTAAATTGATATAGTGGCCGCCCTGGCACTGTAAAAGCTGTAATGGCTTTAGCCTCATCTGTGAGGGGTATTTGCCAGAATGCATCCTTCAGATCCAATTTGGTTATGATATTGGCTTTGGGAAGCCGAGAAAAAATGCCATCTATATTTGGCAGCGGGTACGCATCTTTTTTATTGCACTCGTTAATGCGTCGTGCATCTAAACAAAGGCGTACCTTGCCTGGCTTAATAACGAGCCTCATCCGAGAGCTCCAAGGACTCTTCGATGGCTCAATGACGCCTTCCGACAACATTCTGTCCACCTCTACGTAGATAAGTTTCTCTACAGCGGGAGAAACGGGAGAAAAACGTTGTTTTATTGGCTTAGCGTCACCGACGTCAATATCATGGCTTAAAAGGGATGTTTTCCCCAATCCCTGTTCTTTATAGTTAGGGAATAAATTAATTACGCTCTCTAATCGCTTTTCTTGAGATGAAGAAAGTGGAAATTTTTTAAGATTAGTACTATCTACCATTGGATTAGAAGTATTAATGCTAGATATTATACCTAGTGCTAACTGAAAAATTCTCCAAAAATCTATCCCTAAGATGACACGCTTGTTTATTGATGGAATAACATAAAAATCGAGACGTTTTGTTAGCCCATTATATGCTACATCCGTGCTAATAAAACCAGTTATTTGATGGCTGCTTCCATCAGCTGTTTTTACACATGATGATATTTTTTTAAAACTTGGACAGGATGACCAATCTTGGGCAGCCAAGTCTGCTCCCAAACAACTTATATTGGCTCCTGTGTCTAATAAGCCAATTTCTATTAGACCTAAAAAGGTAATAGAAGCATAAAGACGACCATCTGCCTGGGTGTCTACAACCGAAGATACAAGCAGTTTACGCCTGCATTTAATCCTATGCCAGAAATTTCGCATACGAAGAGTGTTCCGTCTTGTAACACGATCAAGGGTAGTTACTTCTGAAAATATTTTCGCTCTGATCTGGTTATAATGAGCTAATCTCTCATGATATGGTTTTATTTGACGTAGTAAAAGAATGTCTGAGTGTGGATGTGGAGACGCCTGTTTTAAAAGTGCAGGCATCTGCCATGGGCAATCTGATTCTTCAGATTGATATTCATTTGCGGATTCTAGTTTTGGGCCATTCGCCTGTTGTCGACGAATGAGCCCTTCTTGGAGTTTTTCGCTCTCTTAATGCATGTTGGGCATTGAGGTTTATAGAAATCTTTTGCTCCGCAACCATAGCAAAAGATTCTTCGTTCTGCGAGGCACATATCCCATGCGTGTCCTGGCTGATCACAGTTCCAGCAGACCATAGGTCGTTTGGAAAGTTGCAAAGCCTCTACAGATACAGACTCCGTCTCTGAGGCCGACTGCAAAGACTCTTCAGTCTCCACAGCAGCAACTGCTCTTTTAATCACCCTCGGTGGAATATTGACCTTGCTGGATTGCTTGAAATCTGCATCTCCTAGCAGGTTTTCACGTTTCTGGACCAGTTGTCGCAGATGAGCAAAAGAATGAATGGAGATGTATAATAATACTTGTCTTAGCTCTGGAATTAAATTTCTTTGCAGCTGCTGAACAAGTCTGTACTCGTCTAAAGGAATAGTTAATCGAGAAACGATTACACAATGTCCTCATAAAACGAGTCAAAGGGCTCTCCCTCTTTCTGATTTCGTGCACGAATTTCTTCCATAAGGACATCATCATCTTTATGATCCTGATACTGATTTTTTAGTGCTGCACAAAAATCTTCCCATACTACCGCAGGGTTCTCTTTACGGTATCTCCAATACCATTCTCTTGCTTTACTTGTCAAGAGAACATGTAAGTTTTTGCATACAGTAGCAAAATCACCGTTTAGACTATGGTCAACGCTTTTACTCTGTATAAAAACTCCTGAACTGTAGGGCCATTAACTGTTCCGTCGTATTTTAATCCCCAACCCTGAATGATCTGAGTAACTTTCTCTGGACTCAACATTGTGTTCGAGCGCGTGTCACTCGGCCTTGCTGAAGCTGCACTAATGTGAGACACACGCGGAGATGGAAGTTGCCGAGAAGTATTAGGAGAATGTAAGCCGTTTGATAGGTTTAAGTTGTCAAATTTGGTTTGTATTAGATGTTCGATCCCACTAAAAATTCTGTCACAATCGATTTCTCTAAAATGATATGCAGGCGGATCGGAAATTCGCGGCTGATAGCGAATATTTCTTTTTCGACCTCCACCACCCCTAGGCTGTCGACCTTGGGTGGATCTTAAATTAATTTTTGGCTGAGTATCTTGGCTTTGTGACTCATTTAAGTCAGCTGCCCCTATCTCCTCATCTACTTGATGGCTTAGGGTTACCCCAGTATCGGGTTTTCCTTTACTTCCTGTATTTTCGAAATAGCACCTTTACTAGTGCTTGCTTGAGGCTCTAGTTGTGCTGAGTAATGCAGGTCCTGTATTGCACCAGGTGCTTTGCACTCAGGACATTCTGCATATTTTTCTAGATGTGCCACGATACACTGATTGTGAAATCGATGGCCACATTCAGTATTAACTAAGTTTTCTGTTGCCAGCAGATGCTCTAAACATAGATCGCAAGTACCTTGAGGCTGTCCTGCAGTTGCATGTACCTGCAAGTCCTCTCTACTGTGTGCTAAAGGCATATTTGTTTTTTAAATGTTCAGAAAAAAAATTGTATTGTTAGTTTTTTTTTTTTTTTTGTTAGTTTATCATAAAATGTTTATTTATTATTTTATTTATGTTTAATAATTCATAAGTTATTTGTTTTCCTTATGCTACTCAGGGAAGTTGATGAAAGGGTAGTTTCAATAAGCTTTTTCTAAAATAACAGCAGACCGTCATACCATACACTCGCGATGACTCTTTAATTTATAAACTTTTCACGCTGCAGCTTTTCAGCAAAACCTGCATAATAGGGTGACGTTTAGCCGAGCTGAACTTATCACATTCCATATTAGGCCGATTTCCTCTGCTGGATACTCCAACAATGAAAACTTATTTGATGGTCAATAGACAACGACTCATCACATTCTACTGATTTCGGTAGCCTCAATAGAAGGTTCGATTCAATATTGAGGTTTCTCTTCATTATTGTCAATGCGTTAGTCTATTGGTAAGTTTACTTCGCTTCCTATTTAGTAGAAGAGAGGGCCATATTTTTATTGTATGAGAAGTATGCTTCCTGCTCTCTTTTCCTATTGTAGAAGGTATAGTGAATTAATTTCCAGAATTTACTTTAAAATGAACAATTATTTCCGATCACTGTGCATTAGCAGGTCCGTCGGATATTCTCTGAGACACGGTCCTTAGGAATATAGTTCCAGACAGAACTCAATGCAATTAAAACGGATATAATTTCCCGACAACTAATTTAAACATCCTGGATCTAGAGAGTGGACGAAATTTTTCGGTCAATGCCAAAAATCGTTTTTCCTAGTCTTCAGCTTCGAAAACTAAATCAGTTTGCTACTATAGCATATGCACTTGGGATAAGTGAAGCCGTGATCGCCTAATTTTTTCAAGTTATTGTTAACAGTCTATTATCCGACGTTAACTTGCGATTTAACAAACTCGGTATTAATAAAGGCTTGATGGATTTCGCCGTCTAGCTAAATGTACCTAGTAGTTTCTGCGATGCCCCACGCGTTGGGTGCCAAATTCTGTATTGTGTACTCTATAGTTGATTGAGTGGCGTGTTCTTCGCTAAATTGTTGGCCGATTGGGACCCTAGTTGCAGCTAGCTTACAATCGGCATTGGGGGGGCTCGTTGGCCAAATAATAAAGCCTTCACTCGATCAGAAAGCCACATTGAATTAAATTTATTAATGCATAAAAAAATTTACAAGAAAAACAAAGGTCTGAGAGCTCATGAGTGTATGATGCTGCTATGTCAGTATTTCTAATGGAAATAAGGTTACACTGATGGTATAGTAACCCGCCTCTGTACCCACCCTCCATGATTTACCTTTGGCACTATATGGTAAATCCCTAATTTAATCTTACTCTTTCATCATACCTTTCGCCTTTTCACATAAGGAAAACTATATTTATTTATCCAAACATTATAATAATTTTATTCATTAAACAGCAAGATAAAAGATAGTATATAAGGCCATGTTGTCTCATTGATACGAGGAAAAAAATGAGAATTTAATTTTAGTCAACCTAATTTCAATTAGTTCTTTTATCATTATGGTAATTACGTTAACTCCAGTTTCTTTGTTCCATTTTTTTGTTTCTTTATTCTTAAACCATTTAATATTTTAATTTAATTTCCTGTTTCGGTTGCTAACTTTAGTTTAATTTATTTTATACCAATTTGTTTTCTTTCGTAATAAATGTTTATAATTTTTCTTCATTTCTATTTAAATTTCTGTAATTTCGTTTATTTCTATCTTTTATTTCTGTTTCACTAATTTAATTGCACTAAACTTTAGTTGAATTTAACTTTCATTTTCTTGTCTTTCACTTATAATCTGCTCTCAATTCTTTCATTTCATTTATATATGGATTGTGCAATTTATAGGGAATAATATATGTATGTATTTGTTGGTATATGTTCACATAAGCGAGTGTAAATAAAAAGAAAATAAGAAATTCACTTACCCAAATCCATCCTATGGGCCCAGAGGAATTGTTGTTGGGATTTAATTATTTTAATTTAATTAACTGAAAAAAATTTACACGTGTGCACATATACATATTATATATACCCATTTAAGGTATATAACCTAATAAAATGCCTTGCCTCTCACGAAAATAATAACTAATATTGATTGCCAGTCGTCCAAAAAAATTAGCAATGCAAAAATAAGAAAATTATAAAAAAATGAAGAGATGAAAATCAAAAGTATGAAAATTCAAATTAAAGGCCAATTTAACTAATTCTCTATTTCTCATTTTTTTCTCATTTGCTCATGTTAATGCTACTTCTGTTTTTTAGTTTTCTTGCTGCATTATTTTTTAATCTTGTTAAATGTTAATAACTGTGTAGATGTATGTGTATAATAATATGTAAGTTTGTGCATCACTATTTATGTATGTTGCATTTTGTTTAAATTTTTTAATTATAGTTGTTTTGTAGTTGCACTGATCTTTATATAGTTTGTAGATATATAGATGTAGAGGTTATATTTTTCTCCCAGATTGGCAGGGCGAGTCAGCGAGGTTATGCGTTCGCTGCTCGCCAAGGTTGTTCCCGTTTCCCAAAAGATAGGTGTGCAGATCTGGCGAGTGTGCAGTTCATTTTCTGCGCAGAGCCCCGATCTAAGGCACTGGGGTGCTCCGCTGGCCGTTGCAATATGCACGCTCTGTATAAAACATAAAATCTGTGTTAGATTTAATCAGATAAAACTGATCAATTTTTTTGTACTCACAGATTTGCCTTTTATATAAAAAAAATATTACACAGCACTTTTCCAATTTTAACTTTTTTTTCTTGATTTTGTAATGGTCGAGGGGCGAATAATGAAATAGTTTTGAACTAACATCGTCAATATTCGACAGTCGGATCAGGAATGATAGCGGACGGAATCCTCTTGTGCCTTAGCTCTTCGGCGTGGGGTGGGTTTTTGCCATATTCCTTCTACACATCTACACAACTTTATTATTTAGGATTCCTAACAGAAACTAAAAAGGGAGGCGTTCTCCAAGAAAAATACAAAACCAGCGGGTGTAACTAACAAATACGATTGACGGTTAAATAAAAAAAAATTCGGACTGCAAGATATAAAGTTTGCGGGGTTCAAAGGTGTTGTGCGACCTCGCTGTCTTTACCCACCCTACCATAATCTTTCAAAAAAAAATTATTGCATCCGAGATACCCAATAACAGTCCGACTATTAACTTATGTTGCCATGTCTATCCAGAGAAAAGAAAAATTTAGCACATCATTGTATTCATTGCGATGTTCATATTTTATTCCTAACGTAAAGAGGCAGAAATTGGATTGACATAATAATCTATAATAATATTATCCAGGTAGATATTCTGGTGTGTACAATAAGTTTCATAACTCTTCCTACAGAGAACATGTTTCAATTGGATACGAATTTAGGATATGTGTTTTCGAATTGCTTATGTTTGTTTCGAAATCAAAGGGGTTGGCTGTTCGTATAACATTAAGCAGCTGAATTTGCTTCTCATACTTTTGATAATTTAATTTTTTTGCTTGATTCCAGTTTTGGTGTGCATATGATTTTTCAATAAGGCTTACAATTTATATAGGCTAAGGGTACAGATAGCATTCATTGCTGACAGTTTTTTTGGAAAAGATTTTTAACAAAAATGAGGCCTTCAATTTATATAATTTAAATTTCCATGTTGCATTCATTTCTTTCAACTTTTTGTTGAAAGGAATTTAAAAAAAAAATGAGGCTTACAATGTCTATAGCTTAAGTTTACAAGGGGCACTCATGGATCTGTTTTTTTTCTTTTGTTTTCATGTTTAAGATATATGATTATTATTACAATATAATATTGTTGAAGAGTGCGCTTAAGGATCGTGAAAGTACAAAATAATTTTTTTTTTATTGATCCTGACACCTTTATTGCTGATTTAAAACAGCTGTTAACATTATTTCATTAGTGGTGTCGTTCTTTGTTCTTTGTTTTGTTTTGATTTTTCTTCTTTTTAATTTGTTTGTTATTGTTCTTTTTTTTTTGGTTTTTTTTTTAAAGAGGGTTTGCGTGATCAAAAGGATCAGCAGAGCATTCAAGAGAATAAAACAAAATCACATATATCACAAGCCTAGGACATGCACAGTTGTTGTTTAGTACTCACAATTGAATTTCTCCAGCGTTGAAAGGCCTTCCAGCGTAATGGTGAAGCAGATCGTTATTGGAACTAAAGCTTGATACATTAGATAATTGTTAAATTTTCTTGAACGATTTTACATTGGGTAACAATCTAACTTGTTTTTTTTTTTTCATGTACAATTGTTTTCTTTTATATACTTATATTTTGTACTTTTGTTTTATCCCTAGCACACACTCAACAATTTAAGTTAATTTTGAAAATTTAATTTGCACTCGTGCAGTTTAAACAAAGACTCAAAGGCAAAAAAAAAACACAAGCTAGCTCCTTGATCTGTGGCCAAGTGATTTGTAAAAAGCAGCGCCAGATGATGACAGGGTGGGAGCAATTGTATCCCACGGTGCAACTCCAAGATGTGAATAGGCAATGCCTTCCAGAAGCAGACAAAATTGCAATGGGTTCTTTGCAAAATAAAAAAGAAGGCACGGCTGCGTAAAGATCACGCAATACCGTGCAGAGGTCACGCAGCGCCGTTGAGCTTCAGCAACGCGATGCGAAATTGCGGAGCTCTGCCCTGAGCACGGTGCTGGCCAGACAACGTTGTTGCACCGGCTTAACAGGGATCTCTTTATACAGGAAGAACTGAAAAAAAATGGACTTGCATGGGTGTGGGCGACAAGCAATGTAGATGGTTTTTACCTATATTGTGATATCTGTATGCAGCGATGCAGTCGTTGGACTTTAGGGTGCCAAATGCCCCTGCCAGCCAAAGGTCACGGATATGGGGAGCACTCCTCCGAATCCTCCAATACTCCTTTGTAAGGTCACTTGCTCACAAATTTTTTTTTTGTTTTAAAAATTTTTATTCTTTGATTTTTCACAAACGCACTTCGGTACGTTGCGGTGTTCTTTTTGAATTTTTAACTAACCAAGAAAAGAAAAAGGGTCACTGCGTCCGTGTGTGGACCTTAAATAGTGAAAATTTCCAGCCCTCACTAGCTTTTTGGAAGGTATTCGGAGTTGGTGAAGTTGGCTGTGATCGCAGTCCAGCTGATTAGTTAAAGCTTTAAGTATTTTGATAGCAGCCTCGAAGTAGGCACTAATTAGCTGGGCAGGTGGAATGATAACAGTTGCACTGCTTGCAAGGTCAGCTTAACACCTTGGGACTTATCAGAAAATTTGCATTGCTTTCTAAGATAAGCTTAGAAGTATGCTCTGATAAGAACCGATGTTATCAACAGTGCATGTTGTTTACTACTGTTAGCGTTGCACTGCTTTACCTTTGGCTACCACAAAGCCGAAGGTATTATTTTCGTTATTGAAAAAAATAAAACAATAATGGGACGCATTGCAAAGCGCGGGCCATTACACCACCCGATAATATTCCTTCTTTTTAGATGTAATATTAGCGGGAATTAGCTGCGTATGTCTTTAGCATGAAATGTACCAATTTCTTTCCCTTGTAAATTCTCTAGCTGATAATAACAATTTCCTAGCTTTTGGCGAACTCGACATTTAACAAACTGCGGTCCCAGTTTCGCATTAAAGTTTTGTGAAAACTTGCTTTGCGCAAAGCTACGGCAATATACTTCCTGTCCTTCTTTAAAGGAGACAGGTTTCGCTCTTAAATTGTATTGAGTGACATTTCGCTCATATGCGCGTCGGATATTAGCTTGTATGTCCTTCCTTAAAAGTGCTAAATTATCATCTCTTGACATGGGGACTATTGGCTCCTCCAGCAGTGACAATTCTTTTAACAGCTTATAATCGGATCCATGAGTTGTCATATCAAGGCCAAATAAGGCACGATATGGGGAACAACCTAAAGATTGGTGCAATGCAGATCTGAGCGAGCACGAAATGCTTGTGAGATGCACATCCCACTCCCGTTGATCATGTTTTAAATAGGATCTAACAGCAGCCAGTAAGGATCGATTAACTCGCTCTGCCGCATTACTCTGCGGTGAGTAAAGGGCTGTATAGACATGTTTAATACCGAGTTCTGTCAAAAATGCATTAAAATCGTCAGCCTTAAATTGGCTGCCATTATCACTTACGATAATTTCGGGAACTCCAAAACAATGAAAAATGTTATGCAACAGATACTCTTGTACGGCCAACGAAGTACATTTCTTCAGAGGATGCAACCAGTGAAACTTGCTAAAATGATCTAGAACAATCAGTAAGCCCACATGACCTTGTTTACTTCTAGGATATGGTCCTAGAAGATCAATATATAATCTTTGAAAAGGTCGACACGAAGGTACATGAGCCCCCATAGGTGGACGAAGGCTATAGTTCGGTGCTTTGCTCTGTTTACAAACATCACACGAACGAATATAGTCTCGAGCATCTTTGGATAGACCGGGCCAAAAAAGATGACGACGCAATTTCTCTATGGTCTTTTGCATGCCAGAATGAGCGGAAGTAAGACTATCATGGGCTTGCCTAAGAGTATCGGTGCGAAGACTGTCGGGGACCCATAACTTCCAGGAAAGTTTTTCCTGCGCCTCGTCTCCTTCAGCATGTTCTGTACGGATATATAAAAATTTATCCACCAACTTCATATCCGGGAACTTAGACTGATTTGCAGCATATCTAGTCTTTAATGCAACATATGACTCCTCAGAAAACGCTTCTGATTGCAGATCAATCACAGGACTCATGTCTAACTCAGCAATCTCAGCATCATGAAGTCTGGACAAAGCGTCTGGTACTACATGATCTTTTCCTTTCCTATGCGAAAACGTAAACTTAAATTGTTGTAACCGAAAGATCCATCTTGCAAGTCTACCTGCAATGTTTTGCTGTCGCATCAGCCAGAGAAGGCTAGAATGATCGGTGACAACCTCAAATTCTTGCAATTCCAGATAACACCGAAATTTCTCAATAGCCAAAATGACAGCTAAGCATTCTCGTTCCGTAACGCTGTAATTTCTCTGAGCTCTACTTAACTTTTTGGACATATACGCAATCGGCCTTTCTGATTGATCGTCTGCCAGCTGCACTAAAACTGCACCTATTCCAAAGTCGCTAGCATCGCAATGTAAAAAGAACTTTTTGCCAAAATCGGGGTTCGTAAGAATCGGCGCAGATGTTAAAGTCTTTTTCAGTTTGTCCATCGCTTCTTGAGCTTCCGTCGTCCAGGCAAATTTCCTTTTCTTGGTTAACAAATCCGTAATTGGACAAGTTAGATCCGAGAAGTTTGGAATGAACCGACGGTACCACCCACAAACTCCTAAAAACCCACGAATTTGCTTTAAGTTCCTTGGCGGAGGCCAATTTTCAATACAAGATACTTTGGCAGGGTCAGTGCAGATGCCACCACTACCAATAACATAGCCTAAATAGGTAATGCTAGTCACACAGAATTGACTTTTAGCTAAGTTAAGGGTCAAATTAGCTTTCCGAAATTGTTCGGCTAGTCTTACTAAAATTGCAAGGTGAGTTGCAAAATCTTCGGACACAACACACAGATCATCCAAATAACCGAAGACACAATAACGAAGGTCAGGCGGTATGATCTGATCCATTAATCGACACATGGTTGACGGCGCGTTGCACAACCCAAAGGGCATCACCTTAAATTGGTATAAAGGACGGCCAGGAACGGTAAATGCAGTTAATGGTTTAGATTCGTCGCTAAGCTTTATTTGCCAGTAGGCATCTTTAAGATCTAATTTAGAAATGATGTTCGCTTTGGGGAGTCGAGCAAATATACCATCGATACTTGGTAAAGGATAGGCATCCTTTTTAGTGGCGTCGTTCAGTTTACGAGCATCTAAACAAAGACGGACTTTATTTGGTTTTACAACCATCCGCATGGGAGAACTCCAAGGACTTGACGAAGGTTCAATTACGTCCAAGCTCAACATCCGATCAATTTCTTGATAAAGAAGTTTCTCTACGGCTGGACTGACAGGATAAAATCGCTGTTTACAGGGTTTCGCGTTACCAACGTCAATATGGTGTTCAATTAACGTGGTACGCCCTAGTGTTTCAGATACTTTCGGGAACAGATCTTTAATAATTTCTAATTGCTGAATCTGACAAGGACTCAAGGCATATGCGTTTTCTACTGTTGATTCTTCTTGCACCAGTGATGAATCTAACGAACTGATAATGTGAGGAGCAAGCGCGAATGTTTTCCAAAAGTCGAGGCCTAATATCAATCTTTGCTTAATGCTCGGAATAATATACAACTTAATAAAGCGTTTGACACCTTTGTAACTCATTTCAATATTAAGCACACCTATAATTGGCTGAATTTCTCCACCCGCAGTTTTTGCACTGGATCGGATAGGTTTATAGTAGGGACTATCAGAAAAATCTTGTAGCGCCAGCTCGGCACCTAGGCAGCTTATATTTGCACCGGTGTCCAACAAGCCTTGCTCTGTAAACTCTAAAAAGGATACTTCCGCATAACTACGCAGATCCTTAGAGCAATTAAAAATTGAAGAAATTTGCATTTTTCGATTTTTCTTAATTTCAGCATAGTAATTCTTAAGTCTTAATGTATGTTTACTAGGTTTATTTTCACTATTATTAAAAATACGATTTCTTACGATATTGATAATGTTCTAAACGCTCTTGATACGAACGCATCCATAAAGGGACTATACTAGATGCAGGTGATTCTGCCTGCACTGAAATAGAGGAAGGGATAGGTGTAGAAACGTTATCCTCAACCTGATCTATCTTTTGATTTATGGTGTTGGGGGACTCCGGTTGTTGTGGGAAGCCCCCACACGTCGGTTTTCCGACTTCTTGCTTAGGCAATTTTGGCATTGCGGCTTATAAATATTTGGCCGCCCGCAGCCGTAGCAAAAGATGCGACGTGCGGCTAAACAGTTTTCCCAAACATGCCCTGCTTCTTCACAATTCCAGCATTTGAATTTTCCGTGAGAAGATTGCAAAGCGTGGATCTCGGCTTCTTCCTGTAAGTTGTCTTCTATCTCTGAATTTTCTTGTTCTACAGCGCAAACTTGTCGACGAGCTGCAGGTACATTCGGCTTAGATGCATAACGGCAGCTGATTTCATATGCCAGGTTTTCACTCATTTGCACCAACCGACGTAAGTGACCTACCGAATGAACTGGTTGAAATAGCAATTTCTGACGAGTTTCTGGTAGAAGATTACTTTTTAAGATCTCAACCAACTCTGCATCTTCCACTCGAATGGAGGCCTTGTCGATCAAGGTTGCAACTGCCTCATAAAAGGACGAAAATGATTCACCTGTCTTTTGTTTACGGGCTCGAATCAGCTCCATGCTCATAAAGTCGGAACGGTAGTCTTGGTACTGTTGACGCAGGGATGCACACATTTTGGTCCAACCAATTTGATCAACCTGTTTATGGTATCTCCAGTACCATGATCGAGCTTTACCCGTGAACAAAACGTGAATATGCCTGCACATAACTGAAAAATCACTGTCTAACGTTTCATTGGTGAGTGAAGTGACTCGATAAATAAACTCCTCTACTCCCAATCCTTCAACGGATCCATCAAAATGAACTCCCCATTTCTGCATTATGTCGACTGTCTGCCGAGACTGCAAGGAAGATGCATTTGATGCGGGAGTTTCCCTTAGAACGGAAGTAACTGGCGGTTCAAGTTGCTGAGGTTGTACATTAATTGCCAACGATGACATCACCCTTGTGACCGTTTGCTCAATCATTCCTTGAATAATATTGTAGTCAACAGGCTGGCTACGACGATTATTTGTAGGACGAATGGGTCTGGAGGATCGGGTTGGTCTGCCTCTAACAGGTCTCTCAGGAATAGCTTCACCTTGATTGGTGCTTTGGCTAGCGTCTAAAGCTGACGAATTTGCTCCAATTGGATTCTCCAATGGAGGCTCTGGGTGTCGAATTGGATTTTGCTGCTCAGCCATCGCCACAGCAGCTGGCACAGCTTTAGAGTTCGAAGGAACTGGCTGAGATCTGGCTGGAGAACAATTGCCTACCACAACTCGAAGCTCCTCTCTATTAATACCAACTCTGCATGTAAAGCATTCCGAATTTTCGGTCAACCATGCATCTATGCAGTTCTTATGGAAAACATGTTTACATGAAAGTAAATAACAAGGATGCGTGTTATCCATAACCGTTGAACATAGTGCACAAAGATTGTCTGCTCGTGCCGATGAGGCATGAGGAGGGGTATTAATGACTGGCATTTTGTAAGTATTTATTCATAAAAATTATTTCTGGATTAGACGTATATTGGCAACAAAAGAAAACAGTCGGGTAACTATCTATATCTTGCAGTATCCTAGTTTTTTTTTTTTTTTTCTTTTATATTTTTAATTTAATTAATTTATTTTCCGGGCTATTGATACTAAACTAAAGATGGTGTTCGTTACGTTGATTTTACAGTCTTTAGACTGCAGATCGGCAAGCAAGGCCAAATAGCACTTAAACGAGTTCCAAACAACAGTCTAAATTGCAATTAATAATCAAGTCATAATGTCCATCCATCTATATATATGATAATGAAATAGTCTCATCAGTTGCAAAAACTAGGAAAATACCATCCCGCAAAATAATCGAGTACTGGCATCTGTGCTTAGCCGAATGCGCAGTATTCTACAAAATTATTTTACGAAAACAATATTTCTATCTTCCTACAACTTCACTGAGTCTATTCATAACACGAAAACAAACGAGCATGTTATTTTTATTTTTGAGTAGAGAATTCATTTTCTACATCGAACATAGAATTTAATATGCTCCTTTTTCCTGGCTATCAGTACTATTCAGGGTCTCGTCTGTTATTCTTATCTGAATAATTCAGATTCGTAGGCCTGATATAGATCTTCAATTTCTAGCATCATATAAGTGGTAATAAGACTTTGTCCGTCTAAAGTTACTTCACAGATATTATACAAAATTGCAAAAAAAAAACTTACTCAAAAATAGTGTTGGGGTGCGTACAGTCATACTTCATTTTCGCTTCTAAAATATCATACGTTTTTTTTTTTCTCAGTGTATTCTAAATACATCCCTAATTTACTTTGCAAAACGACTGTTGGTTGCCCTAAGCAATGCTTTCCTTTCAAAATTGCATGTGAGACAGGTCGTCACCCTTCTTGCAACCTTAAGCATCCAAAACAAGCCTCTTGCTTGGTAACAAATGAAAATTAGAAGCAACAATTCAGTATAGAGATCAGATGTTGTTATCCCTAGGTTAAACTAACCGCAGCTACACACGTTGAACACCGAAAGGTATTAAAAGCGTGAAACCGAGATTAACAATTTATCCGTTGGTTAGCTATACGTTGCCCCACGCGTTGGGCGCCAAAAATTATGTAATGGTCGAGGTGCGAATAATGAAATAGTGTTGAACTAACATCGTCAATATTCGACAGTCGGATCAGGAATGATAGCGGACGGAATCCTCTTGTGCCTTAGCTCTTCGGCGTGGGGTGGGTTTTTGCCATATTCCTTCTCCACATCTACACAACTTTATTATTTAGGATTCCTAACAGAAACTAAAAAGGGAGGCGTTCTCCAAGAAAAATACAAAACCAGCGGGTGTAACTAACAAAAACGATTGAAGGTTAAATAAATAAAAAAAAATTTCGGACTGCAAGATATAAAGTTTTCGGGGTTCAAAGGTGTTGTGCGACCTCGCTGTCTTTACCCACCCTACCATAATCTTCAAAAAAAAATTATTGTATCCGAAGATACCCTATAACAGTCCGACTATTAACTTATGTTGCCATGTCTATCCAGAGAAAAGAAAAATTTAGCACATCATTGTATTCATTGCGATGTTCATTTTTTATTCCTAACGTAAAGAGGCAGAAATTGGATTGACATAATAATCTATAATAATATTATCCAGGTAGATATTCTGGTGTGTACAATAAGTTTCATAACTCTTCATAAAGAGAACATGTTTCAATTGGATACAAATTTAGGATATGTGTTTTCGAATTGCTTATGTTTGTTTCGAAATCAAAGGGGTTGGCTGTTCGTATAACATTATGCAGCTGAATTTGCTTCTCATAGTTTTGTTAATTTAATTTTTGTTTTTCTTATGTGGCACTCATTGATTACAGTTTTGGTGTGCAAATGATTTTTCAATAAGGCTTACAATTTATATAGGTTAAGGGGACAGATAGCATTCATTGCTGACAGTTTTTTTGGAAATGATTTTTAACAAAAATGAGGCCTTCAATTTATATAATTTAAATTTCCATGTTGCATTCATTTCTTTCAACTTTTTGTTGAAAGGAATTTTAAAAAAAAATGAGGCTTACAATGTCTATAGTTTAAGTTTACAAGGGGCACTCATGGATCTGTTTTGTTTGTTTTTTTTTGTTTTCGTATGTTTAAGATATATGATTATTATTACAATATAATATTGTTGAAGAGTGCGCTTAAGGATCGTGAAAGTACAAAATAATTTTTTTATTGATCCTGACACCTTTATTGCTGATTTAAAACAGCTGTTAACATTATTTCATTAGTGGTGTCGTTCTTTGTTCTTTGTTTTGTTTTTATTTTTCTTCTTTTTAATTTGTTTGTTATTGTTCTTTTTTTTTTGTTTTTTTTTTTTAAAGATGGTTTGCGTGATCAAAAGGATCAGCAGAGCATTCAAGAGAATAAAACAAAATCACATATATTACAAGCCTAGGACATGCACAGTTGTTGTTTAGTACTCACAATTGAATTTCTCCAGCGTTGAAAGGCCTTCCAGCGTAGTGGTGATGCAGATCGTTATTTTAACTAAAGCTTGATACATTAGATAATTGTTAAATTTTCTTGAACAATTTTACGTTGGTTAGCAATCTAATTTGTTTTTTTTTTTTCATGTACAATTGTTTTCTTTTATATACTTATATTTTGTACTTTTGTTTTATCCCTAGCACACACTCAACAATTTAAGTTAATTTTCAAAATTTAATTTGCACTCGTGCAGTTTAAACAAAGACTCAAAGACAAAAAAAAAACACAAGCTAGCTCCTTGATCTGTGGCCAAGTGAATTGTAGAAAGCAGCGCCAGATGATGACAGGGTGGGAGCAATTGTATCCCACGGTGCAACTCCAAGATGTGAATAGGCAATGCCTTCCAAAAGCAGACAAAATTGCAATGGGTTCTTTGCAAAATAAAAAAGAAGGCACGGCTGCGTAAAGATCACGCAATACCGTGCAGAGGTCACGCAGCGCCGTTGAGCTTCAGCAACGCGATGCGAAATTGCGAAGCTCTGCCCTGAGCACGGTGCTGGCCAGACAACGTTGTTGCACCGGCTTAACAGGGATCTCTTTATACGGGAAGAACTGAAAAAAATGGACTTGCATGGGTGTGGGCGACAAGCAATGTAGATGGTTTTTACCTATATTGTGATATCTGTATGCAGCGATGCAGTCGTTGGACTTTAGGGTGCCAAATGCCCCTGCCAGCCAAAGGTCACGGATATGGGGAGCACTCCTCCGAATCCTCCAATACTCCTTTGTAAGGTCACTTGCTCACAACTTTTTTTTTTTTTTTTTAAATTTTTATTCTTTGATTTTTCACAAACGCACTTCGGTACGTTGCGGTGTTCTTTTTGAATTTTTAACTAACCAAGAAAAGAAAAAGGGTCACTGCGGCCGCGTGTGGACCTTAAATAGTGAAAATTTCCAGCCCTCACTAGCTTTTTGAAAGGTATTCGGAGTTGGTGAAGTTGGCTGTGATCGCAGTCCAGCTGATTAGTTAAAGCTTTAAGTATTTTGATAGCAGCCTCGAAGTAGGCACTAATTAGCTGGGCAGGTAGAATGATAACAGTTGCACTGCTTGCAAGGTCAGCTTAACACCTTGGGACTTATCAGAAAATTTGCATTGCTTTCTAAGATAAGCTTAGAAGTATGCTCTGATAAGAACCGATGTTATCAACAGTGCATGTTGTTTACTACTGTAAGCGTTGCACTGCTTTACCTTTGGCTACCACAAAGCCGAAGGTATTATTTTCGTTATTGAAAAGAATTAAACAATAATGGGACGCATTGCAAAGCGCGGGCCATTACAATTTACAAAAGTCCACGTTTTTTTTGAAGGTAAGGAAAACTTTTTCGCAGACTCCACGTCTGATCGTTGATAATGCCAAAAGAGAAAAGAACTCTATGATAAATTAAGTGTCTCTCGAGCAGTGCAAAGCTACCCTGCCAGTCAGCTCTAATTGGAGCTTCGCCGTGATTAGAGTTGCATTGATAATGACTCCGAATTATCGAGATAGTAACCGTTTTCGGATTGTGTAAGATATTTTTCGAAAATTCCAATTCAAATTCATCGTTTTTTCGGAGTTAACCGTTTATTCAACAAAATCGTTTTTTTTTTTCCCCCTTTTCTTTGTGTTTTTTTTTTACAATTGGAAGGGCTGTACATTACACAACATGTCTGTAACATGTCAATAACATTTTTGTCACATGTCTATAACATGTCTGTAACATGTCTGTAACAAGTCTGTAACATTTCTGTAACATGTCTGTAACATGTCTGTAAAATTTTTGTAACATGTCTGCATCATGTATGCAACATGTCTGTAACATTTCTGTAACATGTCTGTAACATGTCTTTAACATGTCTGTAACATGTATGTTACATGTCCTTAACATGTCTGTAACATGTCTGTATCATGTCTGTAACTTGTCTGTAACATGTCTGTATCATGTCTGTAATATTTCTGTAATATGACTGTAACATGCCTGTAACATGTCTGTAACATGTCTGTAACATGTCTGTAACATGTCTGCATTATTTAAGCAACATGTCTTTATCATTTCTGTAACGAGTCTGTAACATGTCTGTAACATGTCTTTAACATGTCTGTAACATGTCTGTAACATGTCTGTAACATGTCTGTAACATGTCTGTAACATGTCGGTAACATATCTGTAACATGTCTGTAACATGTCTGTAACATGTCGGTAACTTGTCTGTAACATGTCTGTAACATGTCTGCATCATGTCTGTAATATGTCTGTAACATGTCTGTATCATGTATGAAACATGTCTGTAATATGTCTGTAAAATGTCTTAAACATGTCTGTAACATGTCTGTAATATGTCTGTAACATGTCTGTAACATGTCGGTAACTTGTCTGTAACATGTCTGTAACATGTCTGTATCATGTCTGTAATATGTCTGTAACATGTCTGTATCATGTCTGTAACATGTCCGTAATATGTCTGTAAAATGTCTTAAACATGTCTGTAACATGTCTGTAATATGTCTGTAACATGTCTGTAACATGTCTGTAACATGTCTGTAACACGTCTGTAACATGTCTGTAACATGTCTGTAACATGTCTGTAACATGTCTGCATTATGTATGCAACATGTCTGTATCATTTCTGTAAGATGTCTGTAGCATGTCTGTAACATGTATGTTACATGTCCTTAACATGTCTGTAGCATGTCTGTAACATGTCTAAAACATGTCTGTAACATATTTGTCACATGTCTATGACATGTCAGTAACATGTCTGCAACATGCCTGTAACATGTCTGTAACATGTCTGTAATATGTCTGTAAAATGTCTTAAACATGTCTGTAACATGTCTGTAATATGTCTGTAAAATGTCTGTAAAATGTCTTAAACATGTCTGTAACATGTCTGTACCATGTCTGTAACATGTATGTTACATGTCCTTAACATGTCTGTTGCATGTCTGTAACATGTCTAAAACATGTCTGTAACATATTTGTCACATGTCTATGACATGTCAGTAACATGTCTGTAACATGTCTGTAATATGTCTGTAAAATGTCTTAAACATGTCTGTAACATGTCTGTAGCATGTCTGTTACATGTATGTTACATGTCCTTAACATGTCTGTAGCATGTCTGTAACATGTCTAAAACATGTCTGTAACATATTTGTCACACGTCTATGACATGTCTGCAACATGTCTGTAACATGTCGGTAACTTGTCTGTAACATGTCTGTAACATGTCTTTATCATGTCTGTAATATGTCTGTAACATGTCTGTATCATGTCTGTAACATGTCTGTAATATGTCTGTGACATGTGTCTAACATATCTGTAACATGTCTGTAACATGTCTGTAACATGTCTGTAACATGTCTGCATTATGTATGCAGCATGTCTGTATCATTTCTGTAACATGTCTGTAGCATGTCTGTAACATGTATGTTACATGTCCTTAACATGTCTGTAGCATGTCTGTAACATGTCTAAAACATGTCTGTAACATATTTGTCACATGTTTATGACATGTCAGTAATATGTCTGCAACATGCCTGTAACATGTCTGTAACATGTCTGTGATATATTTTTGTAATATCTCTGTTACATGTCTGTAACATGTCTGTAACATGTCTGCATCATGTATGCAACATGTCTGTAACATGTCTGTGACATATTTGTCACATGTCTATGGCATGTCAGTAAGATGTCTGCAACATGCCTGTAACATGTCTGTAACATGTCTGTAACATGTCTGTAACATGTCTGTAATATGTCTGTAAAATATCTTAAACATGTCTGTAATATGTCTGTAAAATGTCTTAAGCATGTCTGTAACATGTCTGTAGCATGTCTGTAACATGTATGTTACATGTCCTAAACATGTCTGTAGCATGTCTGTAACATGTCTAAAACATGTCTGTAACATATTTGTCACATGTCTATGACATGTCAGTAACATGTCTGTAACATGTCTGTAGCATGTCTGTAACATGTCTGTAACATGTCTGTAATATATTTGTAATATCTCTGTAACATGTCTGTAACATGTCTGTAAAATGTCTTTAACATGGCTGTAACATGTCTGTAACATGTCTGTAACATGTCTTCATCATGTATGCAACATGTCTGTAACATTTCTGTAACATGTCTGTAACATGTCTGTAACATGTCTATAACATGTCTGTAGCATGTCTGTAGCATGTCTGTAACATGTTTGCATCATGTCTGTAACATGTCTGCATCATGTATGCAACATGTCTGCGTCATGTATGCATTATGACTGTAACATGTCTGTAACATGTCTGTAACATGTTTGCAATATTTCTGTAACATGTAACATGTCTGCATCATGTATGCAACATGTCTGTAACATGCCTGTAATATGTCTGCATCATGTATGCAACATGTCTGTAACATGTCTGTAATATATCAGTAATATCTCTGTTACATGTCTGTAACATGTCTGTAACATGTCTGTAACATGTCTGTAACATGTCTGCATTATGTATGCAACATGTCTGTATCATTTCGGTAACATGTCTGTAGCATGTCTGTAACATGTATGTTACATGTCCTTAACATGTCAGTAGAATGTCTGTAACATGTCTAAAACATGTCTGTAACATATTTGTCACATGTCTATGACATGTCAGTAACATGTCAGCAACATGCCTGTAACATGTCTGTAACATGTCTGTAACATGTCTGTAATATGTCTGTAAAATATCTTAAACATGTCTGTAACATGTCTGTAATATGTCTGTAAAATGTCTTAAGCATGTCTGTAACATGTCTGTAGCATGTCTGTAACATGTATGTTACATGTCCTTAACATGTCTGTAGCATGTCTGTAACATGTCTAAAACATGTCTGTAACATATTTGTCACATGTCTATGACATGTCAGTAACATGTCTGTAACATGTCTGTAATATGTCTGTAAAATGTCTTAAACATGTCTGTAACATGTCTGTAGCATGTCTGTAACATGTATGTTACATGTCCTTAACATGTCTGTAGCATGTCTGTAACATGTCTAAAAAATGTCTGTAACATATTTGTCACATGTCTATGACATGTCTGCAACATGTCTGTAACATGTCGGTAACTTGTCTGTGACATGTCTGTAACATGTCTGTATCATGTCTGTAATATGTCTGTCACATGTCTGTATCATGTCTGTAACATGTCTGTTATATGTCTGTGACATGTCTCTAACATATCTGTAACATGTCTGTAACATGTCTGTAACATGTCTGTAACATGTCTGTAACATGTCTGTAACATGTCTGTAACATGTCTGTAACATGTCTGTAATATGTCTGTAAAATGTCTTAAACATGTCTGTAACATGTCTGTAACATGTCTGCATTATGTATGCAACATGTCTGTATCATTGATATAACATGTCTGTAGCATGTCTGTAACATGTATGTTACATGTCTTTAACATGTCTGTAGCATGTCTGTAACATGTATGATACATGTCTTTAACATGTCTGTAGCATGTCTGTAACATGTCTAAAACATGTCTGTAACATATTTGTCACATGTTTATGACATGTCAGTAACATGTCTGCAACATGCCTGTAACATGTCTATAACATGTCCGTGATATATTTTTGTAATATCTCTGTTACATGTCTGTAACATGTCTGTAACATGTCTGCATCATGTATGCAACATGTCTGTAACATGTCTGTGACATATTTGTCACTTGTCTATGGCATGTCAGTAACATGTCTGCAACATGCCTTTAACATGTCTGCAACATGTCTGTAATATATTTGTAATATCTCTGTAACATGTCTGTAACATGTCTGTAAAATGTCTTTAACATGTCTGTAACATGTCTGTAACATGTCTGTAACAAATCTGTAACATGTCTGTAACATGTCTGCATCATGTATGCAACATGTCTGCGTCATGTATGCATTATGACTGTAACATGTCTGTAACATGTTTGCAATATTTCTGTAACATGTAACATGTCTGCATCATGTATGCAACATGTCTGTAACATGCCTGTAACATGTCTGCATCATGTATGCAACATGTTTGTAACATGTCTGTAATATAACAGTAATATCTCTGTTACATGTCTGTAACATGTCTGTTAAATGTCTGTAACATGTCTGTAACATGTCTGTAACATGTCTGCATTATGTATGCAACATGTCTGTATCATTTCGGTAACATGTCTGTAGCATGTCTGTAACATGTATGTTACATGTCCTTAACATGTCAGTAGCATGTCTGTAACATGTCTAAAACATGTCTGTAACATATTTGTCACATGTCTATGACATGTCAGTAACATGTCTGCAACATGCCTGTAACATGTCTGTAACATGTCTGTAACATGTCTGTAACATGTCTATGACATGTCAGTAACATGTCTGCAACATGCCTGTAACATGTCTGTAACATGTCTGTAATATATTTGTAAAATCTCTGTAACATGTCTGTAAAATGTCTTTAACATGTCTGTAACATGTCTGCATCATGTATGCAACATGTCTGTAACAATTCTGTAACATGTCTGTAACATGTCTGTACCATGTCTGTAACATGTCTGTAAAATGTCTGTAACATGTCTGTAACATGTCTGTAACATGTCTGTAACATGTCTGTAACATGTCTGTAACATGTCTGTATCATGTCTGTAACATGTCTGTAACATGCCAGTAACATGTCTGCATCATGAATGCAACATGTCTGTAACATGTCTGTAACATGTCTGCAATATTTCTGTAACATGTAGCATGTCTGCATCATGTATGCAACATGTCTGTAACATGCCTGTAACATGTTCGCATCATGTATGCAACATATCTGTAACATGTCTGTAATATATTTGTAATATCTCTGTTACATGTCTGTAACATGTCTGTAAAGTGTCTGTAACAGGTCTGTAACATATCTGTAACATGTCTGTAACATGTCTGTTACATGTCTGTAACATATCTGTAACATGTCTGTAACATGTCTGTAACATGTCTGTAACATGTCTGTAACATGTCTGCATTATGTATGCAACATGTCTGTATTATTTCTGTAACATGTCTGTAGCATGTCTGTAACATGTATGTTACATGTCCTAAACATGTCTGTAGCATGTCTGTAACATGTCTAAAACATGTCTGTAACATATTTGTCACATGTCTTTGACATGTCAGTAACATGTCTGCAACATGTCTGTAACATGTCTGTAACATGTCTGTAACATGTCTGTAACATGTCTGTAACATGTCTGTAACATGTCTGTAACATGTCTGTAACATGTCTGTAACATGTCTGTAACATGTCTGTAACATGTCTGCATTATGTATGCAACATGTCTGTATCATTTCTGTAACATGTCCTTAACATGTCTGTAGCATGTCTGTAACATGTCTGTAAAATGTCTGTAACATGTCTGTAACATGTCTTCATCAAGTATGCAACATGTCTGTAACATATTTGACACATGTCTATGACATGTCAGTAACATGTCTGCAACATGCCTGAAACATGTCTGTAACATGTTTGTAACATGTCTGTAACATGTCTGTAACATGTCTGCATCATGTATCCAACATGTCTGTAACATGTCTAAAACATGTCTGTAACATATTTGTCGCATGTCTATAACATGTCTGTAACATGTCTGTATTATGTCTGTATCATGTCTGTGACATGTCTGTAACATTTCTGTAACATTTCAGAAACATGTCTGTAACATGTCTGTACCATGTCTGTAACATGTCTGTAACATGTCTGTAACATGTGTGTTACATGTCTGCATCATGTATGCAACATGTCTGTAACATTTCTGTAACATTTCTGTAACATGTCTGTACCATGTCTGTACCATGTCTGTAACATGTCTGTAACATGTCTGTAACATGTCTGTATCATGTCTGTAACATGTCTGTAACATGTCTGTAACATGTCTGTATCCTGTCTGTGATATGTCTGTAACATGTGTGTATCATGTCTGTGACATGTCTGTAACATGTCTGTAACATGTCTGTAACATGTCTGTAACATGTCTGTAACATGTCTGTAACATGTCTGTAACATGTCTGTAACATGTCTATAACATGTCTGTAGCATGTCTGTAGCATGTCTGTAACATGTCTGCATCATGTATGCAACATGTCTGTAACATGTCTGTAACATGTCTGTATTATGTCCGTATCATGTCTGTGACATGTCTGTGACATTTCTGTAACATTTCAGTAACATGTCTTTAACATGTCTGTACCATGTCTGTAACATGTCTGTAACATGTCTGTAACCTGTCTGTAGCATGTCTGTAACATGTCTTAAACATGTCTGTAACATATTTGTCGCATGTCTATAACATGTCTGTAACATGTCTGTATTATGTCTGTATCATGTCTGTGACATGTCTGTAACATTTCTGTAACATTTCAGTAACATGTCTGTAACATGTCTATACCATGTCTGTAACATGTCTGTAACATATTTGTCACATGTCTATGACATGCCAGTAACATGTCTGCAACATGCCTGTAACATGCCTGTAACATGTCTGTAATATATTTGTAATATCTCTGTAACATGTCTGTAAAATGTCTTTAACATGTCTGTAACATGCCTGTATCATGTCTGTGACATGTCTGTAACATGTGTGTATCATGTCTGTAACATGTCTGTAACATGTATGTGACATGTCCTTAACATGTCTATAGCATGTCTGTAACATGTCTTAAACATGTCTGTAACATATTTGTCACATGTCTAGGACATGTTAGTAACATGTCTGCAACATGCCTGTAACATGTCTGTAACATGTCTGTAATATATTTGTAATATCTCTGTATCATGTCTGTAACATGTCTGCATCATGTAAGCAACATGTCTGTAACATGTCTGTAACATATTTGTCACATGTCTATGACATGTCAGTAACATGTCTGCAACATGCCTGTAACATGTCTGTAACATGTCTGTAACATGTCTGTAACATGTCTGCATCATGTATCCAACATGTCTGTAACATGTCTGTAACATGTCTTTAACATGTCTGTAACATGTCTGTTACATGTCTGCATTATGTATGCAACATGTCTGTATCATTTCTGTAACATGTCTGTAGCATGTCTGTAACATGTATGTCACATGTCCTTAACATGTCTGTAGCATGTCTGTAACATGTCCAAAAAGTGTCTGTAACATATTTGTCACATGTCTAGGACATGTTAGTAACATGTCTGCAACATGCCTGTAACATGTCTGTAACATGTCTGTAATATATTTGTAATATCTCTGTAACATGTCTGTAACATGTCTGCATCATGTAAGCAACATGTCTGTAACATATTTGTCACATGTCTATGACATGTCAGTAACATGTCTGCAACATGCCTGTAACATGTCTGTAACATGTTTGTAACATGTCTGTAACATGTCTGCATTATGTATGCAACATGTCTGTATCATTTCTGTAACATGTCTGTAGCATGTCTGTAACATGTCTAAAACATGTCTGTAACATATTTGTCACATGTCTAGGACATGTCAGTAACATGTCTGCAACATGCCTGTAACATGTCTGTAACATGTCTGTATTATGTCTGTATCATGTCTGTGACATGTCTGTAACATTTCTGTAACATTTCAGTAACATGTCTGTAACATGTCTGTACCATGTCTGTAACATGTCTGTAACATATTTGTCACATGTCTATGACATGCCAGTAACATGTCTGCAACATGCCTGTAACATGCCTGTAACATGTCTGTAATATATTTGTAATATCTCTGTAACATGTCTGTAAAATGTCTTTAACATGTCTGTAACATGTCTGTAACATGTCTGTAACATGTCTGTAACATGTCAGTAACATGTCTGTAACATGTCTGTAACATGTCTGTAACATGTCTGTATCCTGTCTGTGATATGTCTGTAACATGTGTGTATCATGTCTGTGACATGTCTGTAACATGTCTGTAACATGTCTGTAACATATCTGTAACATGTCTGTAACATGTCTATAACATGTCTGTAGCATGTCTGTAGCATGTCTGTAACATGTCTGTAACATGTCTGCATCATGTATGCAACATGTCTGTAACATGTCTGTAACATGTCTGTATTATGTCCGTATCATGTCTGTGACATGTCTGTAACATTTCTGTAACATTTCAGTAACATGTCTGTAACATGTCTGTACCATGTCTGTAACATGTCTGTAACATGTCTGTAACCTGTCTGTAGCATGTCTGTAACATGTCTTAAACATGTCTGTAACATATTTGTCGCATGTCTATAACATGTCTGTAACATGTCTGTTTAATGTCTGTATCATGTCTGTGACATGTCTGTAACATTTCTGTAACATTTCAGTAACATGTCTGTAACATGTCTATACCATGTCTGTAACATATTTGTCACATGTCTATGACATGCCAGTAACATGTCTGCAACATGCCTGTAACATGCCTGTAACATGTCTGTAATATATTTGTAATATCTCTGTAACATGTCTGTTAAATGTCTTTAACATGTCTGTAACATGCCTGTATCATGTCTGTGACATGTCTGTAACATGTGTGTATCATGTCTGTAACATGTCTGTAACATGTATGTGACATGTCCTTAACATGTCTGTAGCATGTCTGTAACATGTCTTAAACATGTCTGTAACATATTTGTCACATGTCTAGGACATGTTAGTAACATGTCTGCAACATGCCTGTAACATGTCTGTAACATGTCTTAAACATGTCTGTAACATATTTGTCGCATGTCTATAACATGTCTGTAACATGTCTGTATTATGTCTGTATCATGTCTGTGACATGTCTGTAACATTTCTGTAACATTTCAGTAACATGTCTGTAACATGTCTATACCATGTCTGTAACATGTCTGTAACATATTTGTCACATGTCTATGACATGTCAGTAACATGTCTGCAACATGCCTGTAACATGCCTGTAACATGTCTGTAATATATTTGTAATATCTCTGTAACATGTCTGTTAAATGTCTTTAACATGTCTGTAACATGCCTGTATCATGTCTGTGACATGTCTGTAACATGTGTGTATCATGTCTGTAACATGTCTGTAACATGTATGTGACATGTCCTTAACATGTCTGTAGCATGTCTGTAACATGTCTGTAACATGTCTGTAACATGTCTGTAACATGTCTGCATCATGTATCCAACATGTCTGTAACATGTCTGTAACATGTCTTTAACATGTCTGTAACATGTCTGTTACATGTCTGCATTATGTATGCAACATGTCTGTATCATTTCTGTAACATGTCTGTAGCATGTCTGTAACATGTATGTGACATGTCCTTAACATGTCTGTAGCATGTCTGTAACATGTCCAAAACATGTCTGTAACATATTTGTCACATGTCTAGGACATGTTAGTAACATGTCTGCAACATGCCTGTAACATGTCTGTAACATGTCTGTAATATATTTGTAATATCTCTGTAACATGTCTGTAACATGTCTGCATCATGTAAGCAACATGTCTGTAACATATTTGTCACATGTCTATGACATGTCAGTAACATGTCTGCAACATGCCTGTAACATGTCTGTAACATGTCTGCATTATGTATGCAACATGTCTGTAACATGTCTGTAACATGTCTGTAACATGTCTGTAACATGTCTAAAACATGTCTGTAACATATTTGTCACATGTCTAGGACATGTCAGTAACATGTCTGCAACATGCCTGTAACATGTCTGTAACATGTCTGTATTATGTCTGTAACATGTCTGTAACATGTCTGTAACATGTCTGTAACATGTCTGTAACATGTCTGTAACATGTCTGTAACATGTCTGTAACATGTCTGTAACATGTCTGTAACATATTTGTCACATGTCTATGACATGCCAGTAACATGTCTGCAACATGCCTGTAACATGCCTGTAACATGTCTGTAATATATTTGTAATATCTCTGTAACATGTCTGTAAAATGTCTTTAACATGTCTGTAACATGTCTGTATCATGTCTGTGACATGTCTGTAACATGTGTGTATCATGTCTGTAACATGTCTGTAACATGTATGTGACATGTCCTTAACATGTCTGTAGCATGTCTGTAACATGTCTAAAACATGTCTGTAACATATTTGTCACATGTCTAGGACATGTTAGTAACATGTCTGCAACATGCCTGTAACATGTCTGTAACATGTCTGTAATATATTTGTAATATCTCTGTAACATGTCTGTAACATGTCTGCATCATGTAAGCAACATGTCTGTAACATGTCTGTAACATATTTGTCACATGTCTATGACATGTCAGTAACATGTCTGCAACATGCCTGTAACATGCCTGTAACATGTCTGTAATATCTCTGTAACATGTCTGTAAAATGTCTTTAACATGTCTGTAACATGTCTGTTACATGTCTGCATCATGTATGCAACATATCTGTAACATTTCTGTAAGATTTCTGTAACATGTCTGTAACATGTCTGTACCATGTCTGTAATATGTCTGTAACATGTCTGTAACATGTGTGTATCATGTCTGTAACATGTCTGTAACATGTCTGTAACATGTCTGTTACATGTCTGTAACATGTCTGTAACATGTCTGTAACATGTCTGTAGCATGTCTGTAACATGTCTGCATCATGTATGCAACATGTCTTTAACATGTCTGTAACATGTCTGTAACATGTCTGTAATATTTCTGTAACATGTAACATGTCTGCATCATGTATGCAACATGTCTGTAACATGTCTGTAACATGTCTGCATCATGTATGCAACATGTCTGTAACATGTCTGTAATATGTCTGAAACATGTCTGTAACATGTCTGTAACATGTCTGCATCATGTATGCAACATGTCTGTAACATGTCTGTAATATGTCTGTAACATGTCTGTAACATGTCTGTAACATGTCTGTAACATGTCTGTTACATGTCTGTAACATGTCTGTAACATGTCTGTAAAATGTCTGTAACATGTCTGTAACATGTCTGTAACATGTCTGTAACATGTCTGTAACATGTCTGTAACATGTCTGTAACATGTCTGTAACATGTCTGTAACATGTCTGCATTATGTATGCAACATGTCTGTAACATGTCTGTAACATGTCTGTAGCATGTCTGTAACATGTCTGTAACATGTCTGTAACATGTCTGTAGCATGTCTGTAACATGTCTAAAACATGTCTGTAACATATTTGTCGCATGTCTATAACATGTCTGTAACATGTCTGTGACATGTCTGTAACATGTCTGTAACATGTCTGTAACATGTCTGTAACATTTCTGTAACATGTCTGTAACATGTCTGTAACATGTCTGTAACATGTCTGTAACATGTCTGTAACATGTCTGTTACATGTCTGCATCATGTATGCAACATGTCTGTAACATTTCTGTAACATTTCTGTAACATGTCTGTAACATGTCTGTACCATGTCTGTAACATGTCTGTAACATGTCTGTAACATGTCTGTAACATGTCTGTAACATGTCTGTAACATGTCTGTAACATGTCTGTAACATGTCTGTAACATGTCTGTAACATGTCTGTAACATGTCTGTAACATGTCTGTAACATGTCTGTAACATGTCTGTAACATGTCTGTAACATGTCTGTAACATGTCTGTAACATGTCTGTAACATGTCTGTAGCATGTCTGTAACATGTCTGTAACATGTATGCAACATGTCTGTAACATGTCTGTAACATGTCTGTAACATGTCTGTAACATGTCTGTAACATGTCTGTAACATGTCTGTAACATGTCTGTATTATGTCTGTATCATGTCTGTGACATGTCTGTAATATATTTGTAATATCTCTGTAACATGTCTGTAAAATGTCTTTAACATGTCTGTAACATGTCTGTAACATGTCTGTATCATGTCTGTGACATGTCTGTAACATGTGTGTATCATGTCTGTAACATGTCTGTAACATGTATGTGACATGTCCTTAACATGTCTGTAGCATGTCTGTAACATGTCTAAAACATGTCTGTAACATATTTGTCACATGTCTAGGACATGTTAGTAACATGTCTGCAACATGCCTGTAACATGTCTGTAACATGTCTGTAATATGTTTGTAACATGTCTGTAACATGTCTGTAACATGTCTGCATCATGTAAGCAACATGTCTGTAACATGTCTGTAAC
This sequence comes from Zaprionus ornatus, assembly GCA_018904035.1. NCBI lineage: Eukaryota > Metazoa > Arthropoda > Insecta > Diptera > Drosophilidae > Zaprionus > Zaprionus ornatus. The sequence continues at coordinate 673,080 of JAEIFZ010000004.1, read as the reverse complement.
ATATTTGTAACATGTCTGTGACATGTCTGTAACATGTCTGCAACATGTCTGTAACATGTCTGTAACATGTCTGTAATATCTCTGTAACATGTCTGTAAAATGTCTTTAACATGTCTGTAACATGTCTGTTACATGTCTGCATCATGTATGCAACATATCTGTAACATTTCTGTAAGATTTCTGTAACATGTCTGTAACATGTCTGTACCATGTCTGTAATATGTCTGTAACATGTCTGTAACATGTGTGTATCATGTCTGTAACATGTCTGTAACATGTCTGTAACATGTCTGTTACATGTCTGTAACATGTCTGTAACATGTCTATAACATGTCTGTAGCATGTCTGTAACATGTCTGCATCATGTATGCAACATGTCTTTAACATGTCTGTAACATGTCTGTAATAGGTCTGCAATATTTCTGTAACATGTAACATGTCTGCATCATGTATGCAACATGTTTGTAACATGCCTGTAACATGTCTGCATCATGTATGCAAAATGTCTGTAACATGTCTGTAATATGTCTAAAACATGTCTGTAACATGTCTGTAAAATGTCTGCATCATGTATGCAACATGTCTGTAACTTGTCTGTAATATATTTGTAACATCTCTGTTACATGTCTGTAACATGTCTGTAAAATGTCTGTTACATGTCTGTAACATGTCTGTAAGATGTCTGTAAAATGTCTTTAACATGTCTGTAACATGTCTAAAACATGTCTGTAACATGTCTGTAACATGTCTGTAACATGTCTGTAACATGTCTGTAACATGTCTGTAACATGTCTGCATTATGTATGCAACATGTCTGTATCATTTCTGTAACATGTCTGTAGCATGTCTGTAGCATGTCTGTAACATGTCTAAAACATGTCTGTAACATATTTGTCGCATGTCTATAACATGTCTGTAACATGTCTGTATAATGTCTGTATCATGTCTGTGACATGTCTGTAACATTTCTGTAACATTTCAGTAACATGTCTGTAACATGTCTGTACCATGTCTGTAACATGTCTGTAACATGTCTGTAACATGTCTGTTACATGTCTGCATCATGTATGCAACATGTCTGTAACATTTCTGTTACATTTCTGTAACATGTCTGTACCATGTCTGTACCATGTCTGTACCATGTCTGTACCATGTCTGTACCATGTCTGTAACATGTCTGTAACATGTCTGTAACATGTCTGTAACATGTCTGTAACATGTCTGTAACATGTCTGTATCCTGTCTGTGACATGTCTGTAACATGTGTGTATCATGTCTGTGACATGTCTGTAACATGTCTGTAACATGTCTGTAACATGTCTGTAACATGTCTGTAACATGTCTATAACATGTCTGTAGCATGTCTGTAGCATGTCTGTAACATGTCTGCATCATGTATGCAACATGTCTGTAACATGTCTGTAACATGTCTGTAACATGTCTGTAACATGTCTGTAACATGTCTGTAACATGTCTGTATTATGTCTGTATCATGTCTGTGACATGTCTGTAACATTTCTGTAACATTTCAGTAGCATGTCTGTAACATGTCTGTAACATGTCTGTAACATGTCTGTAACATGTCTGTAACATGTCTGTAGCATGTCTGTAACATGTCTGTAACATATTTGTCGCATGCCTATAACATGTCTGTAACATGTCTGTATTATGTCTGTATCATGTCTGTGACATGTCTGTAACATTTCTGTAACATTTCAGTAACATGTCTGTAACATGTCTGTACCATGTCTGTAACATGTCTGTAACATGTCTGTAACATGTCTGTTACATGTCTGCATCATGTATGCAACATGTCTGTAACATTTCTGTAACATGTCTGTAACATGTCTGTATCATTTCTGTAACATGTCTGTAACATGTCTGTGACATGTATGTTACATGTCCTTAACATGTCTGTAGCATGTCTGTAACATGTCTAAAACATGTCTGTAACATATTTGTCACATGTCTATGACATGTCAGTAACATGTCTGCAACATGCCTGTAACATGTCTGTAAAATGCCTTAAACATGTCTGTAACATGTCTGTAACATGTCTGCATCATGTATCCAACATATCTGTAACATGTCTGTAACATGTCTTTAACATGTCTTTAACATGTCTGTAACATGTCTGTTACATGTCTGCATTATGTATGCAACATGTCTGTATCATTTCTGTAACATGTCTGTAGCATGTCTGTAACATGTATGTGACATGTCCTTAACATGTCTGTAGCATGTCTGTAACATGTCCAAAACATGTCTGTAACATATTTGTCCCATGTCTAGGACATGTTAGTAACATGTCTGCAACATGCCTGTAACATGTCTGTAACATGTCTGTAATATATTTGTTATATCTCTGTAACATGTCTGTAACATGTCTGCATCATGTAAGCAACATGTCTGTAACATGTCTGTAACATATTTGTCACATGTCTATGACATGTCAGTAACATGTCCGCAACATGCCTGTAACATGTCTGTAACATGTCTGTAACATGTCTGCATTATGTATGCAACATGTCTGTAGCATGTCTGTAACATGTATGTGACATGTCCTTAACATGTCTGTAGCATGTCTGTAACATGTCTAAAACATGTCTGTAACATATTTGTCACATGTCTATGACATGTCAGTAACATGTCTGCAACATGCCTGTAACATGTCTGTAACATGTCTGTAATATATTTGTAATATCTCTGTAACATGTCTGTAACATGTCTGTAACATGTCTGTAACATGTCTGTAACATGTCTGTAACATGTCTGTAACATGTCTGTAACATGTCTGTAACATGTCTGTAACATGTATGTGACATGTCCTTAACATGTCTGTAGCATGTCTGTAACATGTCTAAAACATGTCTGTAACATATTTGTCACATGTCTAGGACATGTCAGTAACATGTCTGCAACATGCCTGTAACATGTCTGTAACATGTCTGTAATATATTTGTAATATCTCTGTAACATGTCTGTAACATGTCTGCATCATGTAAGCAACATGTCAGTAACATGTCTGCAACATGCTTGTAAAATGTCTGTAAAATGCCTTTAACATGTCTGTAACATGCCTGTAACATGTCTGTAACATGTCTGTAACATGTCTGTAACATGTCTGTAACATGTCTGTAACATGTCTGTAACATGTCTGTTACATGTCTGCATCATGTATGCAACATGTCTGTAACATTTCTGTAACATTTCTGTAACATGTCTGTAACATGTCTGTACCATGTCTGTAATATGTCTGCAACATGTCTGTAACATGTCTGTAACATGTCTGTAACATGTCTGTAACATGTCTGTAACATGTCTGTAACATGTCTGTAACATGTCTATAACATGTCTGTAGCATGTCTGTAACATGTCTGCATCATGTATGCAACATGTCTTTAACATGTCTGTAACATGTCTGTAATAGGTCTGCAATATTTCTGTAACATGTAACATGTCTGCATCATGTATGCAACATGTCTGTAACATGCCTGTAACATGTCTGCATCATGTATGCAACATGTCTGTAACATGTCTGTAATATGTCTGTAACATGTCTGTAACATGTCTGTAAAATGTCTGCATCATGTATGCAACATGTCTGTAACATGTCTGTAATATATTTGTAACATCTCTGTTACATGTCTGTAACATGTCTGTAAAATGTCTGTAACATGTCTGTAACATGTCTGTAAGATGTCTGTAAAATGTCTTTAACATGTCTGTAACATGTCTATAACATGTCTGTAACATGTCTGTAACATGTCTGTAACATGTCTGTAACATGTCTGTAACATGTCTGTAACATGTCTGTAATATGTATGTAACATGTCTGTAACATGTCTGTAACATGTCTGTAACATGTCTGTAACATGTCTGTAGCATGTCTGTAACATGTCTATAACATGTCTGTAACATATTTGTCGCATGTCTATAACATGTCTGTATCATGTCTGTAACATGTCTGTAACATGTCTGTAACATGTCTGTAACATTTCTGTAACATTTCTGTAACATGTCTGTAACATGTCTGTAACATGTCTGTAACATGTCTGTAACATGTCTGTAACATGTCTGTTACATGTCTGCATCATGTATGCAACATGTCTGTAACATTTCTGTAACATGTCTGTAACATGTCTGTAACATGTCTGTACCATGTCTGTAACATGTCTGTAACATGTCTGTAACATGTCTGTAACATGTCTGTAACATGTCTGTAACATGTCTGTATCATGTCTGTGACATGTCTGTAACATGTCTGTATCATGTCTGTAACATGTCTGTAACATGTCTGTAACATGTCTGTAACATGTCTGTAACATGTCTGTAACATGTCTGTAACATGTCTGTAACATGTCTGTAACATGTCTGTAACATGTCTGTAACATGTCTGCATCATGTATGCAACATGTCTGTAACATGTCTGTAACATGTCTGTAACATGTCTGTAACATGTCTGTAACATGTCTGTATTATGTCTGTAACATGTCTGTAACATGTCTGTAACATTTCTGTAACATTTCTGTAACATGTCTGTAACATGTCTGTACCATGTCTGTAACATGTCTGTAACATGTCTGTAACATGTCTGTAACATGTCTGTAACATGTCTGTAACATATTTGTCGCATGCCTATAACATGTCTGTAACATGTCTGTATTATGTCTGTATCATGTCTGTGACATGTCTGTAACATGTCTGTAACATGTCTGTAACATGTCTGTAACATGTCTGTAACATGTCTGTAACATGTCTATAACATGTCTGTAACATGTCTGTTACATGTCTGCATCATGTATGCAACATGTCTGTAACATTTCTGTAACATGTCTGTAACATGTCTGTATCATTTCTGTAACATGTCTGTAACATGTCTGTGACATGTATGTTACATGTCCTTAACATGTCTGTAGCATGTCTGTAACATGTCTAAAACATGTCTGTAACATATTTGTCACATGTCTATGACATGTCAGTAACATGTCTGCAACATGCCTGTAACATGTCTGTAACATGTCTGTAACATGTCTGTAACATGTCTGTAACATGTCTGCATCATGTATGCAACATGTCTGTAACATGTCTGTAACATGTCTGTAACATGTCTTTAACATGTCTGTAACATGTCTGTAACATGTCTGCATTATGTATGCAACATGTCTGTATCATTTCTGTAACATGTCTGTAGCATGTCTGTAACATGTATGTGACATGTCCTTAACATGTCTGTAGCATGTCTGTAACATGTCCAAAACATGTCTGTAACATATTTGTCCCATGTCTAGGACATGTTAGTAACATGTCTGCAACATGCCTGTAACATGTCTGTAACATGTCTGTAATATATTTGTTATATCTCTGTAACATGTCTGTAACATGTCTGCATCATGTAAGCAACATGTCTGTAACATGTCTGTAACATATTTGTCACATGTCTATGACATGTCAGTAACATGTCCGCAACATGCCTGTAACATGTCTGTAACATGTCTGTAACATGTCTGCATTATGTATGCAACATGTCTGTAGCATGTCTGTAACATGTATGTGACATGTCCTTAACATGTCTGTAGCATGTCTGTAACATGTCTAAAACATGTCTGTAACATATTTGTCACATGTCTAGAACATGTCAGTAACATGTCTGCAACATGCCTGTAACATGTCTGTAACATGTCTGTAATATATTTGTAATATCTCTGTAACATGTCTGTAACATGTCTGCATCATGTATGCAACATGTCTGTAACATGTCTGTAACATATTTGTCACATGTCTATGACATGTCAGTAACATGTCTGCAACATGCCTGTAACATGCCTGTAACATGTCTGTAATATATTTGTAATATCTCTGTAACATGTCTGTAAAATGTCTTTAACATGTCTGTAACATGTCTGTTACATGTCTGCATCATGTATGCAACATGTCTGTAACATTTCTGTAACATTTCTGTAACATGTCTGTACCATGTCTGTAACATGTCTGTAACATGTCTGTAACATGTCCGTAACATGTCTGTAACATGTCTGTAACATGTCTGTAACATGTCTGTAACATGTCTGTAACATGTCTGTAACATGTCTGTAACATGTCTGTAACATGTCTGTAACATGTCTGTAACATGTCTATAACATGTCTGTAGCATGTCTGTAACATGTCTGCATCATGTATGCAACATGTCTTTAACATGTCTTTAACATATCTGCAACATGTCTGTAACATGTCTGTAACATGTCTGCAATATTTCTGTAACATGTAACATGTCTGCATCATGTATGCAACATGTCTGTAACATGCCTGTAACATGTCTGCATCATGTATGCAACATGTCTGTAACATGTCTGTAACATGTCCGTAATATGTCTAAAACATGTCTGTAACATGTCTGTAACATGTCTGCATCATGTATGCAACATGTCTGTAACTTGTCTGTAATATATTTGTAATATCTCTGTAACATGTCTGTAAAATGTCTTTAACATGTCTGTAACATGTCTGTTACATGTCTGCATCATGTATGCAACATGTCTGTAACATTTCTGTAACATTTCTGTAACATGTCTGTACCATGTCTGTAACATGTCTGTAACATGTCTGTAACATGTCCGTAACATGTCTGTAACATGTCTGTATTATGTCTGTATCATGTCTGTGACATGTCTGTAACATTTCTGTAACATTTCAGTAGCATGTCTGTAACATGTCTGTACCATGTCTGTAACATGTCTGTAACATGTCTGTAACATGTCTGTAGCATGTCTGTAACATGTCTGTAACATATTTGTCATGCCTATAACATGTCTGTAACATGTCTGTAACATGTCTGTATCATGTCTGTAACATGTCTGTAACATGTCTGTAACATGTCTGTAACATGTCTGTAACATGTCTGTATCATGTCTGTAACATGTCTGTAACATGTCTGTAACATGTCTGTTACATGTCTGCATCATGTATGCAACATGTCTGTAACATTTCTGTAACATTTCTGTAACATGTCTGTATCATTTCTGTAACATGTCTGTAACATGTCTGTGACATGTATGTTACATGTCCTTAACATGTCTGTAGCATGTCTGTAACATGTCTAAAACATGTCTGTAACATATTTGTCACATGTCTATGACATGTCAGTAACATGTCTGCAACATGCCTGTAACATGTCTGTAAAATGCCTTAAACATGTCTGTAACATGTCTGTAACATGTCTGCATCATGTATCCAACATATCTGTAACATGTCTGTAACATGTCTTTAGCATGTCTTTAACATGTCTGTAACATGTCTGTTACATGTCTGCATTATGTATGCAACATGTCTGTATCATTTCTGTAACATGTCTGTAGCATGTCTGTAACATGTATGTGACATGTCCTTAACATGTCTGTAGCATGTCTGTAACATGTCTAAAACATGTCTGTAACATATTTGTCACATGTCTAGGACATGTCAGTAACATGTCTGCAACATGCCTGTAACATGTCTGTAACATGTCTGTAATATATTTGTAATATCTCTGTAACATGTCTGTAACATGTCTGCATCATGTAAGCAACATGTCAGTAACATGTCTGCAACATGCTTGTAAAATGTCTGTAAAATGCCTTTAACATGTCTGTAACATGCCTGTAACATGTCTGTAACATGTCTGTAACAAGTCTGCATCATGTATGCAACATGTCTGTAACATGTCTGTAACATGTCTGTGACATGTCCTTAACATGTCTGTAGCATGTCTGTAACATGTCTAAAACATGTCTGTAACATATTTGTCACATGTCTAGAACATGTCAGTAACATGTCTGCAACATGCCTGTAACATGTCTGTAACATGTCTGTAATATATTTGTAATATCTCTGTAACATGTCTGTAACATGTCTGCATCATGTATGCAACATGTTTGTAACATGTCTGTAACATATTTGTCACATGTCTATGACATGTCAGTAACATGTCTGCAACATGCCTGTAACATGTCTGTAACATGTCTGTAATATATTTGTAATATCTCTGTAACATGTCTGTAAAATGTCTTTAACATGTCTGTAACATGTCTGTTACATGTCTGCATCATGTATGCAACATGTCTGTAACATTTCTGTAACATGTCTGTAACATGTCTGTAACATGTCTGTAACATGTCTGTAACATGTCTGTAACATGTCTGTAACATGTCTGTAACATGTCTGTAACATGTCTGTAACATGTCTGTAACATGTCTGTAACATGTCTGTAACATGTCTGTTACATGTCTGTAACATGTCTGTAACATGTCTATAACATGTCTGTAGCATGTCTGTAACATGTCTGCATCATGTATGCAACATGTCTTTAACATGTCTGTAACATGTCTGTAACATGTCTGTAACATGTCTGTAACATGTCTGCAATATTTCTGTAACATGTAACATGTCTGCATCATGTATGCAACATGTCTGTAACATGCCTGTAACATGTCTGCATCATGTATGCAACATGTCTGTAACATGTCTGTAATATGTCTAAAACATGTCTGTAACATGTCTGTAACATGTCTGCATCATGTATGCAACATGTCTGTAACATGTCTGTAATATGTTTGTAACATGTCTGTAACATGTCTGTAACATGTCTTTAACATGTCTGTAACATGTCTGTTACATGTCTGCATCATGTATGCAACATGTCTGTAACATTTCTGTAACATGTCTGTAACATGTCTGTAACATGTCTGTAACATGTCTGTAACATGTCTGTAACATGTCTGTAACATGTCTGTAACATGTCTGTAACATGTCTGTATCATGTCTGTGACATGTCTGTAAAATGTCTGTAACATGTCTGTAGCATGTCTGTAAAATGTCTGTAAAATGTCTTTAACATGTCTGTAACATGTCTGTAACATGTCTGTAACATGTCTGTAACATGTCTGTAACATGTCTGTAACATGTCTATAACATGTCTGCATTATGTATGCAACATGTCTGTATCATTTCTGTAACATGTCTGTAGCATGTCTGTAACATGTATGTCACATGTCCTTAACATATCTGTAGCATGTCTGTAACATGTCTAAAACATGTCTGTAACATATTTGTCGCATGTCTATGGCATGTCTGTAACATGTCTGTATTATGTCTGTATCATGTCTGTGACATGTCTGTAACATTTCTGTAACATTTCTGTAACATGTCTGTAACATGTCTGTAACATGTCTGTAACATGTCTGTAACATGTCTGTAACATGTCTGTTACATGTCTGCATCATGTATGCAACATGTCTGTAACATTTCTGTAACATGTCTGTAACATGTCTGTAACATGTCTGTAACATGTCTGTAACATGTCTGTAACATGTCTGTAACATGTCTGTAACATGTCTGCATCATGTATGCAACATGTCTGTAACATGTCTGTAACATGTCTGTATCATGTCTGTAACATGTCTGTAACATGTCTGTAACATGTCTGTAACATGTCTGTAACATGTCTGTAACATGTCTGTAACATGTCTGTAACATGTCTGTAACATGTCTGTAACATGTCTGTAACATGTCTGTAACATGTCTGTAACATGTCTGTAACATGTCTGTAACATGTCTGCATCATGTATGCAACATGTCTGTAACATGTCTGTAACATGTCTGTAACATGTCTGTAACATGTCTGTAACATGTCTGTAACATGTCTGTAACATGTATGTTACATGTCCTTAACATGTCTGTAGCATGTCTGTAACATGTCTAAAACATGTCTGTAACATATTTGTCACATGTCTATGACATGTCAGTAACATGTCTGCAACATGCCTGTAACATGTCTGTAAAATGCCTTAAACATGTCTGTAACATGTCTGTAACATGTCTGTAACATGTCTGCATCATGTATGCAACATGTCTGTAACATGTCTGTAACATGTCTGTAACATGTCTGTAACATGTCTGTAACATGTCTGCATTATGTATGCAACATGTCTGTATCATTTCTGTAACATGTCTGTAGCATGTCTGTAACATGTATGTGACATGTCCTTAACATGTCTGTAGCATGTCTGTAACATGTCTAAAACATGTCTGTAACATATTTGTCACATGTCTAGGACATGTCAGTAACATGTCTGCAACATGCCTGTAACATGTCTGTAACATGTCTGTAATAAATTTGTTATATCTCTGTAACATGTCTGTAACATGTCTGCATCATGTAAGCAACATGTCTGTAACATGTCTGTAACATATTTGTCACAAGACTATGACATGTCAGTAACATGTCTGCAACATGCCTGTAACATGTTTGTAACATGTCTGTAACATGTCTGCATTATGTATGCAACATGTCTGTAGCATGTCTGTAACATGTATGTGACATGTCCTTAACATGTCTGTAGCATGTCTGTAACATGTCTAAAACATGTCTGTAACATATCTGTAACATGTCTGTAACATGTCTGCATCATGTAAGCAACATGTCTGTAACATGTCTGTAACATATTTGTCACAAGTCTATGACATGTCAGTAACATGTCTGCAACATGCCTGTAACATGTCTGTAACATGTCTGTAACATGTCTGTAACATGTCTGCATTATGTATGCAACATGTCTGTACATGTATGTGACATGTCCTTAACATGTCTGTAGCATGTCTGTAACATGTCTAAAACATGTCTAAAACATGTCTGTAACATGTCTGTAACATGTCTGTAACATGTCTGCATTATGTATGCAACATGTCTGTAGCATGTCTGTAACATGTATGTGACATGTCCTTAACATGTCTGTAACATGTCTGTAACATGTCTGTAACATGCCTGTAACATATCTGCATCATGTATGCAACATGTCTGTAACATGTCCGTAATATGTCTAAAACATGTCTGTAACATGTCTGTAACATGTCTGCATCATGTATGCAACATGTCCGTAACTTGTCTGTAATATATTTGTAACATCTCTGTACATGTCTGTAACATGTCTGTAAAATGTCTGTAACATGTCTGTAACATGTCTGTAAAATGTCTGTAAAATGTCTTTAACATGTCTGTAACATGTCTGTAACATGTCTGTAACATGTCTGTAACATGTCTGTAACATGTCTGTAACATGTCTGTAACATGTCTGTAACATGTCTGTAACATGTCTGTAACATGTCTGTAACATGTCTGCATTATGTATGCAACATGTCTGTATCATTTCTGTAACATGTCTGTAACATGTCTGTAGCATGTCTGTAACATGTCTAAAACATGTCTGTAACATATTTGTCGCATGTCTATAACATGTCTGTATCATGTCTGTGACATGTCTGTAACATGTCTGTAACATTTCTGTAACATTTCTGTAACATTTCTGTAACATGTCTGTAACATGTCTGTACCATGTCTGTAACATGTCTGTAACATGTCTGTAACATGTCTGTTACATGTCTGCATCATGTATGCAACATGTCTGTAACATTTCTGTAACATTTCTGTAACATGTCTGTAACATGTCTGTAACATGTCTGTAACATGTCTGTAACATGTCTGTAACATGTCTGTAACATGTCTGTAACATGTCTGTAGCATGTCTGTAACATGTCTGTAACATGTCTGTATCATGTCTGTGACATGTCTGTAACATGTCTGTAACATGTCTGTAACATGTCTGTAACATGTCTGTAACATGTCTGTAACATGTCTGTAACATGTCTGTAACATGTCTGTAACATGTCTGTAACATGTCTGTAACATGTCTGTAACATGTCTGTAACATGTCTGTAACATGTCTGTAACATGTCTGTAACATGTCTGTAACATGTCTGTAACATGTCTGTATCATGTCTGTGACATGTCTGTAACATGTGTCTATCATGTCTGTGACATGTCTGTAACATGTCTGTAACATGTCCTTAACATGTCTGTAGCATGTCTGTAACATGTCTAAAACATGTCTGTAACATGTCTGTTACATGTCTGCATCATGTGTGCAACATGTCTGTAACATGTCTGTAACATTTCTGTAACATTTCTGTAACATGTCTGTACCATGTCTGTACCATGTCTGTATCATGTCTGTGACATGTCTGTAACATGTGTGTATCATGTCTGTAACATGTCTGTAACATGTCTGTATCATGTCTGCATTATGTATGCAACATGTCTGTATCATTTCTGTAACATGTCTGTAGCATGTCTGTAACATGTATGTTACATGTCCTTAACATGTCTGTAACATTTCTGTAACATGTCTATAACATGTCTGTAACATGTCTGTATTATGTCTGTATCATGTCTGTGACATGTCTGTAACATGTCTGTAACATGTCCTTAACATGTCTGTAGCATGTCTGTAACATGTCTAAAACATGTCTGTAACATGTCTGTTACATGTCTGCATCATGTATGCAACATGTCTGTAACATTTCTGTAACATTTCTGTAACATGTCTGTACCATGTCTGCAACATGTCTGTAACATGTCTGTAACATGTCCTTAACATGTCTGTAACATGTCTGTAACATGTCTGTAACATGTCTGTAACATGTCTGTAACATGTCTGTAACATGTCTGTAACATGTCTGCATCATGTATGCAACATGTCTGTAACATTTCTGTAACATGTCTGTAACATGTCTGTAACATGTCTGTAACATGTCTGTAACATGTCTGTAACATGTCTGTAACATGTCTGTAACATGTCTGTAACATGTCTGTAACATGTCTGTAACATGTCTGTAACATGTCTGTAACATGTCTGTAACATGTCTGTAACATGTGTGTATCATGTCTGTAACATGTCTGTAACATGTCTGTAACATGTCCTTAACATGTCTGTAGCATGTCTGTAACATGTCTAAAACATGTCTGTAACATGTCTGTTACATGTCTGCATCATGTATGCAACATGTCTGTAACATGTCTGTAACATGTCTGCATCATGTAAGCAACATGTCTGTAACATGTCTGTAACATATTTGTCACATGTCTATGACATGTCAGTAACATGTCTGCAACATGCCTGTAACATGTCTGTAACATGTCTGCATTATGTATGCAACATGTCTGTATCATTTCTGTAACATGTCTGTAGCATGTCTGTAACATGTCTAAAACATGTCTGTAACATATTTGTCACATGTCTAGGACATGTCAGTAACATGTCTGCAACATGCCTGTAACATGTCTGTAATATATTTGTAATATCTCTGTAACATGTCTGTAACATGTCTGCATCATGTAAGCAACATATCTGTAACATGTCTGTAACATATTTGTAACATGTCTATGACATGTCAGTAACATGTCTGCAACATGCCTGTAACATGCCTGTAACATGTCTGTAATATATTTGTAATATCTCTGTAACACGTCTGTAAAAGTCTTTAACATGTCTGTAACATGTCTGTAACATGTCTGTTACATGTCTGCATCATGTATGCAACATGTCTGTAACATTTCTGTAACATTTCTGTAACATGTCTGTAACATGTCTGTACCATGTCTGTAACATGTCTGTAACATGTCTGTAACATGTCTGTAACATGTCTGTAACATGTCTGTATCATGTCTGTGACATGTCTGTAACATGTGTGTATCATGTCTGTAACATGTCTGTAACATGTCTGTAACATGTCTGTAACATGTCTGTAACATGTCTATAACATGTCTGTAGCATGTCTGTAACATGTCTGCATCATGTATGCAACATGTCTTTAACATGTCTGTAACATGTCTGTAACATGTCTGTAACATGTATGCAATATTTCTGTAACATGTAACATGTCTGCATCATGTATGCAATATGTCTGTAACATGCCTGTAACATGTCTGCATCATGTATGCAACATGTCTGTAACATGTCTGTAATATGTCTAAAACATGTCTGTAACATGTCTGTAACATGTCTGTAACATGTCTGCATCATGTATGCAACATGTCTGTAACATGTCTGTAATATATTTGTAACATCTCTGTTACATGTCTGTAAAATGTCTGTAAAATGTCTGTAAAATGTCTGTAACATGTCTGTAACATTTTTGTAACATGTCTGTAACATGTCTGTAACATGTCTGCATTATGTATGCAACATTTCTGAATCATTTCTGTAACATGTCTGTAGCATGTCTGTAACATGTATGTTACATGTCCTTAACATGTCTGTAGCATGTCTGTAACATGTCTAAAACATGTCTGTAACATATTTGTCGCATGTCTATAACATGTCAGTAACATGTCTGCAACATGCCTGTAACATGTCTGTAACATGTCCTTAATATGTCTGTAACATGTCTGTAACATCTCGGTAAATTTTTTTTAGCAAGTCTTTAACATATTTGTAACATCTCTGTTACACGTCTGTAACACGTCTTTAGCATGTCTGTAACATGTCCTTGGCATGTCTGTAATATGTCTGTAACATGTATGTAACATGTCCTTCACATGTCTGTAGCATGTCTGTAACATGTCTGTAACATGTCTGCATCATATATGCAACATGTCTGTAACATGTCTGTAACATGTCTGTAACATGTCTGTAACATGTCTGTAACATGTCTATAACATGTCTGTAGCATGTCTGTAACATGTCTGCATCATGTATGCAACATGTCTTTAACATGTCTGTAACATGTCTGTAACATGTCTGTAACATGTATGCAATATTTCTGTAACATGTAACATGTCTGCATCATGTATGCAACATGTCTGTAACATGCCTGTAACATGTCTGCATCATGTATGCAACATGTCTGTAACATGTCTGTAATATGTCTAAAACATGTCTGTAACATGTCTGTAACATGTGTGCATCATGTATGCAACATGTCTGTAACATGTCTGTAATATATTTGTAACATCTCTGTTACATGTCTGTAACATGTCTGTAAAATGTCTGTAACATGTCTGTAACATGTCTGTAAAATGTCTGTAAAATGTCTTTAACATGTCTGTAACATGTCTGTAACATGTCTGTAACATGTCTGTAAAATGTCTGTTAAATGTCTTTAACATGTCTGTAAAATGTCTGTAAAATGTCTGTAACATGTCTGTAACATGTCCTTAACATGTCTGTAACATGTCTGTAACATGTCTGTAAATTGTTTTTAGCACGTCTGTAACATGTCCTTGGCATGTCTGTAATATGTCTGTAACATGTCTGTAATATGTCTGTAACATGTCTGTAACATGTCTGTAACATGTCTGCATTATGTATGCAACATGTCTGTATCATTTCTGTAACATGTCTGAAGCATGTCTGTAACATGTATGTCACATGTCCTTAACATGTCTGTAGCATGTCAGTAACATGTCTGCAACATGCCTGTAACATGTCTGTAACATGTCCTTAACATGTCTGTAACATGTCTGTAACATCTCTGTAAATTTTTTTTAGCAAATCTTTAACATATTTGTAACATCTCTGTTACATGTCTGTAACATGTCTTTAGCATGTCTGTAACATGTCCTTGGCATGTCTGTAATATGTCTGTAACATGTATGTAACATGTCCTTCACATGTCTGTAGCATGTCTGTAACATGTCTGTAACATGTCTGCATCATATATGCAACATGTCTGTAACATGTCTGTAACATGTCTGTAACATGTCTGTAACATGTCTGTACCATGTCTGTAACATGTCTGTAAAATGTCTGTAACATGTCTGTAACATGTCTGTATCATGTCTGTAACATGTCTGTAACATGTCAGTATCATGTCTGTAACATGTCTGTAACATGTCTGTTACATGTCTGTAACATGTCTGTTACATGTCTATAACATGTCTGTAGCATGTCTGTAGCATGTCTGTAACATGTCTGTAACATGTCTGCATCATGTATGCAACATGTCTGTAACATTTCTGTAACATGTCTGTAACATGACTGCATCAGGTATGCAACATGTCTGTAACATGTCTGTGAGATGTCTGTAACAAGTCTGCAATATTTCTGTAACATGTAACATGTCTGCATCATGTATGCAACATGTCTGTAACATGCCTGTAAAAAGTCTGCATCATGTATGCAACATGTTTGTAACATGTTTGTAATATATTTGTAATATCTCTGTTACATGTCTGTAACAAGTCTGTAAAATGTCTGTAACATGTCTGTAACATGTCTGTAACATGTCTGTAACATGTCTCCATCATGTATGCAACATGTCTGTAACATTTCTGTGTGATGTCTGTAACATGTCTGTACCATGTCTGTAACATGTCTGTATCATGTCTGTAACATGTCTGTAACATGTCTGTATCATGTCTGTAACATGTCTGTAACATGTCTGTAACATGTCTATAACATGTCTGTTGCATGTCTGAAGCATGTCTGTAACATGTCTGCATCATGTATGCAACATGTCTGTAACATGTCTGTAACATGTCTGTATTATGTCTGTATCATGTCTGTGACATGTCTGTAACATTTCTGTAACATTTCAGTAACATGTCTCTAACATGTCTGTACCATGTCTGTAACATGTCTGTAACATGTCTGTTACATGTCTGCATCATGTCTGTAACATGTCTGTATCATGTCTGTGACATGTCTGTAACATGTGTGTATCATGTCTGTAACATGTCTATAACATGTCTGTAACATGTCTGTAACATGTCTGTAACATGTCTATAACATGTCTGTAGCTTGTCTGTAACATGTCTGCATCATGTATGCAACATGTCTGTAACATGTCTGTAACATGTCTGCAATATTTCTGTAACATGTAACATGTCTGCATCACGTATGCAACATGTCTGTAACATGCCTGTAACATGTCTGCATCATGTATGCAACATGTCTGTAACATGTCTGTAATATGTCGAAAACATGTCTGTAACATGTCTGTAACATGTCTGCATCATGTATGCAACATGTCTGTAACATGTCTGTAATATATTTGTAACATCTCTGTTACATGTCTGTAAAATGTCTGTAAAATGTCTGTAACATGTCTGTAACATGTTTGTAACATGTCTGTAACATGTCTGTAACATGTCTGTAACATGTCTGTAATATGTCTAAAACATGTCTGTAACATGTCTGTAATATATTTGTAACATCTCTGTTACATGTTTGTAAAATGTCTATAAAATGTCTGTAACATGTCTGTAACATGTTTGTAACATGTCTGTAACATGTCTGTAACATGTCTGTAACATGTTTGCATTATGTATGCAACATGTCTGTATCATTTCTGTAACATGTCTGTAGCATGTCTGTAACATGTATGTTACATGTCCTTAACATGTCTGTAGCATGTCTGTAACATGTCTAAAACATGTCTGTAACATATTTGTCGCATGTCTATAACATGTCAGTAACATGTCTGCAACATGCCTGTAACATGTCTGTAACATGTCCTTAACATGTCTGTAACATGTCTGTAACATCTCGTTAAATTTTTTTTAGCAAGTTTTTAACATATTTGTAATATCTCTGTTACATGTCTGTAACACGTCTTTAGCATGTCTGTAACATGTCCTTGGCATCTCTGTAATATGTCTGTAACATGTATGTAACATGTCCTTCACATGTCTGTAGCATGTCTGTAACATGTCTGTAACATGTCTGCATCATATATGCAACATGTCTGTAACATGTCTGTAACATGTCTGTAACATGTCTGTAACATGTCTGTAACATGTCTGTAACATGTCTGTAACATGTCTATAACATGTCTGTAGCATGTCTGTAACATGTCTGCATCATGTATGCAACATGTCTGTAACATGTCTGTAACATGTCTGTAACATGTCTGTAACATGTATGCAATATTTCTGTAACATGTTACATGTCTGCATCATGTATGCAACATGTCTGTAACATGCCTGTAACATGTCTGCATCATGTATGCAACATGTCTGTAACATGTCTGTAATATGTCTAAAACATGTCTGTAACATGTCTGTAACATGTGTGCATCATGTATGCAACATGTCTGTAACATGTCTGTAATATATTTGTAACATCTCTGTTACATGTCTCTAACATGTCTGTAAAATGTCTGTAACATGTCTGTAACATGTCTGTAAAATGTCTGTAAAATGTCTTTAACATGTCTGTAACATGTCTGTTACATGTCTGTAACATGTCTATAACATGTCTGTAACATGTCCTTAACATGTCTGTAACATGTCTGTAACATGTCTGTAAATTGTTTTTAGCATGTCTGTAACATGTCCTTGGCATGTCTGTAATATGTCTGTAACATGTCTGAAATATGTCTGTAACATGTCTGTAACATGTCTGTAACATGTCTGTAACATGTCTGTAACATGTCTGCATTATGTATGCAACATGTCTGTATCATTTCTGTAACATGTCTGAAGCATGTCTGTAACATGTATGTCACATGTCGTTAACATGTCTGTAGCATGTCTGTAACATGTCTAAAACATGTCTGTAACATATTTGTCGCATATCTATAACATGTCAGTAACATGTCTGCAACATGCCTGTAACATGTCTGTAACATGTCCTTAACATGTCTGTAACATGTCTGTAACATCTCTGTAAATTTTTTTTAGCAAGTCTTTAACATATTTGTAACATCTCTGTTACATGTCTGTAACATGTCTTTAGCATGTCTGTAACATGTCCTTGGCATGTCTGTAATATGTCTGTAACATGTATGTAACATGTCCTTCACATGTCTGTAGCATGTCTGTAACATGTCTGTAACATGTCTGCATCATATATGCAACATGTCTGTAACATGTCTGTAACATGTCTGTAACATGTCTGTAACATGTCTGTAAAATGTCTGTAACATGTCTGTAACATGTCTGTATCATGTCTGTAACATGTCTGTAACATGTCTGTATCATGTCTGTAACATGTCTGTAACATGTCTGTAACATGTCTGTAACATGTCTGTTACATGTCTATAACATGTCTGTAGCATGTCTGTAGCATGTCTGTAACATGTCTGTAACATGTCTGCATCATGTATGCAACATGTCTGTAACATGTCTGTAACATGTCTGTAACATGTCTGTAACATGTCTGTAACATGTCTGTAACATGTCTGTAGCATGTCTGTAGCATGTCTGTAACATGTCTGTAACATGTCTGCATCATGTATGCAACATGTCTGTAACATTTCTGTAACATGTCTGTAAAATGTCTGTTAGATGTCTGTAACAAGTCTGCAATATTTCTGTAACATGTAACATGTCTGCATCATGTATGCAACATGTCTGTAACATGCCTGTAAAAAGTCTGCATCATGTATGCAACATGTCTGTAACATGTTTGTAATATATTTGTAATATCTCTGTTACATGTCTGTAACAAGTCTGTAAAATGTCTGTAACATGTCTGTAACATGTCTGTAACATGTCTGTAACATGTCTGTAACATGTCTGTAACATGTCTGTAACATGTCTGTAACATGTCTGTAACATGTCTGTAACATGTCTGCATCATGTATGCAACATGTCTGTAACATGTCTGTAACATGTCTGTAACATGTCTGTAACATGTCTGTAACATGTCTGTAACATGTCTGTAACATGTCTGTAACATGTCTGTAACATGTCTGTAACATGTCTGTAACATGTCTGTAAATGTCTGTAACATGTCTGTAACATGTCTGTAACATGTCTGTAACATGTCTGTAACATGTCTGTAACATGTCTGTAACATGTCTGTAACATGTCTAGAACATGTCTGTAACATGTCTGTAACATGTCTGCATCATGTATGCAACATGTCTGTAACATGTCTGTAACATGTCTGTAACATGTCTGTAACATGTCTGCATTATGTATGCAACATGTCTGTAACATGTCTGTAACATGTCTGCAACATGTCTGTAACATGTCTGTTACATGTCTGTAACATGTCTGCAACATGTCTGTAACATGTCTGTAACATGTCTGTAACATGTCTGTATCATTTCTGTAACATGTCTGTAGCATGTCTGTAACATGTATGTTACATGTCCTTAACATGTCTGTAGCATGTCTGTAACATGTCTAAAACATGTCTGTAACATATTTGTCACATGTCTTTGACATGTCAGTAACATGTCTGCAACATGTCTGTAACATGTCTGTAACATGTCTGTAACATGTCTGTAACATGTCTGTAACATGTCTGTAACATGTCTGTAACATGTCTGTAACATGTCTGTAACATGTCTGTAACATGTCTGTAACATGTCTGTAACATGTCTGCATTATGTATGCAACATGTCTGTAACATTTCTGTAACATGTCTGTAACATGTCTGTAACATGTCTGTAACATGTCTGTAACATGTCTGTTACATGTCTGTAACATGTCTGTAACATGTCTGTAACATGTCTAAAACATGTCTGTAACATATTTGTCACATGTCTTTGACATGTCAGTAACATGTCTGCAACATGTCTGTAACATGTCTGTAACATGTCTGTAACATGTCTGTAACATGTCTGTAACATGTCTGTAACATGTCTGTAACATGTCTGTAACATGTCTGTAACATGTCTGTAACATGTCTGTAACATGTCTGTAACATGTCTTCATCAAGTATGCAACATGTCTGTAACATATTTGACACATGTCTATGACATGTCAGTAACATGTCTGCAACATGCCTGAAACATGTCTGTAACATGTTTGTAACATGTCTGTATCATGTCTGTAACATGTCTGTAACATGTCTGTATCATGTCTGTAACATGTCTGTAACATGTCTGTAACATGTCTGTAGCATGTCTGTAACATGTCTAAAACATGTCTGTAACATATTTGTCGCATGTCTATAACATGTCAGTAACATGTCTGCAACATGCCTGTAACATGTCTGTAACATGTATGCTACATGTCTGTAACATGCCTGTAACATGTCTGCATAATGTATGCAACATGTCTGTAACATGTCTGTAATATGTCTAAAACATGTCTGTAGCATGTCTGTAACATGTTTGCATCATGTATGCAACATGTCTGTAACATGTCTGTAATATATTTGTAACATCTCTGTTACATGTCTGTAAAATGTCTGTAAAATGTCTGAAACATGTCTGTAACATGTCTGTAACATGTCTGTAACATGTCTGTAACATGTCTGTAACATGTCTGCATTATGTATGCAACATGTCTGTATCATTTCTGTAACATGTCTGTAGCATGTCTGTAACATGTATGTTACATGTCCTTAACATGTCTGTAGCATGTCTGTAACATGTCTAAAACATGTCTGTAACATATTTGTCGCATGTCTATAACATGTCAGTAACATGTCTGCAACATGTCTGTAACATGTCTGTAACATGTCCTTAACATGTCTGTAACATGTCTGTAACATCTCTGTAAATTTTTTTTAGCAAGTCTTTAACATATTTGTAACATCTCTGTTACATGTCTGTAACATGTCTTTAGCATGTCTGTAACATGTCCTTGGCATGTCTGTAATATGTCTGTCACATGTATGTAACATGTCCTTCACATGTCTGTAGCATGTCTGTAGCACGTCTGTAACATGTCTGTAGCATGCTTTCATCATGTATGCAACATGTCTGTAACATGTCTGTAATATATTTGTAATATGTCTGTAAAATGTCCTTAACATGTCTGTAACATGTCTGTAACATGTCTGTAACATGTCTGTAAAATGTCTGTAACATGTCTGTAACATGTCTGTAACATGTCTGTAACATGTCTGTAACATGTCTGTAAAATGTCTGTTAAATGTCTTTAACATGTCTGTAACATGTCTGTAAAATGTCTGTAAAATGTCTGTAACATGTCTGTAACATGTCCTTAACATGTCTGTAACCTGTGTGTAACATGTCTGTAAATTGTTTTTAGCATGTCTGTAACATGTCCTTGGCATGTCTGTAATATGTCTGTAACATGTCTGTAACATGTCTGTAACATGTCTGCATTATGTATGCAACATGTCTGTATCATTTCTGTAACATGTCTGTAACATGTATGTCACATGTCCTTAACATGTCTGTAGCATGTCTGTAACATGTCTAAAACATGTCGGTAACATATTTGTCGCATGTCCTTAACATGTCTGTAACATGTCCTTAACATGTCTGTAACATGTCTGTAACATCTCTGTAAATTTTTTAGCAAGTCTTTAACATATTTGTATTATCTCTGTTACATGTCTGTAACATGTCTTTAACATGTCTGCAACATGTCCTTGGCATGTCTGTAATATGTCTGTAACATGTATGTAACATGTCCTTCACATGTCTGTAACATGTCTGTAACATGTCTGTAACATGTCTGTAACATGTCTGTAACATGTCTGTAACATGTCTGTAACATGTCTGTAAAATGTCTGTAACATGTCTGTAACATGTCTGTATCATGTCTGTAACATGTCTGTATCATGTCTGTAATATGTCTGTAACATGTCTGTACCATGTCTGTAACATGACTGTAAAATGTCTGTAACATGTCTGTAACATGCCTGTAACATGTCTGCATAATGTATGCAACATGTCTGTAACATGTCTGTAATATGTCTAAAACATGTCTGTAGCATGTCTGTAACATGTTTGCATCATGTATGCAACATGTCTGTAACATGTCTGTAATATATTTGTAACATCTCTGTTACATGTCTGTAAAATGTCTGTAAAATGTCTGAAACATGTCTGTAACATGTTTGTAACATGTCTGTAACATGTCTGTAACATGTCTGTAACATGTCTGCATTATGTATGCAACATGTCTGTATCATTTCTGTAACATGTCTGTAGCATGTCTGTAACATGTATGTTACATGTCCTTAACATGTCTGTAGCATGTCTGTAACATGTCTAAAACATGTCTGTAACATATTTGTCGCATGTCTATAACATGTCAGTAACATGTCTGCAACATACCTGTAACATGTCTGTAACATGTCCTTAACATGTCTGTAACATGTCTGTAATATCTCGGTAAATTTTTTTTAGCAAGTCTTTAACATATTTGTAACATCTCTGTTACATGTCTGTAACACGTCTTTAGCATGTCTGTAACATGTCCTTGGCATGTCTGTAATATGTCTGTAACATGTATGTAACATGTCCTTCACATGTCTGTAGCATGTCTGTAACATGTCTGTAACATGTCTGTAACATGTGTGCATCATGTATGCAACATGTCTGTATCATGTCTGTAATATATTTGTAACATCTCTGTTACATGTCTCTAACATGTCTGTAAAATGTCTGTAACATGTCTGTAACATGTCTGTAAAATGTCTGTAAAATGTCTTTAACATGTCTGTAACATGTCTGTAACATGTCTGTAACATGTCTGTAACATGTCTGTAAAATGTCTGTTAAATGTCTTTAACATGTCTGTAACATGTCTGTAAAATGTCTGTAAAATGTCTGTAACATGTCTGTAACATGTCCTTAACATGTCTGTAACCTGTGTGTAACATGTCTGTAAATTGTTTTTAGCATGTCTGTAACATGTCCTTGGCATGTCTGTAATATGTCTGTAACATGTCTGTAACATGTCTGTAACATGTCTGCATTATGTATGCAACATGTCTGTATCATTTCTGTAACATGTCTGTAACATGTATGTCACATGTCCTAAACATGTCTGTAGCATGTCTGTAACATGTCTAAAACATGTCGGTAACATATTTGTCGCATGTCCTTAACATGTCTGTAACATGTCCTTAACATGTCTGTAACATGTCTGTAACATCTCTGTAAATTTTTTTTAGCAAGTCTTTAACATATTTGTATTATCTCTGTTACATGTCTGTAACATGTCTTTAGCATGTCTGCAACATGTCCTTGGCATGTCTGTAATATGTCTGTAACATGTATGTAACATGTCCTTCACATGTCTGTAGCATGTCTGTAACATGTCTGTAACATGTCTGTAACATGTCTGTACCATGTCTGTAACATGACTGTAAAATGTCTGTAACATGTCTGTAACATGTCTGTATCATGTCTGTAACATGTCTGTATCATGTCTGTAATATGTCTGTAACATGTCTGTACCATGTCTGTAACATGTCTGTAAAATGTCTGTAACATGTCTGTAACATGTCTGTAACATGTCTGTAACATGTCTGTAACATGTCTGTAACATGTCTGTAACATGTCTGTAACATGTCTGTAACATGTCTGTAACATGTCTGTTACATGTCTATAACATGTCTGTAGCATGTCTGTAGCATGTCTGTAACATGTCTGTAACATGTCTGCATCATGTATGCAACATGTCTGTAACATTTCTGTAACATGTCTGTAACATGTCTGTAACATGTCTGCATCATGTATGCAACATGTCTGTAACATGTCTGTTAGATGTCTGTAACATGTCTGCAATATTTCTGTAACATGTAACATGTCTGCATCATGTATGCAACATGTCTGTAACATGCCTGTAACAAGTCTGCATCATGTATGCAACATGTCTGTAACATGTTTGTAATATATTTGTAATATCTCTGTTACATGTCTGTAACAAGTCTGTAAAATGTCTGTAACATGTCTGTAACATGTCTGTAACATGTCTGTAACATGTCTGTAACATGTCTGTAACATGTCTGTAACATGTCTGTAACATGTCTGTAACATGTCTGTAACATGTCTGTAACATGTCTGTAACATGTCTGTAACATGTCTGTAACATGTCTGTAACATGTCTGTAAAATGTCTGTAACATGTCTGTAACATGTCTGTAACATGTCTGTAACATGTCTGTAACATGTCTGTAACATGTCTGTAACATGTCTGTAACATGTCTGTAACATGTCTGTAACATGTCTGTAACATGTCTGTAACATGTAACATGTCTGCATCATGTATGCAACATGTCTATAACATGCCTGTAACATGTCTGCATCATGTATGCAACATGTCTGTAACATGTCTGTAATATATTTGTAATATCTCTGTTACATGTCTGTAACATGTCTGTAAAATGTCTGTAACGTGTCTGTAACATGTCTGAAACATGTCTGTTACATGTCTGTAACATGTCTGTAACATGTCTGTAACATGTCTGTAACATGTCTGTAACATGTCTGTAACATGTCTGTAACATGTCTGTAACATGTCTGTAAAATGTCTGTAACATGTCTGTAACATGTCTGTAACATGTCTGTATCATGTCTGTAACATGTCTGTAACATGTCTGTATCATGTCTGTAACATGTCTGTAACATGTCTGTAACATGTCTGTAACATGTCTGTAACATGTCTGTAACATGTCTGTAACATGTCTGTAACATGTCTGTAACATGTCTGAAACATGTCTGTAACATGTCTGTAACATGTCTGTAACATGTCTGTAACATGTCTGCATTATGTATGCAACATGTCTGTATCATTTCTGTAACATGTCTGTAGCATGTCTGTAACATGTATGTTACATGTCCTTAACATGTCTGTAGCATGTCTGTAACATGTCTAAAACATGTCTGTAACATATTTGTCACATGTCTTTGACATGTCAGTAACATGTCAGTAACATGTCTGCAACATGTCTGTAACATGTCTGTAACATGTCTGTAACATGTCTGTAACATGTCTGTAACATGTCTGTAACATGTCTGTAACATGTCCTTAACATGTCTGTAGCATATCTGTAACATGTCTGTAAAATGTCTGTAACATGTCTGTAACATGTCTTCATCAAGTATGCAACATGTCTGTAACATTTTTGTCACATGTCTATGACATGTCAGTAACATGTCTGCAACATGCCTGTAACATGTCTGTAACATGTCTGTAACATGTCTGTAACATGTCTGTAACATGTCTGTAACATGTCTGTAACATGTCTGTAACATGTCTGTAACATGTCTGCATTATGTATGCAACATGTCTGTATCATTTCTGTAACATGTCTGTAACATGTCTGTAACATGTCTGTAACATGTCTGCAACATGTCTGCATTATGTATGCAACATGTCTATATTATTTCTGTAACATGTCTGTAGCATGTCTTTTACATGTCTGTAACATGTCTGTAACATATTTGTCACATGTCTAGGAGATGTCAGTAACATGTCTGCAACATGCCTGTAACATGTCTGTAACATGTCTGTAATATATTTGTAATATCTCTGTAACATGTCTGTAACATGTCTGCATCATGTAAGCAACATGTCAGTAACATGTCTGTAACATATTTGTCACATGTCTATGACATGTCAGTAACATGTCTGCAACATGCCTGTAACATGCCTGTAACATGTCTGTAATATATTTTTAATATCTCTGTAACATGTCTGTAAAATGTCTTTAACATGTCTGTAACATGTCTGTAATATATTTGTAATATCTCTGTTACATGTCTGTAACATGTCTGTAAAATGTCTGTAACATGTCTGTAACATGTCTGTAACATGTCTGTGACATGTCTGTAACATGTCTGCATCATGTATGTAACATGTCTGTAACATGTCTGTAACATGTCTGTAACATGTCTGTAACATGTCTGTACCATGTCTGTAACATGTCTGTAAAATGTCTGTAACATGTCTGTAACATGTCTGTAACATGTCTGTAACATGTCTGTATCATGTCTGCAACATGTCTGTAACATGTCTGTATCCTGTCTGTAACATGTCAGTAACATGTCAGTAACATGTCTGTAACATGTCTGTAACATGTCTGTAACATGTCTGTAACATGTCTAGAACATGTCTGTGGCATGTCAGTAACATGTCTGCATCATGTATGCAACATGTCTGTAACATGTCTGTAACATGTCTGTAACATGTCTGCATTATGTATGCAACATGTCTGTATCATTTCTGTAACATGTCTGTAGCATGTCTGTAACATGTATGTAACATGTCCTTAACATGTCTGTAGCATGTCTGTAACATGTCTAAAACATGTCTGTAACATATTTGTCACATGTCTTTGACATGTCAGTAACATGTCTGCAACATGTCTGTAACATGTCTGTAACATGTCTGTAACATGTCTGTAACATGTCTGTAACATGTCTGTAACATGTCTGTAACATGTCTGTAACATGTCTGTAACATGTCTGTAGCATGTCTGTAACATGTCTGTAAAATGTCTGTAACATGTCTGTAACATGTCTTCATCAAGTATGCAACATGTCTGTAACATTTTTGTCACATGTCTATGACATGTCAGTAACATGTCTGCAACATGCCTGAAACATGTCTGTAACATGTTTGTAACATGTCTGTATCATGTCTGTAACATGTCTGTAACATGTCTGTATCATGTCTGTAACATGTCTGTAACATGTCTGCATTATGTATGCAACATGTCTGTATCATTTCTGTAACGAGTCTGTAACATGTCTGTAATATGTCTGTAACATGTCTGCAACATGTCTGCATTATGTATGCAACATGTCTATATTATTTCTGTAACATGTCTGTAGCATGTCTTTTACATGTCTGTAACATGTCTGTAACATATTTGTCACATGTCTAGGAGATGTCAGTAACATGTCTGCAACATGCCTGTAACATGTCTGTAACATGTCTGTAATATATTTGTAATATCTCTGTAACATGTCTGTAACATGTCTGCATCATGTAAGCAACATGTCAGTAACATGTCTGTAACATATTTGTCACATGTCTATGACATGTCAGTAACATGTCTGCAACATGCCTGTAACATGCCTGTAACATGTCTGTAATATATTTTTAATATCTCTGTAACATGTCTGTAAAATGTCTTTAACATGTCTGTAACATGTCTGTTACATGTCTGCATCATGTATGCAACATGTCTATAACATTTCTGTAACATTTTTATAACATGTCTGTAACATGTCTGTAACATGTCTGTACCATGTCTGTAACATGTCTGTAACATGTCTGTAACATGTCTGTAACATGTCTGTAACATGTCTGCATCATGTCTGTGACATGTCTGTAACATGTGTGTATCATGTCTGCAACATGTCTGTAACATGTCTGTAACATGTCTGTAACATGTCTGTAACATGTCTGTATCATGTCTGTAACATGTCTGTAACATGTCTGTAACATGTCTGTAACATGTCTGTAACATGTCTGCATTATGTATGCAACATGTCTGTATCATTTCTGTAACGAGTCTGTAACATGTCTGTAATATGTCTGTAACATGTCTGCAACATGTCTGCATTATGTATGCAACATGTCTGTATCATGTCTGTAACATGTCTGTAGCATGTCTGTAACATGTCTGTAACATGTCTGTAACATGTCTGTAACATGTCTGTAATATGTCTGTAACATGTCTGTAACATGTCTGCAACATGTCTGTAACATGTCTGTTACATGTCTGCATCATGTATGCAACATGTCTGTAACATTTCTGTAACATGTCTGTAACATGTCTGTAACATGTCTGTACCATGTCTGTAACATGTCTGTAACATGTCTGTAACATGTCTGTAACATGTCTGTAACATGTCTGTAACATGTCTGTAACATGTCTGTATCATGTCTGTTACATGTCTGTAACATGTCTGTATCATGTCTGCAACATGTCTGTAACATGTCTGTAACATGTCTGTAACATGTCTGTAACATGTCTGTAACATGTCTGTAACATGTCTGTAACATGTCTGTAACATGTCTGTAACATGTCTATAACATGTCTGTAGCATGTCTGTAACATGTCTGCATCATGTATGCAACATGTCTTTAACATGTCTGTAACATGTCTGTAACATGTCTGTAACATGTCTGTAACATGTCTGTAACATGTCTGTAACATGTCTGTAACATGTCTGCAATATTTCTGTAACATGCCTGTAACATGTCTGCAACATGTCTGTAACATGTCTGCATTATGTATGCAACATGTCTGTATCATTTCTGTAACATGTCTGTAGCATGTCTGTAACATGTATGTGATTTGTCCTTAACATGTCTGTAGCATGTCTGTAGCATGTCTGTAACATGTCTAAAACATGTCTGTAACATATTTGTCACATGTCTAGGACATGTCAGTAACATGTCTGCAACATGCCTGTAACATGTCTGTAACATGTCTGTAATATATTTGTAATATCTCTGTAACATGTCTGTAACATGTCTGCATCATGTATGCAACATGTCTGTAACATGTCTGTAACATATTTGTCACATGTCTAGGACATGTCAGTAACATGTCTGCAACATGCCTGTAACATGTCTGTAACATGTCTGTAATATATTTGTAATATCTCTGTAACATGTCTGTAACATGTCTTTAACATGTCTGTAACATGTCTGTAACATGTCTGTTACATGTCTGCATCATGTATGCAACATGTCTGTAACATTTCTGTAACATTTCTGTAACATGTCTGTAACATGTCTGTAACATGTCTGTAACATGTCTGTAACATGTATGTTACATGTCTGTAACATGTCTGTAACATGTCTGTAACATGTCTGTAACATGTCTGTAACATGTCTGTAAAATGTCTGTAAAATGTCTTTAACATGTCTGTAACATGTCTGTAACATGTCTGTAACATGTCTGTAACATGTCTGTAACATGTCTGTAACATGTCTGTAACATGTCTGTGACATGTCTGTAACATGTCTGTAACATGTCTGTAACATGTCTGTAACATGTCTGTAACATGTCTGTAACATGTCTGTAACATGTCTGTAACATGTCTGTAACATGTCTGTAACATGTCTGTAACATGTCTGTAACATGTCTGCATTATGTATGCAACATGTCTGTATCATTTCTGTAACGAGTCTGTAACATGTCTGTAATATGTCTGTAACATGTCTGTAACATGTCTGTATCATGTATGCAACATGTCTATATCATGTCTGTAACATGTCTGTAACATGTCTGTAACATGTCTGCAACATGTCTGTAACATGCCTGTAACATGTCTGTAATATATTTGTAATATGTCTGTAACATGTCTGTAATATGTCTTTAACATGTCTGTAACATGTCTGTTACATGTCTGCATCATGTATGCAACATGTCTGTAACATGTCTGTAACATGTCTGTAACATGTCTGTAACATGTCTGTAACATGTCTGTAACATGTCTGTAACATGTCTGTGACATGTCTGTAACATGTCTGTATCATGTCTGTAACATGTCTGTAACATGTCTGTAACATGTCTGTAACATGTCTGTAACATGTCTGTAACATGTCTGTAACATGTCTGTAACATGTCTGTAACATGTCTGTAACATGTCTGTAACATGTCTGTAACATGTCTGTAACATGTCTGTAACATGTCTGTAACATGTCTGTAACATGTCTGTAACATGTCTGTAACATGTCTGTAGCATGTCTGTAACATGTCTGTAACATGTCTGAAACATGTCTGTAACATGTCTGTAACATGTCTGTAACATGTCTGTAACATGTCTGTAACATGTCTGTAACATGTCTGTAACATGTCTGTAATATGTCTGTAACATGTCTGTAACATGTCTGTAACATGTCTGTAACATGTCTGTAACATGTCTGCATTATGTATGCAACATGTCTGTATCATTTCTGTAACATGTCTGTAACATGTCTGTAACATGTCTGTAACATGTCTGTAACATGTCTGTAGCATGTCTGTAACATGTCTGTAACATGTCTAAAACATGTCTGTAACATGTCTGTAACATGTCAGTAACATGTCTGCAACATGTCTGTAACATGTCTGTAACATGTCTGTAACATGTCTGTAACATGTCTGTAACATGTCTGTAACATGTCTGTAACATGTCTGCATCATGTATGTAACATGTCTGTAACATGTCTGTAACATGTTTTTCACATGTCTGTAACATGTCTGTAACATGTCTGTAACATGTCTGTAACATGTCTGTAACATGTCTGTAATATATTTGTAATATCTCTGTAACATGTCTGTAACATGTCTGTAACATGTCTGTAACATGTCTGTAACATGTCTGTAACATGTCTGTATCATGTCTGTAACATGTCTGTAACATGTCTGTAACATGTCTGTAACATGTCTGTAACATGTCTGTAACATGTCTGTAACATGTCTGTTACATGTCTGTAACATGTCTGTAACATGTCTGTAACATGTCTGTAACATGTCTGTAACATGTCTGTAACATGTCTGTATCATGTCTGTAACATGTCTGTAACATGCCTGTAAAATGTCTGTAAAATGACTTTAACATATCTGTAACATGTCTGTAACATGTCTTTAACATGTCTGCATTATGTATGCAACATGTCTGTATCATTTCTGTAACATGTCTGTAACATGTCTGTAACATGTCTGTTTCATGTCTGTAACATGTCTGTAACATGTCTGTAACATGTCTGTAACATGTCTGTAACATGTCTGTAACATGTCTGTTACATGTCTGAACATGTCTGCAACATGTCTGTAACATGTCTGTAACATGTCTGTCAACATGTCTGTGACATGTCTGTAACATGTCTGCAACATGCCTGTAACATGTCTGTAACATGTCTGTAACATGTCTGTAACATGTCTGCATTATGTCTGCAACATGTCTGTATCATGTCTGTAACATGTCTGTAGCATGTCTGTAACATGTCTGTGACATGTCCCTAACATGTCAATATGTCTGTAACATGTCTGTAACATGTCTGTAACATGTCTGTAACATGTCTGTAACATGTCTGTAACATGTCTGTAACATGTCTTTAACATGTCTGTAACATGTCTGTAAATGTCTGTAACATGTCTGTAACATGTCTGTAACATGTCTGTAACATGTCTGTAACATGTCTGTAACATGTCTGTAACATGTCTGTAACATGTCTGTAACATGTCTGTAACATGTCTGTAACATGTCTGTAACATGTCTGTAACATGTCTGTAACATGTCTGTAACATGTCTGTAACATGTCTGTAACATGTCTGTAACATGTCTGTAACATGTCTGTAACATGTCTGTAACATGTCTGTAACATGTCTGTAACATGTCTGTAACATGTCTGTAACATGTCTGTAACATGTCTGTAACATGTCTGTAACATGTCTGTAACATGTCTGCATTATGTATGCAACATGTCTGTATCATTTCTGTAACATGTCTGTAGCATGTCTGTAACATGTATGTGACATGTCCTTAACATGTCTGTAGCATGTCTGTAACATGTCTAAAACATGTCTGTAACATATTTGTCACATGTCTAGGACATGTCAGTAACATGTCTGCAACATGCCTGTAACATGTCTGTAACATGTATGTATCATGTTGTAATATCTCTGTAACATGTCTGTAACATGTCTGCATCATGTAAGCAACATGTCTGTAACATATTTGTCACATGTCTATGACATGTCAGTAACATGTCTGCAACATGCCTGTAACATGTCTGTAACATGTCTGTAATATATTTGTAATATCTCTGTAACATGTCTGTAACATGTCTTTAACATGTCTGTAACATGTCTGTAACATGTCTGTTACATGTCTGCATCATGTATGCAACATGTCTGTAACATTTCTGTAACATGTCTGTAACATGTCTGTTACATGTCTGCATCATGTATGCAACATGTCTGTAACATTTCTGTAACATTTCTGTAACATGTCTGTAACATGTCTTTACCATGTCTGTAACATGTCTTTAACATGTCTGTAACATGTCTGTAACATGTCTGTAACATGTCTGTAACATGTCTGTAACATGTCTGTAACATGTCTGTAACATGTCTGTAACATGTCTGTATCATGTCTGTGACATGTCTGTAACATGTGTGTATCATGTCTGTAACATGTCTTTAACATGTCTGTAACATGTCTGTAACATGCCTATAACTTGTCTGTAGCATGTCTGTAACATGTCTGCATCATGTATGCAACATGTCTTTAACATGTCTGTAACATGTCTGTAACATGTCTGTAACATGTCTGCAATATTTCTGTAGCATTTCTGTAGCATTTCTGTAACATGTATTTAACATGTCTGTAACATGTCTATAAAATGTCTGTAACATGGCTGTAACATGTCTGTAACATGTCTATAACATATCTGTAACATGTCTGTAGCATGTCTGTAACATGTATGTTACATGTCCTTAACATGTCTGTAGCATGTCTGTAACATGTCTATAACATATCTGTAACATGTCTGTAACATGTCTGTATCATGTCTGTGACATGTCTGTAACATGTCTGCATTATGTATGCAACATGTCTGTATCATTTCTGTAACGAGTCTGTAACATGTCTGTAATATGTCTGTAACATGTCTGCAACATGTCTGCATTATGTATGCAACATGTCTATATCATTTCTGTAACATGTCTGCAATATTTCTGTAGCATTTCTGTAGCATTTCTGTAACATGTTTTTAACATGTCTGTAACATGTCTATAAAATGTCTGTAACATGGCTGTAACATGTCTGTAACATGTCTGTGACATGTCTGTAACATGTGTGTATCATGTCTGCAACATGTCTGTAACATGTCTGTAACATGTCTGTAACATGTCTGTAACATGTCTGTAACATGTCTGTAACATGTCTGTAACATGTCTGTAACATGTCTGTAACATGTCTGCAACATGTCTGTAACATGTCTGTATCATTTCTGTAACGAGTCTGTAACATGTCTGTAATATGTCTGTAACATGTCTGCAACATGTCTGCATTATGTATGCAACATGTCTATATCATTTCTGTAACATGTCTGTAGCATGTCTGTAACATGTCTGCAACATGCCTGTAACATGCCTGTAAGATGTCTGTAATATATTTGTAATATCTCTGTAACATGTCTGTAATATGTCTTTACCATGTCTGTAGCATGTCTGTTACATGTCTGTTACATGTCTGCATCATGTATGCAACATGTCTGTAACATTTCTGTAACATGTCTGTAACATGTCTGTTACATGTCTGCATCATGTATGCAACATGTCTGTAACATTTCTGTAACATTTCTGTAACATGTCTGTAACATGTCTTTACCATGTCTGTAACATGTCTGTAACATGTCTGTAACATGTCTGTAACATGTCTGCATCATGTCTGTGACATGTCTGTAACATGTGTGTATCATGTCTGTAACATGTCTTTAACATGTCTGTAACATGTCTGTAACATGTCTATAACATGTCTGTAGCATGTCTGTAACATGTCTGCATCATGTATGCAACATGTCTTTAACATGTCTGTAACATGTCTGTAACATGTCTGCAATATTTCTGTAGCATTTCTGTAGCATTTCTGTAACATGTATTTAACATGTCTGTAACATGTCTATAAAATGTCTGTAACATGGCTGTAACATGTCTGTAACATGTCTATAACATATCTGTAACATGTCTGTAGCATGTCTGTAACATGTATGTTACATGTCCTTAACATGTCTGTAGCATGTCTGTAACATGTCTATAACATATCTGTAACATGTCTGTAACATGTCTGTATCATGTCTGTGACATGTCTGTAACATGTCTGCATTATGTATGCAACATGTCTGTATCATTTCTGTAACGAGTCTGTAACATGTCTGTAATATGTCTGTAACATGTCTGCAACATGTCTGCATTATGTATGCAACATGTCTATATCATTTCTGTAACATGTCTGCAATATTTCTGTAGCATTTCTGTAGCACTTCTGTAACATGTTTTTAACATGTCTGTAACATGTCTATAAAATGTCTGTAACATGTCTGTAACATGTCTGTGACATGTCTGTAACATGTGTGTATCATGTCTGCAACATGTCTGTAACATGTCTGTAACATGTCTGTAACATGTCTGTAACATGTCTGTATCATGTCTGTAACATGTCTGTAACATGTCTGTAACATGTCTGTAACATGTCTGTAACATGTCTGTAACATGTCTGTAACATGTCTGCATTATGTATGCAACATGTCTGTATCATTTCTGTAACGAGTCTGTAACATGTCTGTAATATGTCTGTAACATGTCTGCAACATGTCTGCATTATGTATGCAAC
Organism: Zaprionus ornatus; assembly: GCA_018904035.1. NCBI lineage: Eukaryota > Metazoa > Arthropoda > Insecta > Diptera > Drosophilidae > Zaprionus > Zaprionus ornatus. Next base: position 638,260 of record JAEIFZ010000004.1, on the reverse strand, counting down.
ATGTCTATATCATTTCTGTAACAAGTCTGTAGCATGTCTGTAACATGTCTGCAACATGCCTGTAACATGCCTGTAAGATGTCTGTAATATATTTGTAATATCTCTGTAACATGTCTGTAATATGTCTTTAACATGTCTGTAACATGTCTGTTACATGTCTGCATCATGTATGCAACATGTCTGTAACATTTCTGTAACTTTTCTGTAACATGTCTGTAACATGTCTGTACCATGTCTGTAACATGTCTGTAACATGTCTGTAACATGTCTGTAACATGTGTGTAACATGTCTGTATCATGTCTGTGACATGTCTGTAACATGTGTGTATCATGTCTGCAACATGTCTGTAACATGTCTGTAACATGTCTGTAACATGTCTGTAACATGTCTGTAACATGTCTGTAACATGTCTGTAACATGTCTGTAACATGTCTGTAACATGTCTGTAACATGTCTGTAACATGTCTGTAACATGTCTGTAACATGTCTATAACATGTCTGTAGCATGTCTGTAACATGTCTGCATCATGTATGCAACATGTCTTTAACATGTCTGTAACATGTCTGTAACATGTCTGTAACATGTCTGTAACATGTCTGTAACATGTCTGTAACATGTCTGTAACATGTCTGTAACATGTCTGTAACATGTCTGCAATATTTCTGTAACATGTCTGTAACATGTGTGTAACATGTCTGTAACATGTCTGTAACATGTCTGCATTATGTATGCAACATGTCTGTATCATTTCTGTAACATGTCTGTAGCATGTCTGTAACATGTATGTGATATGTCCTTAACATGTCTGTAGCATGTCTGTAACATGTCTAAAACATGTCTGTTTCATATTTGTCACATGTCTAGGACATGTCAGTAACATGTCTGCAACATGCCTGTAACATGTCTGTAACATGTCTGTAATATATTTGTAATATCTCTGTAACATGTCTGTAACATGTCTGCATCATGTAAGCAACATGTCTGTAACATGTCTGTAACATATTTTTCACATGTCTATGACATGTCAGTAACATGTCTGCAACATGCCTGTAACATGCCTGTAACATGTCTGTAATATATTTGTAATATCTCTGTAACATGTCTGTAAAATGTCTTAAACATGTCTGTAACATGTCTGTAACATGTATGTTACATGTCTGTATCATGTATGCAACATGTCTGTAACATTTCTGTAACATGTCTGTAACATGTCTGTACCATGTCTGTAACATGTCTGTAACATGTCTATTACATGTCTGTAACATGTCTGTAACATGTCTGTAACATGTCTGTATCATGTCTGTGACATGTCTGTAACATGTGTGTATCATGTCTGTAACATGTCTGTAACATGCCTGTAAAATGTCTGTAAAATGACATCATTCTCCCTGCAGAACAGTTTAAAGACGTTTGCGCAGCTTCTTTCTGGCCGCCCGACCTTATTGTTAAGGAGTTCACTCCAAAACAAAAAAGCCGAACGACCGTCACTCTTCCCACATTGGCCGTTACATCGCCAAGTGGACCTACAACAAGTGCAAAGTCCTCAAAAAACTGAAGTTCTCTTCTCTTCATGCCTTTGAAAATGCTAGGGGACACACAAATATTCTTTCTTCCTTAATTCTTTCCTATCAAAATGTTAGAGGCCTCTGTAGTAAAATCTCTAGTCTTTATCTTCATAGTCTTGCCTTTACTTCCCAAATTATTGCCTTTACCGAAACCTGGTTAAAACCAGAGATTCTAAGCTCTGAAGTCTTTCCAGATAGGTATACAACTTACAGGATTGATCGACCTGACCGACGGGGTGGTGGAGTACTGATTGCAGTAGACTCCTCCATTATGTCAGACCTCTTACAGCCGGAGTTTCAATTCGACATCGAATTAATCTGTGTAAAACTACACTTTCCCGGTTTTTTCTTGTATATAACCTGCTCCTATATTCCGCCGTCATCGGAATTATCAGTCTACTCGCAACATTTGTCTGCAATTAAGACTATTTTTAATCTGTTATCAGACAGAGATCATTTCATAGTCCTGGGTGACTTTAATATCCCGGAATGTAATTGGACATCCATTGCGGAGGGAAACTTCCTTCTGCCCTCCCGGCAACATGATCTGTTTGATGGTTTGTTTGACATGTCTTTGTCGCAGGTTAATCATGTCAGAAACACTTTAAACAGATCGCTTGATCTATGTTTCGTCTCAGATCCTTCCAGGGTGATTTTAGACAGGGCACAACCTCTTTCCCTACCTGAAGATCCTTATCATCCCACTTTCGAAGTGAATCTCGACTTGGGTATTAGCTTTGTGGATAAAAGTGTAAAGCCGTGCAATCGCGTGCGCTGCTTTAAGAAAGCAGACTTTGAACACTTAAATTATTTAATTTCATATTGTGATTGGTCTGACTTTTATCTATCAACTGATATGTCAGTGGCTATCAATATATTTTATAAAACCCTTAACTCTGCTTTTGATATCTGTGTTCCGTTTTTCTATCCGACAAGCTCAAGTAGGCCTCCTTGGTTCACAAAAGAGTTGTCTCGCTTAAAAAACTTAAAGAGTAGCTTATTTAAGAAATACAAGCTGAAAAACTCACCGCTTGTCTTTTCCCGCTACCTAACTGCTCGGGCAAATTTTACCGTGCTTAACGCGAAGTGTTATAAAAACTATTTGACCAGATGTAGGATTCAGTTCTTTCAGAATCCTAAACAGTTTTATAGTTTTGTTAACATGAAGCGTAGGTCAGCGGGCTTTCCTTCTAAACTTATGTTCGATAACGCTGAGGCGAACACAGATCAGGCCATTGCCGATATGTTTGCCAAGTTTTTTCAAACAACTTATTCTTCCTCTACGCCAAACATTCACTCCTATCCATATAGCGTACCAAGCTCGAATGGCATCTTCACACCTTTACTGAATGAAAGTTCACTTATTAGGGATCTTCGATTGGTTAAACCAGTCTTCTCACCAGGTCCCGATGGTATCCCCGCCTGTGTACTTCGATACTGTGCCAACTCCTTATGTAAGCCATTGCTCAAACTATTTTCGCTGTCCTTAGTAACTGCCTCGTTTCCATCCATATGGAAGGAATCCTTTATCATCCCTTTACATAAAAAGGGCAGCAAGTCTGATGCAAGCAATTATAGAGGTATCTCTAAATTGTCGGCTATACCGAAATTCTTCGAGAATGTTATTACTCCTCACTTGCAGCATTTTAGTAGATCCGTTATATCCCCTTTTCAACACGGATTTGTAAAGCGTCGTTCTACCACGACAAATCTGCTTGATCTGACATCCTTTGTGGTAAAAGGATTTCAGGAAAATCTTCAAACTGATGTCATTTATACTGACTTCAGTAAGGCATTTGACTCAGTCAACCATTCCCTTCTTGCACATAAACTAAATCTTCTCGGTTTCTCACCAAAACTTCTTAGTTGGATTGTGAGCTATTTGAGGACAGAACCCAACGAGTCCCCTTTAAAAATACTCGTTCCTATCCCGTTCATGCCACATCTGGTGTTCCTCAGGGAAGCCACTTAGGTCCCCTGCTTTTTACACTTTTCATCAATGACCTCCCAACGGTCATACTTAACTCACGTACTCTCATGTACGCGGATGATGTCAAGCTCTGTTTTCAATTTAGAGACGACTCCTGTCATTCTCGCCTTCAATCTGACCTAGATTGTTTCTTTTCTTGGTGTCGTGCAAATCTCCTTAATCTGAACAGCTCAAAATGCAAGCTGATGACATTCTCACGTGCCTGCCCAAAGTACGTATCTTACTCTCTTTGTGGTTGTACCTTGGAAAGAATTTCCCTGGTTGATGATCTAGGTGTCCGTTTGGACCGAAAACTCAAGTTTTCTGAACATATATCATCAATGGTTAATAAAGCTATGGGTGTACTCGGCTTTATTAAGAGATGGTCTAAGGAGTTTGACGATCCTTACTTAACTAAGACTCTCTTCACTTCGCTTGTTCGTCCAATTCTCGAGTACGGATCATGTGTCTGGAACCCTCAGTACACAGTTCATAGAGACCGCATTGAATCCGTACAAAAAAACTTCTTAATGTTTGCCTTGCGAGGCCTTAACTGGGATGTAAATTAAAGACTTCCTTCCTATCCTAGTAGACTTTTGTTACTTAATCTGCCTTCTCTAGCTAATCGTAGAACCATGCTTGGTGTTATATTTATTAACAACCTTATCCAAGGTGACATAGATAGTAGCGACTTACTTAGTAGACTACACTTTTCTGTCCCTGGTAGAATCACCCGTAATTACCTTCCTCTAAAACTTCCCAATTGTAGCTCGAACTATGCCCTGCATGAGCCATTCAGGGTATTATGTTCGGACTATAATAAACTATACTTAATTGTAGCTAACAATAACAACTTGATATCTAGCTTAAAATTACAACTCCTCGCCCACTTATCTAGAATTTAGTCAAACACGTAATTGTCTTCTTTGTATTCATAGTAGTACTTTCAACATACTGCATGCTTTAACACTCTTACATTTGGTTACTAACACTAACTCTCCTGATCTGATTGGGTTTTTCTGGGTTTTCCCCAATCCTCTGCAACAAATGTTGGATCGGCTTTTCTTTATCCCATTTTGCACATTTGCACAATTTTTAATTTTTTCTTTTTTTTTTACATTTAAGGTTTTACCTTTAATTTAAAATAACCTCTAGTTTAAAATTCAACTTAAATAATTTAAATCTAATTTTAATTGTTTCTTTACTTTTAAAAAAGTCGACTGTTCATAGTTCGACTATAAACTAAATAAACTAAACATATCTGTAACATGTCTGTAACATGTCTTTAACATGTCTGCATTATGTATGCAACATGTCTGTATCATTTCTGTAACATGTCTGTAGCATGTCTGTAACATGTATGTTTCATGTCCTTAACATGTCTGTAGCATGTCTGTAACATGTCTAAAACATGTCTGTAACATGTCTGTTACATGTCTGCATCATGTATGCAACATGTCTGTAACATGTCTGTAACATATTTGTCACATGTCTATGACATGTCAGTAACATGTCTGCAACATGCCTGTATCATGTCTGTAACATGTCTGTAACATGTCTGCATTATGTATGCAACATGTCTGTATCATTTCTGTAACATGTCTGTAGCATGTCTGTAACATGTATGTGACATGTCCTTAACATGTCAATATGTCTGTACCATGTCTGTAACATGTCTGTAACATTTCTGTAACATGTCTGTAACATGCTGTATCATGTCTGTGACATGTCTGTAACATGTGTGTATCATGTCTGTAACATGTCTGTAACATGTCTGTAACATGTCTGTAACATGTCTGTAACATGTCTTTAACATGTCTGTAGCATGTCTGTAACATGTCTGCATCATGTATGCAACATGTCTTTAACATGTCTGTAACATGTCTGTAACATGTCTGTAACATGTCTGTAACATGTCTGTAACATGTCTGTAACATGTCTGTAATATTTCTGTAACATGTCTGTAACATGTCTGTTACATGTCTGTATCATGTCTGTAACATGTCTGCATTATGTATGCAACATGTCTGTATCATTTCTGTAACATGTCTGTAGCATGTCTGTAACATGTATGTGACATGTCCTTAACATGTCTGTAGCATGTCTGTAACATGTCTAAAACATGTCTGTAACATATTTCTCACATGTCTAGGACATGTCAGTAACATGTCCGCAACATGCCTGTAACATGTCTGTAACATGTAATATATTTGTAATATCTCTGTAACATGTCTGCATCATGTAAGCAACATGTCTGTAACATATTTGTCACATGTCTATGACATGTCAGTAACATGTCTGCAACATGCCTGTAACATGCCAGTAACATGTCTGTAATATATTTGTAATATCTCTGTAACATGTCTGTAAAATGTCTTTAACATGTCTGTAACATGTCTGTAACATGTCTGTTACATGTCTGCATCATGTATGCAACATGTCTGTAACATTTCTGTAACATTTCTGTAACATGTCTGTAACATGTCTTTACCATGTCTGTAACATGTCTGTAACATGTCTGTAACATGTCTGTAACATGTCTGTAACATGTCTGTAACATGTCTGTAACATGTCTGTAACATGTCTGTTACATGTCTGTATCATGTCTGTAACATGTCTGCATTATGTATGCAACATGTCTGTATCATTTCTGTAACATGTCTGTAGCATGTCTGTAACATGTATGTGACATGTCCTTAACATGTCTGTAGCATGTCTGTAACATGTCTAAAACATGTCTGTAACATATTTCTCACATGTCTAGGACATGTCAGTAACATGTCCGCAACATGCCTGTAACATGTCTGTAACATGTAATATATTTGTAATATCTCTGTAACATGTCTGCTCATCATGTAAGCAACATGTCTGTAACATATTTGTCACATGTCTATGACATGTCAGTAACATGTCTGCAACATGCCTGTAACATGCCAGTAACATGTCTGTAATATATTTGTAATATCTCTGTAACATGTCTGTAAAATGTCTTTAACATGTCTGTAACATGTCTGTAACATGTCTGTTACATGTCTGCATCATGTATGCAACATGTCTGTAACATTTCTGTAACATTTCTGTAACATGTCTGTAACATGTCTTTACCATGTCTGTAACATGTCTGTAACATGTCTGTAACATGTCTGTAACATGTCTGTAACATGTCTGTAACATGTCTGTAACATGTCTGTAACATGTCTGTAACATGTCTGTATCATGTCTGGGACATGACTGTAACATGTGTGTATCATGTCTGTAACATGTCTTTAACATGTCTGTAACATGTCTGTAACATGTCTATAACATGTCTGTAGCATGTCTGTAACATGTCTGCATCATGTATGCAACATGTCTTTAACATGTCTGTAACATGTCTGTAACATGTCTGTAACATGTCTGCAATATTTCTGTAGCATTTCTGTAGCATTTCTGTAACATGTTTTTAACATGTCTGTAACATGTCTATAAAATGTCTGTAACTTGGCTGTAACATGTCTAAAACATGTCTATAACATATCTGTAACATGTCTGTAGCATGTCTGTAACATGTATGTTACATGTCCTTACCATGTCTGTAGCATGTCTGTAACATGTCTAAAACATGTCTGTAACATATTTGTCGCATGTCTATAACATGTCTGTATCATGTATGCAACATGTCTGTAACATTTCTGTAACAATTCTGTAACATGTCTGTAACATGTCTGTACCATGTCTGTAACATGTCTGTAACATGTCTGTAACATGTCTGTAACATGTCTGTAACATGTCTGTAACTTGTCTGTAACATGTCTGTATCATGTCTGTAACATGTCTGTAACATGTCTGTAACATATCTGTTATATGTCTGTAACATGTCTGTAACATGTCTATAACATATCTGTAACATGTCTGTAGCATGTCTGTAACATGTATGTTACATGTCCTTAACATGTCTGTAGCATGTCTGTAACATGTCTAAAATATGTCTGTAACATGTCTGTAACATGTCTGTTACATGTCTGCATCATGTATGCAAGATGTCTGTAACATTTCTGTAACATTTCTGTAACATGTCTGTAACATGTCTGTACCATGTCTGTAACATGTCTGTAACATGTCTGTAACATGTCTGTAACATGTCTGTAACTTGTCTGTAACATGTCTGTATCATGTCTGTAACATGTCTGTAACATGTCTGTAACATGTCTGTTACATGTCTGTAACATGTCTATAACATGTCTGTAGCATGTCTGTAACATGTCTGCATCATGTATGCAACATGTCTGTAAAATGTCTGTTACATATTTGTCACATGTCTATGACATGTCAGTAACATGTCTGCAACATGCCTGTATCATGTCTGTAACATGTCTGTAACATGTCTGTAACATGTCTGCATTATGTATGCAACATGTCTGTATCATTTCTGTAACATGTCTGTAGCATGTCTGTAACATGTATGTGACAAGTCCTTAACATGTCTGTAGCATGTCTGTAACATGTCTAAAACATGTCTGTAATATATTTGTCGCATGTCTATAACATGTCAGTAACATGTCTGCAACATGCCTGTATCATGTCTGTAACATGTCTGTAACATGTCTGCAACATGTCTGTAACATGTCTGTAACATGTCTGTAACATGTCTGTAACATGTCTGTAACATGTCTGTAACATGTCTGCAACATGCCTGTATCATGTCTGTAACATGTCTGTAACATGTCTGCATTATGTATGCAACATGTCTGTATCATTTCTGTAACATGTCTGTAGCATGTCTGTAACATGTATGTGACATGTCCTTAACATGTCTGTAACATCTCTGTAAATTTTTTTTAGCAAATCTTTAACATATTTGTAACATCTCTGTTACATGTCTGTAACATGTCTTAGCATGTCTGTAACATGTCCTTGGCATGTCTGTATTATGTCTGTAACATGTATGTAACATGTCCTTCACATGTCTGTAACATGTCTGCAACATGTCTGCATTATGTATGCAACATGTCTGTATCATTTCTGTAACATGTCTGTAGCATGTCTGTAACATGTATGTGACATGTCCTTAACATGTCTGTAGCATGTCTGTAACATGTCTAAAACATGTCTGTAACATATTTGTCGCATGTCTATAACATGTCAGTAACATGTCTGCAACATGCCTGTATCATGTCTGTAACATGTCTGTAACATGTCTGCAACATGTCTGTAACATGTCTGTAACATGTCTGTATCATGTCTGTAACATGTCTGCAACATGCCTGTAACATGTCTGTAACATGTCCTTAACATGTCTGTAACATGTCTGTAACATCTCTGTAATTTTTTTTTTGCAAATCTTTAACATATTTGTAACATCTCTGTTACATGTCTGTAACATGTCTTTAGCATGTCTGTAACATGTCCTTGGCATGTCTGTATTATGTCTGTAACATGTCTGTACCATGTCTGTAACATGTCTGTACCATGTCTGTAACATGTCTGTAACATGTCTGTAACATGTCTGTATCATGTCTGTAACATGTCTGTAACATGTCTATATCATGTCTGTAACATGTCTGTAACATGTCTAAAACATGTCTGTAACATATTTGTCGCATGTCTATAACATGTCAGTAACATGTCTGCAACATGCCTGTAACATGTCTGTAACATGTCCTTAACATGTCTGTAACATGTCTGTAACATCTCTGTAAATATTTTTTAGCAAATCTTTAACATATTTGTAACATCTCTGTAACATGTCCTTGGCATGTCTGTATTATGTCTGTAACATGTCTGTACCATGTCTGTAACATGTCTGTAAATTGTCTGTAACATGTCTGTAACATGTCTGTAACATGTCTGTATCATGTCTGTAACATGTCTGTAACATGTCTGTAACATGTCTGTATCATGTCTGTAACATGTCTGTAACATGTCTGTAACATGTCTGTAACATGTCTGTAACATGTCTATAACATGTCTGTAGCATGTCTGTAACATGTCTGTAACATGTCTGCATCATGTATGCAACACGTCTGTAACATTTCTGTTACATGTCTGTAACATGTCTGTAACATGTCTGCATCATGTATGCAACATGTCTGTAACATGTCTGTTAGATGTCTGTAACATGTCTGTTAGATGTCTGTAACATGTCTGCAATATTTCTGTAACATGTAACATGTCTGCATCATGTATGCAACATGTCTGTAACATGCCTGTAACATGTCTGCATCACGTATGCAACATGTCTGTAATATGTTTGTAATATATTTGTAATATCTCTGTTACATGTCTGTAACATGTCTGTAAAAAGTCTGTAACATGTCTGTAACATGTCTGTAACATGTCTGTAACATGTCTGTAACATGTCTGTAACATGTCTGTAACATGTCTGTAACATGTCTGCATTATGTCTGTAACATGTCTGTATCATTTCTGTAATATGTCTGTAGCATGTCTGTAACATGTATGTTACATGTCCTTAACATGTCTGTAGCATGTCTGTAACATGTCTGTAGCATGTCTGTAACATGTCTAAAACATGTCTGTAACATATTTGTCACATGTCTATGACATGTCAGTAACATGTCTGCAACATGCCTGCAACATGTCTGTAAAATGCCTTAAACATGTCTGTAACATGTCTGTAACATGTCTGCATCATGTATGCAACATGTCTGTAACATGTCTGTAACATGTCTGTAACATGTCTGTAACATGTCTGTAACATGTCTTTAACATGTCTTTAACATGTCTGTAACATGGCTGCATTATGTATGCAAAATGTCTGTATCATTTCTGTAACATGTCTGTAGCATGTCTGTAACATGTATGTGACATGTCCTTAACATGTCTGTAGCATATCTGTAACATGTCTAAAACATGTCTGTAACATATTTGTCACATGTCTAGGACATGTCAGTAACATGTCTGCAACATGCCTGTAACATGTCTGTAACATGTCTGTAATATATTTGTAATATCTCTGTAACATGTCTGTAATATGTCTGTATCATGTATGCAACATGTCTGTAACATGTCTGTAACATATTTGTCACATGTCTATGACATGTCAGTAACATGTCTGCAACATGCCTGTAACATGTCTGTAACATGTCTGTAATATATTAGTAATATCTCTGTAACATGTCTGTAACATGTCTGTAAAATGTCTTTAACATGTCTGTAACATGTCTGTAAAATGTCTTTAACATGTCTGTAACATGTCTGTAACATGTCTGCATCATGTATGCAACATGTCTGTAACATCTCTGTAACATTTCTGTAACATGTCTGTAACATGTCTGTACCATGTCTATAACATGTCTGTAACATGTCTGTAACATGTCTGTAACATGTCTGTAACATGTCTGTAACATGTCTGTATCATGTCTGTAACATGTCTGTAACATGTCTGTATCATGTCTGTAACATGTCTGTAACATGTCTGTAACATGTTCGTAACATGTCTGTAACATGTCTGTAACATGTCTGTAACATGTCTGTAACATGTCTGTAACATGTCTATAACATGTCTGTAGCATGTCTGTAACATGTCTGTAACATGTCTGTAACATGTCTGTAACATGTATGCAACATGTCTGTAACATCTCTGTAACATTTCTGTAACATGTCTGTAACATGTCTGTACCATGTCTATAACATGTCTGTAACATGTGTGTATCATGTCTGTAACATGTCTGTAACATGTCTGTAACATGTCTGTAACATGTCTGTAACATGTCTGTAACATGTCTGTAACATGTCTGTAACATGCCTGTAACATGTCTGCATCATGTATGCAACATGTCTGTAACATGTCTGTAACATGTCTAAAACATGTCTGTAACATGTCTGCATCATGTATGCAACATGTCTGTAACATGTCTGTAACATGTGTGTAACATGTCTGTAATATTTCTGTAACATGTAACATGTCTGCATCATGTATGCAACATGTCTGTAACATGCCTGTAACATGTCTGCATCATGTATACAACATGTCTGTAACATGTCTGTAAAATGTCTGTAACATGTCTGTAACATGTCTGTAACATGTCTGTAACATGTCTGTAACATGTCTGTAACATGTCTGTAACATGTCTGTAACATGTCTGTAAAATGTCTGTAAAATGTCTTTAACATGTCTGTAACATGTCTGTAACATGTCTGTAACATGTCTGTATCATGTCTGTAACATGTCTGTAACATGTCTGTATCATGTCTGTAACATGTCTGTAACATGTCTGTAACATGTTCGTAACATATCTGTAACATGTCTGTAACATGTCTGTAACATGTCTGTAACATGTCTATAACATGTCTGTAGCATGTCTGTAACATGTCTGTAACATGTCTGTAACATGTCTGTAACATGTCTGCAACATGTCTGTAACATGTCTGTAACATTTCTGTAACATGTCTGTAACATGTCTGTAACATGTCTGTAACATGTCTGTAACATGTCTGTAACATGTCTGTAACATGTCTGTAACATGTCTGTATCATGTCTGTAACATGTCTGTAACATGTCTGTATCATGTCTGTAACATGTCTGTAACATGTCTGTAACATGTCTGTAACATGTCTGTAACATGTCTGTAACATGTCTGTAACATGCCTGTAACATGTCTGCATCATGTATGCAACATGTCTGTAACATGTCTGTAATATGTCTAAAACATGTCTGTAACATGTCTGCATCATGTATGCAACATGTCTGTAACATGTCTGTAACATGTGTGTAACATGTCTGTAATATTTCTGTAACATGTAACATGTCTGCATCATGTATGCAACATGTCTGTAACATGCCTGTAACATGTCTGCATCATGTATACAACATGTCTGTAACATGTCTGTAAAATGTCTGTAACATGTCTGTAACATGGCTGTAACATGTCTGTAACATGTCTGTAACATGTCTGTAACATGTCTGTAACATGTCTGTAAAATGTCTGTAAAATGTCTTTAACATGTCTGTAACATGTCTGTAAAATGTCTGTAACATGTCTGCATTATGTATGCAACATGTCTGTATCATTTCTGTAACATGTCTGTAGCATGTCTGTAACATGTATGTTACATGTCCTTAACATGTATGTAGCATGTCTGTAACATGTCTAAAACATGTCTGTAACATATTTGTGACATGTCTATGACATGTCAGTAACATGTCTGCAACATGCCTGCAACATGTCTGTAAAATGCCTTAAACATGTCTGTAACATGTCTGTAACATGTCTGTAACATGTCTGCATCATGTATGCAACATGTCTGTAACATGTCTGTAACATGTCTGTAACATGTCTGTAACATGTCTTTAACATGTCTGTAACATGTCTGTAACATATTTGTCACATGTCTATACCATGTCAGTAACATGTCTGTAACATGCCTGTAACATGTCTGTAACATGTCTGTAACATGTCTGTAACATGTCTGTAACATGTCTGTAGCATGTCTGTAACATATTTGTCACATGTTAGACATGTCTGCAACATGCCTGTAACATGTCTGTAACATGTCTGTAACATGTCTGTAACACGTCTGCATTATGTATGCAACATGTCTGTATCATTTCTGTAACATGTCTGTAGCATGTCTGTAACATGTATGTGACATGTCCTTAACATGTCTGTAGCATGTCTGTAACATGTCTAAAACATGTCTGTAACATATTTGTCGCATGTCTATAACATGTCAGTAACATGTCTGCAACATGCCTGTAACATGTCTGTAACATGTCCTTAACATGTCTGTAACATGTCTGTAACATCTCTGTAAATTTTTTTTAGCAAATCTTTAACATATTTGTAACATCTCTGTTACATGTCTGTAACATGTCTTTAGCATGTCTTTAACATGTCCTTGGCATGTCTGTATTATGTCAGTAACATGTCCTTCACATGTCTGTAGCATGTCTGTAACATGTCTGCATCTTATATGCAACATGTCTGTAACATGTCTGTAACATGTCTGTAACATGTCTGTACCATGTCTGTAACATGTCTGTAAAATGTCTGTAACATGTCTGTAACATGTCTGTATCATGTCTGTAACATGTCTGTAACATGTCTGTATCATGTCTGTAACATGTCTGTAACATGTCTGTAACATGTCTGTAACATGTCTGTAACATGTCTATAACATGTCTGTAGCATGTCTGTAACATGTCAGTAACATGTCTGCATCATGTATGCAACATGTCTGTAACATTTCTGTAACATGTCTGTAACATGTCTGTAACATGTCTGCATCATGTATGCAACATGTCTGTAACATGTCTGTTAGATGTCTGTAACATGTCTGCAATATTTCTTTAACATGTAACATGTCTGCATCATATATGCAACATGTCTGTAACATGCCTGTAACATGTCTGCATCATGTATGCAACATGTCTGTAACATGTTTATAATATATTTGTAATATCTCTTTTACATGTCTGTAACATGTCTGTAAAATGTCTGTAACATGTCTGTAACATGTCTGTAACATGTCTGTAACATGTCTGTAACATGTCTGCATTATGTATGCAACATGTCTGTATCATTTCTGTAACATGTCTGTAGCATGTCTGTAACATGTATGTTACATGTCCTTAACATGTATGTAGCATGTCTGTAACATGTCTAAAACATGTCTGTAACATATTTGTGACATGTCTATGACATGTCAGTAACATGTCTGCAACATGCCTGCAACATGTCTGTAAAATGCCTTAAACATGTCTGTAACATGTCTGTAACATGTCTGTAACATGTCTGCATCATGTATGCAACATGTCTGTAACATGTCTGTAACATGTCTGTAACATGTCTGTAACATGTCTGTAACATGGCTGCATTATGTATGCAACATGTCTGTATCATTTCTAAAACATGTCTGTAGCATGTCTGTAAATTGTATGTGACATGTCCTTAACATGTCTGTAGCATGTCTGTAATATGTCTAAAACATGTCTGTAACATATTTGTCACATGTCTAGGACATGTCAGTAACATGTCTGCAACATGCCTGTAACATGTCTGTAACATGTCTGTAATATATTAGTAATATCTCTGTAACATGTCTGTAACATGTCTGTAAAATGTCTTTAACATGTCTGTAACATGTCTGTAACATGTCTGCATCATGTATGCAACATGTCTGTAACATCTCTGTAACATTTCTGTAACATGTCTGTAACATGTCTGTACCATGTCTGTAACATGTCTGTAACATGTCTGTAACATGTCTGTATCATGTCTGTAACATGTCTGTAACATGTCTGTATCATGTCTGTAACATGTCTGCATCATGTATGCAACATGTCTGTAACATGCTTGTAACATGTCTGCATCATGTATGCAACATGTCTGTAACATGTCTGTAAAATGTCTGTAAAATGTCTTTAACATGTCTGTAACATGTCTGTAAAATGTCTGTAAAATGTCTGTAAAATGTCTGTAACATGTCATTAACATGTCTGTAACATGTCTGTAACATGTCTGTAACATGTCTGTAACATGTCTGCATCATGTATGCAACATGTCTGTAACATGTCTGTAACATGTCTGTAACATGTCTGTAACATGTCTGTAACATGGCTGCATTATGTATGCAACATGTCTGTATACATTTCTAAAACATGTCTGTAGCATGTCTGTAAATGGTATGTATGTGACATGTCCTTAACATGTCTGTAGCATGTCTGTAATATGTCTAAAACATGTCTGTAACATATTTGTCACATGTCTAGGACATGTCAGTAACATGTCTGCAACATGCCTGTAACATGTCTGTAACATGTCTGTAATATATTAGTAATATCTCTGTAACATGTCTGTAACATGTCTGTAAAATGTCTTTAACATGTCTGTAACATGTCTGTAACATGTCTGCATCATGTATGCAACATGTCTGTAACATCTGTGTAACATTTCTGTAACATGTCTGTAACATGTCTGTACCATGTCTGTAACATGTCTGTAACATGTCTGTAACATGTCTGTATCATGTCTGTAACATGTCTGTAACATGTCTGTATCATGTCTGTATCATGTCTGTAACATGTCTGTAACATGTCTGTAACATGTCTGTAACATGTCTGTAACATGCCTATAACATGTCTGTAGCATGTCTGTAACATGTCTGCATCATGTATGCAACATGTCTGTAACATGCCTGTAACATGTCTGCATCATGTATGCAACATGTCTGTAACATGTCTGTAATATGTCTAAAACATGTCTGTAACATGTCTGCATCATGTATGCAACATGTCTGTAACATGTCTGTAACATGTGTGTAACATGTCTGTAATATATCTGTAACATGTAACATGTCTGCATCATGTATGCAACATGTCTGTAACATGCCTGTAACATGTCTGCATCATGTATGCAACATGTCTGTAACATGTCTGTAAAATGTCTGTAACACGTCTGTAACATGTCTGCAACATGTCTGTAACATGTCTGTAACATGTCTGTAACATGTCTGTAACATGTCTGTAAAATGTCTGTAAAATATCTTTAACATGTATGCAACATGTCTGTAACATGTTTGTAATATATTTGTAATATCTCTGTTACATGTCTGTAACATGTCTGTAAAATGTCTGTAACATGTCTGTAACATGTCTGTAACATGTCTGTAACATGTCGGTAACATGTCTGTAACATGTCTGCATTATGTATGCAACATGTCTGTATCATTTCTGTAACATGTCTGTAGCATGTCTGTAACATGTATGTTACATGTCCTTAACATGTATGTAGCATGTCTGTAACATGTCTAAAACATGTCTGTAACATATTTGTGACATGTCTATGACATGTCAGTAACATGTCTGCAACATGCCTGCAACATGTCTGTAAAATGCTTTAAACATGTCTGTAACATGTCTGTAACATGTCTGTAACATGTCTGTAACATGCCTATAACATGTCTGTAGCATGTCTGTAACATGTCTGCATCATGTATGCAACATGTCTGTAACATGCCTGTAACATGTCTGCATCATGTATGCAACATGTCTGTAACATGTCTGTAATATGTCTAAAACATGTCTGTAACATGTCTGCATCATGTATGCAACATGTCTGTAACATGTCTGTAACATGTGTGTAACATGTCTGTAATATATCTGTAACATGTAACATGTCTGCATCATGTATGCAACATGTCTGTAACATGCCTGTAACATGTCTGAATCATGTATGCAACATGTCTGTAACATGTCTGTAAAATGTCTGTAACACGTCTGTAACATGTCTGCAACATGTCTGTAACATGTCTGTAACATGTCTGTAACATGTCTGTAACATGTCTGTAACATGGCTGCATTATGTATGCAACATGTCTGTATCATTTCTAAAACATGTCTGTAGCATGTCTGTAAATTGTATGTGACATGTCCTTAACATGTCTGTAGCATGTCTGTAATATGTCTAAAACATGTCTGTAACATATTTGTCACATGTCTAGGACATGTCAGTAACATGTCTGCAACATGCCTGTAACATGTCTGTAACATGTCTGTAATATATTAGTAATATCTCTGTAACATGTCTGTAACATGTCTGTAAAATGTCTTTAACATGTCTGTAACATGTCTGTAACATGTCTGCATCATGTATGCAACATGTCTGTAACATCTGTGTAACATTTCTGTAACATGTCTGTAACATGTCTGTACATGTCTGCATGTCTGAACATGTCTGTAACATGTCTGTAACATGTCTGTAACATGTCTGTAACATGTCTGTAACATGTCTGTAACATGTCTGTATCATGTCTGTATCATGTCTGTAACATGTCTGTAACATGTCTGTAACATGTCTGTAACATGTCTGTAACATGCCTATAACATGTCTGTAGCATGTCTGTAACATGTCTGCATCATGTATGCAACATGTCTGTAACATGCCTGTAACATGTCTGCATCATGTATGCAACATGTCTGTAACATGTCTGTAATATGTCTAAAACATGTCTGTAACATGTCTGCATCATGTATGCAACATGTCTGTAACATGTCTGTAACATGTGTGTAACATGTCTGTAATATATCTGTAACATGTAACATGTCTGCATCATGTATGCAACATGTCTGTAACATGCCTGTAACATGTCTGCATCATGTATGCAACATGTCTGTAACATGTCTGTAAAATGTCTGTAACACGTCTGTAACATGTCTGCAACATGTCTGTAACATGTCTGTAACATGTCTGTAACATGTCTGTAAAATGTCTGTAAAATATCTTTAACATGTATGCAACATGTCTGTAACATGTTTGTAATATATTTGTAATATCTCTGTTACATGTCTGTAACATGTCTGTAAAATGTCTGTAACATGTCTGTAACATGTCTGTAACATGTCTGTAACATGTCGGTAACATGTCTGTAACATGTCTGCATTATGTATGCAACATGTCTGTATCATTTCTGTAACATGTCTGTAGCATGTCTGTAACATGTATGTTACATGTCCTTAACATGTATGTAGCATGTCTGTAACATGTCTAAAACATGTCTGTATTATATTTGTGACATGTCTATGACATGTCAGTAACATGTCTGCAACATGCCTGCAACATGTCTGTAAAATGCTTTAAACATGTCTGTAACATGTCTGTAACATGTCTGTAACATGCCTATAACATGTCTGTAGCATGTCTGTAACATGTCTGCATCATGTATGCAACATGTCTGTAACATGCCTGTAACATGTCTGCATCATGTATGCAACATGTCTGTAACATGTCTGTAATATGTCTAAAACATGTCTGTAACATGTCTGCATCATGTATGCAACATGTCTGTAACATGTCTGTAACATGTGTGTAACATGTCTGTAATATATCTGTAACATGTAACATGTCTGCATCATGTATGCAACATGTCTGTAACATGCCTGTAACATGTCTGCATCATGTATGCAACATGTCTGTAACATGTCTGTAAAATGTCTGTAACACGTCTGTAACATGTCTGCAACATGTCTGTAACATGTCTGTAACATGTCTGTAACATGTCTGTAAAATGTCTGTAAAATATCTTTAACATGTATGCAACATGTCTGTAACACGTTTGTAATATATTTGTAATATCTCTGTTACATGTCTGTAACATGTCTGTAAAATGTCTGTAACATGTCTGTAACATGTCTGTAACATGTCTGTAACATGTCGGTAACATGTCTGTAACATGTCTGCATTATGTATGCAACATGTCTGTATCATTTCTGTAACATGTCTGTAGCATGTCTGTAACATGTATGTTACATGTCCTTAACATGTATGTAGCATGTCTGTAACATGTCTAAAACATGTCTGTAACATATTTGTGACATGTCTATGACATGTCAGTAACATGTCTGCAACATGCCTGCAACATGTCTGTAAAATGCTTTAAACATGTCTGTAACATGTCTGTAACATGTCTGTAACATGTCTGCATCATGTATGCAACATGTCTGTAACATGTCTGTAACATGTCTGTAACATGTCTGTAACATGTCTGTAACATGTCTGTAACATGTCTGTAACATGGCTGCATTATGTATGCAACATGTCTGTATCATTTCTAAAACATGTCTGTAGCATGTCTGTAAATTGTATGTGACATGTCCTTAACATGTCTGTAGCATGTCTGTAATATGTCTAAAACATGTCTGTAACATATTTGTCACATGTCTAGGACATGTCAGTAACATGTCTGCAACATGCCTGTAACATGTCTGTAACATGTCTGTAATATATTAGTAATATCTCTGTAACATGTCTGTAACATGTCTGTAAAATGTCTTTAACATGTCTGTAACATGTCTGTAACATGTCTGCATCATGTATGCAACATGTCTGTAACATCTGTGTAACATTTCTGTAACATGTCTGTAACATGTCTGTACCATGTCTGTAACATGTCTGTAACATGTCTGTAACATGTCTGTATCATGTCTGTAACATGTCTGTAACATGTCTGTATCATGTCTGTAACATGTCTGTAACATGTCTGTAACATGTCTGTAACATGTCTGTAACATGTCTGTAACATGTCTGTAACATGCCTATAACATGTCTGTAGCATGTCTGTAACATGTCTGCATCATGTATGCAACATGTCTGTAACATGCCTGTAACATGTCTGCATCATGTATGCAACATTTCTGTAACATGTCTGTAATATGTCTAAAACATGTCTGTAACATGTCTGCATCATGTATGCAACATGTCTGTAACATGTCTGTAACATGTGTGTAACATGTCTGTAATATTTCTGTAACATGTAACATGTCTGCATCATGTATGCAACATGTCTGTAACATGCCTGTAACATGTCTGCATCATGTATGCAACATGTCTGTAACATGTCTGTAAAATGTCTGTAACATGTCTGTAAAATGTCTGTAACATGTCTGTAACATGTCTGCAACATGTCTGTAACATGTCTGTAAAATGTCTGTAAAATGTCTTTAACATGTCTGTAACATGTCTGTAAAATGTCTGTAAAATGTCTGTAAAATGTCTGTAACATGTCATTAACATGTCTGTAACATGTCTGTAACAAATTTGTCACATGTCTATACTATGTCAGTAACATGTCTGTAACATGCCTGTAACATGTCTGTAACATGTCCTTAACATGTCTGTAACATGTCTGTAACATCTCTGTAAATTGTTTTTAGCATGTCTGTAACATATCTGTAACATCTCTGTTACATGTCTGTAACATATCTTTAGCATGTCTGTAACATTTCCTTGGCATGTCTGTAATATGTCTGTAACATGTATGTAACATGTCCTTCACATGTCTGTAGCATGTCTGTAACATGTCTGTAACATGCCTTCATCATGTATGCAACATGTCTGTAACATATTTGACACATGTCTATAACATGTCTATAACATGTCAGTAACATGTCTGCAACATGCCTGTAACATGTCTGTAACATGTATGTTACATGTCCTTAACATGTATGTAGCATGTCTGTAACATGTCCAAAAAAATGTCTGTAACATATTTGTGACATGTCTATGACATGTCAGTAACATGTCTGCAACATGCCTGCAACATGTCTGTAAAATGCCTTAAACATGTCTGTAACATGTCTGTAACATGTCTGCATCATGTATGCAACATGTCTGTAACATGTCTGCAACATGTCTGTAACATGTCTGTAACATGTCTGTAACATGTCTGTAACATGTCTGTAACATGTCTGTAACATGTCTGTAACATGGCTGTATGCAACATGTCTGTAACATGTCCTTAACATGTCTGTAGCATGTCTGTAATATGTCTAAAACATGTCTGTAACATATTTGTCACATGTCTAGGACATGTCAGTAACATGTCTGCAACATGCCTGTAACATGTCTGTAACATGTCTGTAATATATTAGTAATATCTCTGTAACATGTCTGTAACATGTCTGTAAAATGTCTTTAACATGTCTGTAACATGTCTGTAACATGTCTGCATCATGTATGCAACATGTCTGTAACATCTCTGTAACATTTCTGTAACATGTCTGTAACATGTCTGTACCATGTCTGTAACATGTCTGTAACATGTCTGTAACATGTCTGTATCATGTCTGTAACATGTCTGTAACATGTCTGTATCATGTCTGTAACATGTCTGTAACATGTCTGTAACATGTCTGTAACATGTCTGTAACATGTCTGTAACATGCCTATAACATGCCTATAACATGTCTGTAGCATGTCTGTAACATGTCTGCATCATGTATGCAACATGTCTGTAACATGTCTGTAATATGTCTAAAACATGTCTGTAACATGTCTGCATCATGTATGCAACATGTCTGTAACATGTCTGTAACATGTGTGTAACATGTCTGTAATATTTCTGTAACATGTAACATGTCTGCATCATGTATGCAACATGTCTGTAACATGCCTGTAACATGTCTGCATCATGTATGCAACATGTCTGGAACATGTCTGTAAAATGTCTGTAACATGTCTGTAACATGTCTGCAACATGTCTGTAACATGTCTGTAACATGTCTGTAACATGTCTGTAAAATGTCTGTAAAATGTCTTTAACATGTCTGTAACATGTCTGTAAAATGTCTGTAAAATGTCTGTAAAATGTCTGTAACATGTCTTTAACATGTCTGTAACATGTCTGTAACATATTTGTCACATGTCTATACCATGTCAGTAACATGTCTGTAACATGCCTGTAACATGTCTGTAACATGTCCTTAACATGTCTGTAACATGTCTGTAACATCTCTGTAAATTGTTTTTAGCATGTCTGTAACATATCTGTAACATCTCTGTTACATGTCTGTAACATATCTTTAGCATGTCTGTAACATTTCCTTGGCATGTCTGTAATATGTCTGTAACATGTATGTAACATGTCCTTCACATGTCTGTAGCATGTCTGTAACATGTCTGTAACATGCCTTCATCATGTATGCAACATGTCTGTAACATATTTGACACATGTCTATAACATGTCTATAACATGTCAGTAACATGTCTGCAACATGCCTGTAACATGTCTGTAACATGTCCTTAACATGTCTGTAACATGTCTGTAATATATTTGTAATATCTGTGTAACATGTCTGTAACATGTCTGTAAAATGTCTGTAACATGTCTGTAAGTGAATAAAGGTCAACGTGTCGAGGTGACGTTAGTGTGCTGCTCTCTCCACTCATCTGTGCCAGTTCGTGGTACTTACAGCTCAGTGGGCTATTGATGCTGGCTGTCGTCGTCGTGCAGTAGTTCTCGTCCAGACTCGTTTTGCTTGAATTGAATTTGGTCTTCCTTAGCGAGTTGTTCTGGCTGCCGCCGCTGCCACTCAGAAAGGGTGGTCCACGCAGCTGGCTCTCTGACTTAATCACAAAGCAGAACAGAATGCCAAAGCCCTGGAATCGAAGAAAAAAATAGAAATATATCAATTTAAATAATCAACCATAACGTTCGACCGCAGACGTTAACAGACGTGTTTTTTTGTTTTGTGCTACGGGAACTATCAGTTTTTCATCGTTATCAACAGTGAAACTACAACTATAAATAAACTCTGTAAATAAGCGAGAGGACGCTTAAGCGATGCAAACTCGCAAAATTTATTTTCTTCAAATATTCTTTATTCTTGTGTAACCAAAATTACACTTAAATTTTGAATCTACAAGCAAATAAAAGTGCGCGCAGCTATGAGTCAACGCGATATTCGTGCTCAGAGACAAAATGAGCAAGACGAGCGTCGGCTCTCTTTGCACCGTAACAATGCGTACTTTACTTTCGTGTCCCCCCACCCCGACAAGCCTAGCTTGAACAACCAGGTCGACGAACTTAGGCCTGCTCTTAGCGAACGGCCGCGCTCGTGCTCGCCGACGCTGATGACAGCGCAGTTTGATGCTAAGAGTAATCAAAATAACTCTCTCTTACACTTGCAAGTGCCTCTCTTGCACATGCAAGTGCCAATACCGGTAAGCTCTGTAGCTACTAGTACTGTGACCTCTCTGTCAACTACTAGCGCGCCCACACTCTCTACAACAACTACCTCGGTGCTCTGCACAACGACAACTGCCGAAACTATCTCTGCTGAGCCGACGACGTCAACCCGAAAGCCTCCTAAGACTCTCTCGCTGCCCAGTTGTAGCAACGAAAACAAAAACAACAGCGAAACGGAACCAAAACAAACTCGAGCAGCGCAACTGGTGCAAACTGGTATCGATCGGTACATACAGATCAAGCGCAAGCTGAGCTCGCAGAATAAAGGGGACGGCAACAAGTCGAAAATGAACCGCAACAACGCTTCTAATAGCGAGGGACAATACTCAAATAGATTCTCTCTCCTTGAAAACACCTCAGCGAATCAAATCGACGAGCCAGAAATGGAGACGAAGAGTCCAAAACCGCCGCCAATCTACGTCCGCGAGCATATTAGAACTGCACTGGTCAGCAAAATAATCGCGCTCATTGGTGAGAACAATTTCCATGTCGTACCCCCTAACAAAAGGAAAAATCAGCGAAACCAGGATCCAAACACAAACCGAAGCTGGCCACCGGGCTGTAACAAAATATCTAGACGATGCTAGGAAAACCTACTACACATACCAACTTAAGAGCGCCAAGGGACTCCAAGTTGTAATAAAAGGAATTGAACCCACTGTGACGCCTGATGAAATTACTGAGGCATTAAAAGCTAGAAACTTTTACGCCAAATCAGTGATTAACATCCTGAACAGGAACAAACAACCTCAGCCACTCTTCAAAGTAGAGCTGGAGCCTGAAGCTAAAATGGTCAAGCGAAACGAAGTGCACCCGATATAAAAGCTACAACTCCTGCTCCACCGTCGAATCACTGTGGAAGAGCCACACAAAAGAAACCAACCAGTGCAGTGCATAAACTGCCAAGAATATGGCCACACCAAGGCCTACTGCACTCTGAGGTCAATCTGCGTTGTCTGCAGCGAGCCGCACAGTACTGCGAATTGTACAAAAAACAAGGAAGACATTACGGTTAAGATGTGCAGCAACTGCGGTGAGAACCACACAGCAAACTGGCGCGGCTGCGTAGTCTTCAAAGAGCTTAAAAATCGCCTCTACAAGCGCTTGCCGTCGCCAAGGTCCCACTCTAACACGCAATCATCAACCACCCTCCAAACGCAACACCAGCCTACTTCACGTACTGACTCAAACACCTCATATGCAAGTGCCCTGAAGTCAGGCGCTAAAACTTCTACTTCAGCATTAGAAGCCACGAGCAACCTCCACCCACCAATCGCCTCACCAAAGGACCAACTCCCACCCAAGTACCCGCCAAGTAGCTTGGAAGCGATGATGTCTACACTCCAACAAAGCCTGGAGAAGTTCATGTCATTTATGCAAACCACTCTGCAAGAGCTTATGAAGAACCAGAACACGCTGATCCAGCTGCTCGTATCCAGAAAATCAATATAATGGCTTCCCTAAAAATAGCTACGTGGAACGCCAATGGCGTCTCACAGCACAGGCTGGAACTAGCACAGTTCCTTAACAGCAAAAGTATTGATGTTATGTTACTTTCCGAAACGCACTTAACAAATAAACACAACTTCCAAATTCCTGGTTTCAAATTCTACTCCACTAACCACCCAGATGGCAAAGCCCATGGGGGTACTGCAATATTAATAAGATCTCGGCTAAAGCACTATCCTCAGAACACGTTTGAAAAAAACTGTCTGCAATCCACGTCGATCAGCATACAGACCAGAAATGGCCCTATCACACTTGCAGCAGTATACTGCCCTCCGCGGTTCACACTTACAGAAGACAACTTCATGGAATATTTTAAAACGCTAGGAGAGCGCTTTGTCGCAGGAGGGGACTACAATGCAAAACACACACACTGGGGATCTCGCCTGGTCACCCCCAAAGGGAAGCAGCTTTACAATGCAATCATCAAACCAAACCGAAAGCTAAACTACGTTTCTCCGGGTAGACCTACATACTGGCCTGCAGACCCAAAGAAGCTTCCTGACCTCATTGACTTCGCTATAACCAAAGGAATTCCCCAGCACCTCATAACAGCAGAGTCACTTCCAGACTTGTCCTCAGATCACTCTCCTGTCATCTTTAGCTTTCTGCAGCAGCCCCGGTGAATTGAGAAGCCCTATAGGCTTACAAATAACCATACTAACTGGGCCAAATATTCAAGATATGTCTGTTCTCATATCGACGACTCAGGATTGCCAAACACCGAAACAGACATCGATAACCTGAACGGCTCGCTTGTATCGACCCTAGTTGCAGCAGCACAAGTCTCTACTCCACCAGACCCACCTGCTCCTATGAGATACAACCAAACAAACAGAGATATCGAGAAACTGGTGCTTGAAAAACGATGCTTGCGCAGAGAGTGGCAAAAGCACCGATCGCCGACCTTGAAGCAAAAACTGAAAGCAGTTACGCGTTTGCTCTCCAGAACACTCAAGCAAGAAAGAAGAAAAGGCACATTACGAGTACATCGAGCAGCTCTCACCAACCAGCACAAAACACTCCTTATGGAAAGCCCACCGACACCACCAGGCACCAACAGAGACTGTCACACCACTGCGAGATGCCCATGGAAACTGGTCCCGAAGCGATGAACAAAGAGCTCACACTTTTGCTGACCACCTGCAAAAAGTGTTTCAGCCTAATCCGCCTACAAACACCTTCATCCTCCCCTTGTCACGTAGCGATTGCGCACCGCTGGAGCCAATGGTCTTCCGGCCAGATGAAATAGCGAAGACGGTTAAGGAATTAAACCCTGGAAAATCACCTGGACACGACATGATTACTTCCATGATGATCAGCCATTTGCCCCGATGTGCGCTGAACCTGATTTGCAAACTCTTCAACGGAATTGCTAAGCTAGGATATATTCCTACTTAATGGAAAAAGTCAGTGGTAATAATGGTTCCCAAGCCAGGAAAAAATAAAACGTCACCAGCATCCTACAGGCCAATAAGTTTGCTAACCACCCTTTCCAAACTTTTTGAAAACGTGCTTCTGCTACGTCTTATGCCTTACATAAATCTCCATGACATCATTTCTACGCATCAATTCGGATTCCAAAAGAAGCATGGAACCATTGAGCAGGTGAACCGAATCACAACGGAAATACGCGCTACCTTTGAAAACCGTGAATACTGCTCTGCATTATTCTTGGATGTAGCTCAAGCTTTTGATAGAGTCTGGCTTGACGGTCTTATGTTCAAAATCCAGAAATTGCTGCCTCAAAACACCCACAAGCTGTTGGAGACATACCTCTACAAGCGCACCTTCGCAGTTAGATGCAACAACAGTATGTCTTACGACCATAACATCAACGCTGGCGTCCCCCAAGGTAGCGTCCTGGGCCCTGTCCTCTATCTCCTGTTTACATCGGACATACCTACAAACTCCCAACTAACTACCCACACGTTCGCCGACGATACTGCGATCCTCAGCCGATCCAGATCTCCAATGGAAGCAACTGCGCAACTAGCTCGACACCTACTACTCGTGGAAACATGGTTTGCAGACTGGCGCATCTGTATCAACAAGGACAAGAGCAAACACGTAACATTCACGCTCAACCGACAAACATGCCCTACTATACTTCTACACAACACACCAGTTCCACAAGTTAGCGAGGTGACGTACCTGTGAGTTCACCTAGACAGGCGGCTCACATGGCGTAGGCATATTGAAGCAAAAACTACAAATATGAAGCTCAAGGCAGCTAGTCTCCACTGGCTAATCAACGCCCACTCCCCCCTTAAACTAGAGCACAAGGTACTCATCTACAACTCGGTGATCAAGCCCATCTGGACATACGGCTCCGAGCTATGGGGATGCGCGTCAAAAAGCAGCTTAAACGTAGTACAGCGAGCACAAACAAAAATCCTGCGCACTATAACTGGAGCACCATGGTACCTCCGTAACGAGAACATACATAGAGACCTGCAAATCAACCTAGTCGTAGATGAAATACTTAACAAAAGGATCAAATACTTGAACAAGCTTGACGCTCACCCTAACCCCCTTGCCAAGCAATTATTGCGAGCTTGCAGCTCATCTAGACTGCAGCGATTTGACCAATCTGCCCAGCTGTAACTTCTCGGAGCCGCTAAACAACAATTCAAATTAAATAAAAAAATTGTATTCTAAAATAGATTAAGATTTGTAAACTTTTTGTTAGTCTCATAAACTGAGAAGATTCAATAAATAAGAAGAAATGTAAAAAAAAAAAAAAATGTCTGTAACATGTCTGTAACATGTCTGTAAAATGTCTGTAAAATGTCTTTAACATGTATGTAACATGTCTGTAAAATGTCTGTAAAATGTCTGTAACATGTCTTTAACATGTCTGTAACATGTCTGTAACATATTTGTCACATGTCTATACCATGTCAGTAACATGTCTGTAACATGCCTGTAACATGTCTGTAACATGTCCTTAACATGTTTGTAACATGTCTGTAACATCTCAGTAAATTGTTTTTAGCATGTCTGTAACATATCTGTAACATCTCTGTTACATGTCTGTAACATGTCTTTAGCATGTCTGTAACATGTCCTTGGCATGTCTGTAATATGTCTGTAACATGTATGTAATATGTCCTTCACATGTCTGTAGCATGTCTGTAAAATGTCTGTAACATGCCTTCATCATGAATGCAACATGTCTGTAACATATGTGACACATGTCTATAACATGTCTATAACATGTCAGTAACATGTCTGCAACAAGCCTGTAACATGTCTGTAATATGTCCTTAACATGTCTGTAACATGTCTGTAATATATTTGTAATATCTGTGTAATATGTCTGTAACATGTCTGTAAGATGTCTGTAACATGTCTGTAACATGTCTGTAACATGTCTGTAAAATGTCTGTAACATGTCTGTTACATGTCTGTAACATGTCTGTAACATGTCTGTAACATGTCTGTTACATGTCTGTAACATGTCTGCATCATGTTTGCAACATGTCTGTAACATGTCTGCATCACGTATGCAACATGGCTGTAACATTTCTGTAACATGTCTGTAACATGTCTGTAACATGTCTGTAACATGTCTGTAACATGTCTTTAGCATGTCTGTAACATGCCTGTAACATGTCTGCATCATGTATGCAACATGTCTGTAACATGTCTGTAATATGTCTAAAACATGTCTGTAACATGTCTGCATCATGTATGCAACATGTCTGTAACATGTCTGTAACATGTGTGTAACATGTCTGTAATATTTCTGTAACATGTAACATGTCTGCATCATTTATGCAACATGTCTGTAACATGCCTGTAACATGTCTGCATCATGTATGCAACATGTCTGTAACATGTCTGCATCATGTATGCAACATGTCTGTAACATGTCTGTAAAATGTCTGTAACATGTCTGTAATATGTCTGTAACATGTCTGTAATTTGTCTGTAACTTGTCTGTAACATGTCTGTAACATGTCTGTAAAATGTCTTTAACATGTATGTAACATGTCTGTAAAATGTCTGTAAAATGTCTGTAAAATGTCTGTAACATGTCTTTAACATGTCTGTAACATGTCTGTAACATATTTGTCACATGTCTATACCATGTCAGTAACATGTCTGTAACATGCCTGTAACATGTCTGTAACATGTCCTTAACATATTTGTAACATATCTGTAACATCTCTGTAAATTGTTTTTAGCATGTCTGTAACATATCTGTAACATCTCTGTTACATGTCTGTAACATGTCTTTAGCATGTCTGTAACATGTCCTTGGCATGTCTGTAATATGTCTGTAACATGTATGTAATATGTCCTTCACATGTCTGTAGCATGTCTGTAAAATGTCTGTAACATGCCTTCATCATGTATGCAACATGTCTGTAACATATGTGACACATGTCTATAACATGTCTATAACATGTCAGTAACATGTCTGCAACATGCCTGTAACATGTCTGTAACATGTCCTTAACATGTCTGTAACATGTCTGTAATATATTTGTAATATCTGTGTAATATGTCTGTAACATGTCTGTAAAATGTCTGTAACATGTCTGTAACATGACTGTAAAATGTCTGTAACATGTCTGTTACATGTCTGTAACATGTCTGTAACATGTCTGTAACATGTCTGTAACATGTCTGTTACATGTCTGTAACATGTCTGCATCATGTATGCAACATGGCTGTAACATGTCTGCATCATGTATGCAACATGTCTGTAACATGTCTGCATAATGTATGCAACATGTCTGTAACATGTCTGTAAAATGTCTGTAACATGTCTGTAATATGTCTGTAAAATGTCTGTAACATGTCTGTAACATGTCTGTAACATGTCTGTAACATGTCTGTAAAATGTCTGTAAAATGTCTTTAACATGTCTGTAACATGTCTGTAAAATGTCTGTAAAATGTCTGTAACATGTCTTTAACATGTCTGTAACATGTGTGTAATATGTCTGTAACATATTTGTCACATGTCTATACCATGTCAGTAACATGTCTGTAACATTCCTGTAACATATCTGTAACATGTCCTTAACATGTCTTTAACATGTCTGTAACATGTCTGTAACATCTCTGTAAATTGTTTTTAGCATGTCTGTAACATATCTGTAACATCTCTGTTACATGTCTGTAACATGTCTTTAGCATGTCTGTTACATGTCCTTGGCATGTCTGTAATATGCCTGTAACATGTCTGTAACATGTCCTTAACATGTCTGTAACATGTCTGTAATATATTTGTAATATCTGTGTAATATGTCTGTAACATGTCTTTAAAATGTCTGTAACATGTCTGTAACATGCCTCTAAAATGTCTGTAACATGTCTGTAACATGTCTGCATCATGTATGCAACATGGCTGTAACATTTCTGTAACATGTCTGTAACATGTCTGTAACATGTCTGTAACATGTCCGTAACATGTCTTTAACATGTCTGTATCATGTCAGTTACATGTCTGTAACATGTCTGTATCATGTCTGTATCATGTCTGTAACATGTCTGCATCATGTATGCAACATGTCTGTAACATGCCTGTAACATGTCTGCAATATTTCTGCAACATGTCTGTAACATGTCTTAAGCATGTCTGTAACATGTCCTTAGCATGTCTGTAATATGTCTGTAACATGTATGTAACATGTCTGTAACATGTCTGTAACATATATGTAATATGTCTGTTACATGCCTGTAACATGTCTGTAACATGTCTGTAACATGTCTGTAACATGTCTGTAATATGTCTAAAACATGTCTGTAACATGTCTGTAACATGTCTGTATCATGTATGCAACATGCCTGTAACATGTCTGTAACATGTCTGCAACATGCCTGTAACATGTCTGTAACATGTCTGCATCATGTCTGTAACATGTCTGTAATATATTTGTAATATCTGTGTAACATGTCTGTAACATGTCTGTAAAATGTCTGTAACATGTCTGTAATATGTCTAAAACATGTCTGTAACATGTCTGTAACATGTCTGTAACATGTCTGTTACATGTCTGTAACATGTCTCTAACATGTCTGTATCATGTCTGTAACATGTCTGTAACATGTCTGTAACATGTCTGTAATATGTCTAAAACATGTCTGTAACATGTCTGCATCATGTAAGCAACATGTCTGTAACATGTCTGTAACATGTGTGTAACATGTCTGTAATATTTCTGTAACATGTAACATGTCTGCATCATGTATGCAACATGTCTGTAACATGCCTGTAACATGTCTGCATCATGTATGCAACATGTCTGTAACATGTCTGTTAAATGTCTGTAACATGTCTGTAACATGTCTGTAACATGTCTGTAACATGTCTGTAACATGTCTGTAATATGTCTGTAACATGTCTGTAACATGTCTGCAACATGTCTGTAACATGTCTGTAACATGTCTGTAACATGTCTGTAACATGTCTGTAAAATGTCTGTAAAATGTCTTTAGCATGTCTGTAACATGTCTGTAAAATGTCTGTAAAATGTCTGTAACATGTCTTTAACATGTCTGTAACATGTCTGTAACATATTTGTCACATGTCTATACCATGTCAGTAACATGTCTGTAACATGTCTGTAACATATTTGTCACATGTCTATACCATGTCAGTAACATGTCTGCAACATGCCTGTAACATGTCTGTAACATGTCCTTAACATGTCTGTAACATGTCTGTAACATCTCTGTAAATATTTTTTAGCATGTCTGTAACATATCTGTAACATTTCTGTTACATGTCTGTAACATGTCTTTAGCATGTCTGTAACATGTCTTTAGCATGTCTGTAACATGTCCTTGGCATGTCTTTAATATGTCTGTAACATGTATGTAACATGTCCTTCACATGTCTGTAGCATGTCTGTAACATGTCTGTAACATGCCTTCATCATGTATGCAACATGTCTGTAACTTATTTGACACATGTCTATATCATGTTAGTAACATGTCTGCAACATATCTGTAATATGTCTGTTACATGCCTGTAACATGTCTGTAACATGTCCTTAACATGTCTGTAACATGTCTGTAATATATTTGTAATATCTGTGTAACATGTCTGTAACATGTCTGTAAAATGTCTGTAACATGTCTGTAAAATGTCTGTAACATGTCTGTAACATGTCTGTAACATGTCTGTAACATGTCTGTAACATGTCTGTTACATGTCTGTAACATGTCTCTAACATGTCTGTATCATGTCTGTAACATGTCTGTATCATGTATGCAACATGTCTGTAACATGCTTGTTACATGTCTAAAATATGTCTGTAACATGTCTGTATCATGTCTGTAACATGTCTGTAACATGTCTTCATCATGTATGCAACATGTCTGTAACATGTCTGTAACATATTTGTCACGTGTCTATAACATGTCAGCAACATGTCCTTAACATGTGTGTAATATATATGTAATATCTCTGTAACATGTCTGTAACATGTCTGTAACATGTCTGTTACATGTCTGTTACATGTCTGTAACATCTATGTAACATGTTTTTAGCATGTCTGTAACATATCTGTAACATCTCTGTTACATGTCTGTAACATGTCTTAAGCATGTCTGTAACATGTCCTTGGCATGTCTGTAATACGTCTGTAACATGTCCTTCACATGTCTGTAGCATGTCTGTAGCATGTCTGTAAGGTGTCTGTAACATGCCTTCATCATGTATGCAACATGTCTGTAACATGTCTGTAACATATTTGTCACATGTCTATAACATTTCAGTAACATGTCTGCAACATGCCTGTAACATGTCTGTAACATGTCCTTAACATGTCTGTAACATGTTTGTAATATATTTGTAATATCTGTGTAAAATGTCTTTAACATGTCTGTATAATGTCTGTAACAAGTCTGTAACATGTCTGTAACATGTCCGTAAAATGTCAGTAACATGTCTGTTACATGTCTGTAACATGTCTGTAACATGTCTGTAACATGTCTGTAACATGTCTGCATCATGTATGCAACATGTCTGTAACATGTCTGTAACATGTCTGTAACATGTCTGTAACATGTCTGTAACATGTCTGCAATATTTCTGTAACATGTAACATGTCTGCATCATGTATGCAACATGTCTGTTACATGCCTGTAACATGTCTGCAATATTTCTGTAACATGTCTGTAACATGTCTTTAGCATGTCTGTAACATGTGTGTAACATGTCTGCAATATTTCTGTAACATGTAACATGTCTGCATCATGTATGCAACATGTCTGTTACATGCCTGTAACATGTCTGCAATATTTCTGTAACATGTCTGTAACATGTCTTTAGCATGTCTGTAACATGTCCTTAGCATGTATGTTATATGTCTGTAACATGTATGTAACATGTCTTTAACATGTCTGTAACATGTCTTTGACATGTCTGTAACATGTCTGAAACATGTCTGTAACATGTCTGTAACATGTCAGCATCATGTATGCAACATGTCTGTAACATGTCTGTATCATGTCTGTAACATGTCTGTAACATATATGTAATATGTCTGTTACATGTCTGTTACATGCCTGTAACATGTTTGTAACATGTCTGTAACATGTCTGTATCATGTCTGTAACATGTCTGTAACATGTCTGCAATATTTCTGTAACATGTCTGTAACATGTCTGTATCATGTCTGTAACATGTCTGTATCATGTCTGTAACATGTGTGTAACATGTCTGCAATATTTCTATAACATGTCTGTAACATGTGTGTAACATGTCTGCAATATTTCTGTAACATGTAACATGTCTGCATCATGTATGCAACATGTCTGTTACATGTCTGCAACATGTCTGTAAAATGTCTGTAACATGTCTGTAACATATCAGTAACATATTTGTAATATCTCTGTAACATGTCTGTAACATGTCTGTAAAATGTCTGTAACATGTCTGTAAAATGTCTGTAACATGTCTGTAACATATCTGTAACATGTCTGTAACATGTCTGTAGCATGTCTGCATCATGTATGCAACATGTATGTAACATTTCTGTAAAATATTTGTCACATGTCTATGACATGTCAGTAACACTTCTGCAACATGCCTGTAACATGTCAGTAACATGTCTGTAATATATTTGTAATATCTCTGTAACATGTCTGTAACATGTCTGTTAAATGTCTTTAACATGTCTGTAACATGTTTGTGACATGTCTGTATCATGTCTGTAACATGTCTGCATCATGTATGCAACATGTCTGTAACATTTCTGTAACATGTCTGTAACACGTCTGTAACATGTCTGAAACATGTCTGTAACATGTCTGTAACATGTCTGTATCATGTCTGTAACATGTCTGTAACATGTCTGTATCCTGTCTGTAAGATGTCTGTAACATGTCTGTAACATGTCTGTAACATGTCTGTAACATGTCTGTAACATGTCTGTAACATGTCTGTAACATGTCTGTAACATGTCTGCATCATATATGCAACATGTCTGTAACATGTCTGTAATATATTTGTAATATCTCTGTAACATGTCTGAAACATGTCTCAAACAAGTATGCAACATGTCTGTAACATGTCTGTAACATCTCTGTAACATGTTTGTAACCTGTCTGTAACATGTATGTAACATGTATGTAACATGTCCTTTACATGTCTGTAGCATGCCTGTAACATGTCTGTAACATGTCTTCATCATGAAACATGTCTGTAACATGTCTGAAACATGTCTTCATCATGCAACATGTCTGTAACATGTCTGTAACATATTTGTCACGTGTCTATAACATGTCAGTAACATGTCTGCAACATGCCTGTAACATGTCTGCAACATGTCCTTAACATGTCTGTAACATGTCTGTAAAATGTCTGTAACATGTCTGTAACATGTCTGTAACATGTCTGTAACATGTCTGTAACATGTTTGTGACATGTCTGTATCATGTCTGTAACATGTCTGCATCATGTATGCAACATGTCTGTAACATTTCTGTAACATGTCTGTAACATGTCTGTAACATGTCTGTAACATGTCTGTAACATGTCTGTAACATGTCTGTAACATGTCTGTAACATGTCTGTAACATGTCTGTAACATGTCTGTAACATGTCTGTAACATGTCTGTAACATGTCTGTAACATGTCTGTAACATGTCTGTAACATGTCTGTAACATGTCTGTAACATGTCTGTAACATGTCTGTAACATGTCTGTAAAATGTCTGCATCATGTATGCAACATGTCTGTAACATGTCTGTAATATATTTGTAATATTTCTGTTACATGTCTGTAACATGTCTGTAAAATGTCTGTAACATGTCTGTAACATGTCTGTAACATGTCTGTAACATGTCTGTAACATGTCTGTAACATGTCTGTAACATGTCTGTAACATGTCTGTAACATGTCTGTAACATGTCTGTAACATGTCTGTAACATGTCTGTAACATGTCTGTAACATGTCTGTAACATGTCTGTAACATGTCTGTAACATGTCTGTAACATGTCTGTAACATGTCTGTAACATGCCTGTAACATGTCTGTAACATGTCTGTGTCATGTCTGTAACATGTCTGTAACATGTCTGTAACATGTCTGCATCATAAATGCAACATGTCTGTAACATGCCTGTAACATGTCTGCAATTTTTCTGAAACATGTCTGTTTCATGTCTGCAACATGTCTGTAACATGTCTTAACATGTCTGTAACATGTCTGTAATATATTTGTAATATCTCTGTAACATGTCTGTAACATGTCTGTAATATATTTGTAATATCTCTGTAACATGTCTGTAACATGTCTGTAAAATGTCTTTAACATATCTGTAACATGTCTGTAACACGTCTGAAACATGTGTGTATCATGTATGCAACATGTATGTAACATGTCTTTAACATGTCTGTAACATGTCTTTGACATGTCTGTAACATGTCTGAAACATGTCTGTAACATGTCTGTTACATGTCAGCATCATGTATGCAACATGTCTGTAACATGTCTGTAACATATCTGTAACATGTCTGTAACATGTCTGTAACATATCTGTAATATGTCTGTAACATGCCTGTAACATGTCTGTAACATGTCTGTAACATGTCTGTAACATGTCTGTATCATGTCTGTAACATGTCTGTAACATGTCTGCATCATGTATGCAACATGTCTGTAATATTTCTGTAACATGTCTGTAACATGTCTGTAACATGTCTGTAACATGTCTGTAACATGTCTGCATCATGTATGCAACATGTCTGTAACAAGCCTGCAACATGTCTGCATCATGTCTGTAACATGTCTGTAACAGGTCTGTAACATGTCTGTAACATGTCTGTAACATGTCTGTAACATGTCTGTAACATATCTGTAATATGTCTGTTACATGCCTGTAACATGTCTGTAACATGTCTGTAACATGTCTGTAACATGTCTGTAACATGTCTGTATCATGTCTGTAACATGTCTGTACCATGTCTGCATCATGTATGCAACATGTCTGCAATATTTCTGTAAAATGTTTTTAACATGTCTGTAACATGTCTGAAACATGTCTGTAACATGTCTGTAACATGTCTGTAACATGTCTGTAACATGTCTGTAACATGTCTGTAACATGTCTGCATCATGTATGCAACATGTCTGTAACATGCCTGCAACATGTCTGCATCATGTCTGTAACATGTCTGTAACAGGTCTGTAACATGTCTGTAACATGTCTGCATCATGTATGCAACATGTCTGTAACATGCCTCTTACTTGTCTGTAACTTGTCTATAACATTTTTGTAACATGTCTGTAACATGTCTGTAACTTGTCTGTAACATGTCTGCATCATGTATGCAACATGTCTG
Source organism: Zaprionus ornatus (assembly GCA_018904035.1). Lineage (NCBI taxonomy): Eukaryota > Metazoa > Arthropoda > Insecta > Diptera > Drosophilidae > Zaprionus > Zaprionus ornatus. The sequence continues at coordinate 601,944 of JAEIFZ010000004.1, read as the reverse complement.
TAACATGCCTCTAACATGTCTGCATCATGTATGCAACATGTCAATAACATGTCTGTAATATGTCTGAAACATGTCTGTGCTATGTCTGCATCATATATGCAACATGTCTGTAACATGTCTGTAATATATTTGTAATATCTCTGTTACATGTCTGCAACATGTCTGTAAAATGTCTGTAACATGTCTGTAACATATCAGTAACATATTTGTAATATCTCTGTAACATGTCTGTAACATGTCTGTAAAATGTCTGTAACATGTCTGTAACATATCTGTAACATGTCTGTAACATGTCTGTAGCATGTCTGCATCATGTATGCAACATGTATGTAACATTTCTGTAACATATTTGTCACATGTCTATGACATGTCAGTAACACTTCTGCAACATGCCTGTAACATGTCAGTAACATGTCTGTAATATATTTGTAATATCTCTGTAACATGTCTGTTAAATGTCTTTAACATGTCTGTAACATGTTTGTGACATGTCTGTATCATGTCTGTAACATGTCTGCATCATGTATGCAACATGTCTGTAACATTTCTGTAACATGTCTGTAACACGTCTGTAACATGTCTGTAACATGTCTGTAACATGTCTGTAACATGTCTGTATCATGTCTGTAACATGTCTGTAACATGTCTGTATCCTGTCTGTAAGATGTCTGTAACATGTCTGTAACATGTCTGTATCATGTCTGTAACATGTCTGTAACATGTCTGTATCATGTCTGTAACATGTCTGTAACATGTCTGTAACATGTCTGCATCATATATGCAACATGTCTGTAACATGTCTGTAATATATTTGTAATATCTCTGTAACATGTCTGAAACATGTCTCAAACAAGTATGCAACATGTCTGTAACATCTCTGTAACATGTTTGTAACCTGTCTGTAACATGTATGTAACATGTCCTTTACATGTCTGTAGCATGCCTGTAACATGTCTGTAACATGTCTTCATCATGCAACATGTCTGTAACATGTCTGAAACATGTCTTCATCATGCAACATGTCTGTAACATGTCTGTAACATATTTGTCACGTGTCTATAACATGTCAGTAACATGTCTGCAACATGCCTGTGACATGTCTGCAACATGTCCTTAACATGTCTGTAACATGTCTGTAAAATGTCTGTAACATGTCTGTAACATGTCTGTAACATGTCTGTAACATGTCTGTAACATGTTTGTGACATGTCTGTATCATGTCTGTAACATGTCTGCATCATGTATGCAACATGTCTGTAACATTTCTGTAACATGTCTGTAACATGTCTGTAACATGTCTGTAACATGTCTGTAACATGTCTGTAACATGTCTGTAACATGTCTGTATCATGTCTGTAACATATCTGTAACATGTCTGTATCATGTCTGTAACATGTCTGTAACATGTCTGTAACATGTCTGTATCATGTCTGTAACATGTCTGTAACATGTCTGTATCATGTCTGTAACATGTCTGTAACATGTCTGTAACATGTCTGTAAAATGTCTGCATCATGTATGCAACATGTCTGTAACATGTCTGTAATATATTTTTGTAATATATCTGTTACATGTCTGTAACATGTCTGTAAAATGTCTGTAACATGTCTGTAACATGTCTGTAACATGTCTGTAACATGCCTGTAACATGTCTGTAACATGTCTGTAACATGTCCGTAACATGCCTGTAACATGTCTGTAACATGTCTATAACATGTCTGTAACATGTCTGTAACATGTCTGTAACATGTCTGTAACATGTCTGTAACATGTCTGTAACATGCCTGTAACATGTCTGTAACATGTCTGTGTCATGTCTGTAACATGTCTGTAACATGTCTGTAACATCTCGGTAACATGTTTTTAGCATGTCTGTAACATATCTGTAACATCTGTGTAACATGTCTGTAATATATTTGTAATATCTCTATAACATGTCTGTAA
>JAEIFZ010000039.1:0-21437 GCA_018904035.1 Zaprionus ornatus | reverse complement strand
AAAATGTCATCTATATTCCTGACAACAGTAAAGGTTTGTAGATGAACAGCCAATAGTTTGCTTTTCCTTTGGCACGAGCACAAATAAGCGGGCGCATAATATCGTCACTGATATTGAATACCGCTCGCACGTTTTAGCCACTATCAACCAGTCATTTCACATTTTTCTCCGTCATATTCAGGTATAAACTCCTTGACAGTGTTGAAATCAACATCAAGAAGTTGTGTCGTAGCTTTTACATTATTAATTGCATTTGCTTGCAAAATGAACAGCATCCAACGTGTATTGTCTTTACAAAATGAACTTGTACCGGGTGCGATTTCTTCAGTGCTGCTAGCTTCGCTACTTAGGGTGATCGTTGCCATTTTGTTGAATTCCTTAATTTCATCACGAAGTGGTATTGATTGCCAAATGGTAATACGGGTCGCTGCCGCTAACTCGCTGCGGTTTTCGTCGTCTGCCTGTTCCGTTGTCTTCCTGTCGTTAGGCGTACCCGCGGTCGGGCAAACGGTTTGTTTTGGTTTTCATGGCTTAGGGTGCTTCAAAGCTACGGAAGATTGCCGCACTTGCACTTGTTGACGGTAGCATACTTTAATCTGCAACACTAAAGCCGATCTGCTGCCTTTGGCTGTAATTTAAACTTTTCGCACCACAACTTTAGGTCGCAAGTTAAGTCACTCAAATCGCCGCTTAAATGTCCAATTGTTTTATAAACGTAGATTCAATGACCACTCGAATTTTTGCAGATAGAGTAGTCGGATAGCCTTTTTAGTTGGAAACTAATTTCAAAGTTTTATTATACCCTTGGACCATTGAAAATGGTCAAAAAAAGGTATACTAACTTTGTGCAAATGTATGTAACAGGCAGAAGGAGGCGTCGGAGACCCCATAAAGTATATATATTCTTGCTCAGGATCAATAGCCGAGTCGATTGAGCCATGTCCGTCTATCTGTCCGTCTGTCCGTCCTGTCTGTCTGGATGAACGCGCCGATCTCAGCTATTACAAAAGCTACGGACACCAAATTTAGCATGAAGATTCCTGTATACCATACGCAGATCAAGTTTATTTTCAATTTGGAATAACACGCCTACCGCCCCCGTTAACCGCCAATTTTGGTTTACATTGCTATTTACATTCGAAGAACTCATTTCTTAACGTTCTGCTTTAGCATATATATAGATAAATAATATATGAACTTATCCTCCAAATTGCAATCCGATCAGACAATAAACACTGAAGTTATTAGATAAACCATTTCGACACTTCGACCAGCAAAGAACTTGTCGATGACGTCAGAACTAAATTCCTTATGCATGAAAGAAAAGGACAATTTTTAATTACCGAAAATACATGTGCATAAATATATAACACTCAACCAATAGGTGGCGTATATATGAATATGAAGAAAGCAAAGAAGTTGTCGATGACGTCAGAACTAAATTACTTGTGCATGAAAGAAAGGGATAAACGATGCGAGCGAAGCGCGAGCTGCTTCTCGACTCCTTTTTTTCATGCACATGTCAATTACCCAAAATACATGTGCATAAATGCAAACACTTATACATACTTAATTTGTGTTCACACATACATATGTAAAATTATATACAACCAATAGCGTGGTTGATCGGCATGCATGAATGCAGGTATTTACTAGATTTCTAATATAGACATATTATTATTATTATTTAGTAATTTATATATTGACTTTTTATTAAATAAATATTAATTTAGATTTCACGATATATTATGAGCTATCATATCGATAGCTTTTAATATATATTAAACATATCGATATATATTTCATATGTTTTGCATATAAATTATATTAATATGTGTAAATTATATTATATCCCTACGTCTATTGAAACTATGTTTGAAAAAAATGTACTAACATTTCTTCTACTTTGTTTTTTTAATACAATTTTAATTGTGGCAAAGGTTTTGGCAACGCAGCAAGGTGGCAGCGCGCTTCAGTGTTATGTTAATTTGTAGTTTGCGATTGGCGTGTTCGGTGTCGTCGTCGATTGTCGATTATCATTTGTATTTTCGATATTAAATATAAAATAATATATAATTAATTCGCGTGTTCGTGATACATTTAACATTTAATGCAAATTAATATAAGTCGAGTATATAATAAGTAAATCCTCGTGTGTGATTGTTATGCGTTAACGGAACATTTTTTATGCATGTGAATGATTGCGCCTTGCCCGGAACGTGGCGCGCAATTTTAGAAAAGTGCGGTACACAGCGTAACGTATTTTTGTGCATGCATACATATATGTGTATAGACTCTTCTGAAGTGTGTGTGATTGTACGTGAACATCGGTATCGGTTCGTTTCCGCGATTCAAATTGGAATTTTCGCTGGAATTTCTTGCAGGTTTAATTTATTATTTCTTTGATTTATATTTATTCTTTTTTCCACATTTTGTTTATTTTTATTTTCCTTATTAAATTTTATTATTATTTGTTCTTTCATTAGATATTTATTTTCATTTATAATATAATTATTTTAAATAATATACATATATTTATTTAAATATATGAATATAATTATAATATATATATATCTATTTAAATATATGAATATATTTATATATATAAATAAATATACTAACTTTATTTTATATATATAACTATATATTAATTTTTGATAAATATATATTCAAATTAAATTAATTTATAAGAATTTTATTTTTAACATACCTATATATTATTTTAAAACTTATATATTAGAAGATGCCTAGACTTAAGAGAAAGTCAGCTTGCAATAGGAGTCAAACACAGCGAAAAAGAAATCGTTTGAATAGGTCAGATATAGACTTTTCTGAGCAGGAACGCGTAAATAATCTAGAGGCACATAGAGAACGTAGGCAAAATTTCGAATTTAGGGAAGCTGAAAGGGTTAGAGATAGTCAACAGCATCGAGTCCGCAGAAGTAATAGAACATTTAGGGCCGTTGAGCAATTACCGGACACAATTCGTCACACTACTCTTCGGGCTTCTTCGCCAATCAGATTACAAGAACAACTTGCTGACACTTCGCGTCGTTCGAGGCGCAGGCGAGATGCTGACCTTCGATCTCAGGAAAGAGAGCAGGATGCAGTTCGTCGCCGTGTACGTCGCAGTGATTCTGCAATTAAAACAGACGAACAACTTGCCAACACTTCGCGTCGTTCGAGTCGCAGGCAAGATGCTGAGTTTCGATCTCAGGAAAGAGAGCAGGATGCAGTTCGTCGCCGTGTACGTCGCAGTGATTCTGCAATTAAAACAGACGAACAACTTGCCAACACTTCGCGTCGTTCGAGTCCAGGCAAGAGTTTCGATCTCAGGAAAGAGAGCAGGATGCAGTTCGTCGCCGTGTACGTCGCAGTGATTCTGCAATTAAAACAGACGAACAACTTGCCAACACTTCGCGTCGTTCGAGTCGCAGGCAAGATGCTGAGTTTCGATCTCAGGAAAGAGAGCAGGATGCAGTTCGTCGTTGTGTTCGCCGTGTTCGACGAACTGATCATTCAACTAGAAATGCCGAACAACTTGCCAATACTTTGCGTCGATCGAGGCGCAGGCAATGTCCACAATTCAGGTCCAACGAAAGCGGACGAGATGCTGTTAGAAGGGCGATTCAGCGACAAAATCAGGAGACGCGAATTTTAGAAAGGGCAATAGATAGAAGTCAAAGGTCTCAGGTTAGAAACAATCCTATTCGTAGGATTGTTGAGCAGGCACGCAATACTAGTGCACGCCGCAGTGCTCGAATTCGAGCTCAACGTGAGGCCTTTGAAGCCCATAGGAATATGTCGCAAAGAGTGAGTCTATATAGGAGTATTTGCACCAATAGGATAGCAGAGAATAGGAGAAACGCGTCCCGCAATAGAGTGGACCGTGCGAATACCCTTCCAGATGATAGGATATCGCAGGTTAAAACTAGTTTAGATTGCCTAATAGCCAATTTTAATAAGACAGTCAAGCAGGGACCCGATCAGGTTTGCATATGTTGCAAAGGTTTGTGGTTTCCACATCAAGTGGACAAAATTTCGCGTGAGGTCATAGAGGAAAAGTGTAGTGAGGCAGATAGTGTTGATATTTTGTATCTTTCCTCTATGTTTCCATCCCATAATAATAGGTTTAGCTTTTGCAAAACCTGCAGCCGCAGTATTAAGTCAGGGAAAAAACCAAAGGCTTCTATTACAAATGGCCTAAATTTTCCGGAGCTTCCGGAATGCCTGAAAGGCTTGACGCCTCTAGAAGAAAGGCTGATTTCTCCCCGTCTTCCTTTTATGATCATAAAGTCTCTTGGATATGGACGTCAAAGTGCCATTAAAGGAGCAGTGATCAATGTGCCAATTCCAGTTGCAAATGTTGTAACTTCCCTTCCCAGGGCATTTAATGAAGCCGAAGTAGTTCAGATTCATCTTAAGCGTAGGATGGAGTATAACCATGATTTCATGGCTGAAACCATAAGGCCCTCAAAGATAGTTGATGCAATTCGGTATTTAGTGAACACAGAACTTTATAAGAAGCACCAGGTTACTATCAATGAGCAGTGGTTGTCTTCTTACTCAGCTGAGATTGTACCATTTGTTGCGTCAGCAGACGACAGGGACATTGTGTGTCAAATGTTAGAAAAGGCAGCACAACCTAATGAGCATAGAGTAGTAGAAGAAGAGGTAGAGTTGAATCCAGGAGGTCAAGAAACCTTCATGGAAAATGTCCCTGTTGAAAACATAGATATTCCTCGAATTGCTATAGCACCAGGAGAGGGTCAGCGACCTCTTGACATGATAACCGATTGTGATTCAGAGGAGCTGGCTTTTCCCACAATATTTGCAGGCATTAAAAGGAAATGTCAGGAAAGTTTTACAACTATAGTTAGATCAGAGCTTAGGAATTTTGATAGAAGAGGTTGTAGAACTGATAAATTATTTCATAACTTCAAAAAGTTAGAAATGATTAGCATTAGGAATAGCACATCAATTTGCTTACGTAAGCACTCTGCCACTCAAGGCATTTCGGCTGCTGATGTGCGTAATGATGAAACTTTAAATAGGTTAATACTTCATGATGATGGCTATAGGCTTTTAAAAGGTATTCGCACGTCTCCTGCTCATTGGGAGGACGAGAAAAAGAAAGTGATGGCTATGATTAGGCAGGTAGGGCTTCCAACTTTTTTTATAACATTTTCCGCAGCGGAAACTAGGTGGCCGGAGCTTTTAGTCTTGCTATGTAAAAATGTAGACAAGCTAGAAGTATCCGAAGAAGAAGCGTTAAATTTGGGGTTTAATGAGAAAGCTCGTCTCATTAGAGCAGACCCAGTGACCTGTGCCAGATATTTCGATTTTCGATATAGACAGGTTTTAAAACTGATGAAAAAGGAAGGCGGTGTCTTTGGTTGTCACCAGGTCATCAAGTTTTATTGGCGAGTGGAGTTTCAGCAAAGAGGCTCTCCACATATACATGGCATGTTCTGGCTGAAAGACGCCCCAAAGCTCGACCTAAAGAATGAGTCCACATTTATGCCTGTGAAGTCCTTTATTGATCAGTTTATTACTGCTGATTCTAGTTGCCCGGACGTTGCTCCATATTTGGAGTATCAACTCCATAGTCACGGGCACTCTTGCAGGCGAGAAATTAGGTCAAAACAAATTTGTAGATTTGGTATCCCATACCCTCCCATGCCTCAAACAGAAATTCTTCTCCCTTTAGAAGAAAATGCTCCAAATTTGGCCGAGCATCGTAGGAATTTCGAAAAATTCAAAGTCTGCTCGACTTCCCATTTGATCGTGAAAGCGTAGAAAATTTTAACGATTTTAACAACTTTTTGTCCCACGATCAACTTAACCTTAGTTATGAGGGCTACATTAATGCTGTAAGATCAAGTATAAAGAAACCAAAAGTTTTTTTGAAGCGATCTTTTGCAGCAATCAAGCTTAACGCTTATAACAAGCACCTCCTTTTGTTGCAGCGAGCAAATATGGATATTCAGTTTATTTTAGACCCCTATGCTTGCTGCAGCTACGTCGTTAATTATATTAACAAGTCTCAGAGAGGTATCTCAATGTTGATGCGTGAGGCAATCAATGAGATTAAAGACAATAACAATGTAACTATTAAGCAAAAGTTACAATATTTAGGTAACAAATTTATATTTGGCACTGAGATATCCGCTCAGGAAGCCGTCTACTGCTGTTTAGGTATGCATTTGTCCGCCAGCAGTAGTGCCAGTGTGTATATTAATACACACGTTCCAGAAAAACGGGTCAGAATGCTGAAATCTAGACAGCAACTTCAAAATCTGCCCGAAGACTCTAGGGAATTTTTTTACTTAGGACTTCTAGATCATTATAATCAGCGCCCAGACGCTTTAGAAAGCTTATGCCTAGCCGATTTTGCAGCTTTTTATAGCTACAGCAAATCAGAACGAGGAGCTCGCCAAGAAAATGCAGATGACTTTGACGATGATGTGCCTAGGGCTTCTGAATCAATAGTTTACGCTCTTCGCGATAATAGTGGCTTCATCAGAAAGAGGACCACTGCGTGCATAATTAGGTATAGGAGATTTAATGTCAGTACAGAAACAAGTGACTATTTCAGAGAGCTAAAAATGCTTTACGCCCCATGGCGAGATGAGCATTTGGATTTAGTCACACATGACTGTGAATTGTTCTGTAGGGAAAATTCGGAGTTAGTAGAGAACAATCGCAGAAAATATAATTTACTAGATGATAGGGAACTAGAAGATGCTCTGAGCCACTTAACAGAGGAAGCAGAAAATGAGAATAATCAAGTAGGAGAACAGGAAGTGGTAGATGATGGCTTCACAGTTTTAGGATTGCCTGAAATAGATCCACATCTAAATGTTTTAAATGTGGATGGAAATATTGATATGAATGATGAAGATAGTAATGTCCGTTTTATCAAGCTTCCAGCCTTAGTTTCTCAGGAAAGCTTAGCTAATATAGTTAGATCTCTTAATTTAAAGCAGAAGCTATATTTTACACATGCTTTGCATAATGCCAAAATCAATACAGTCTTTTATGAATTTGTTGGAGGCGGCGCCGGAGTCGGAAAGAGTCGACTTATATCAGCAATTTTTCAGTCATTATCCGTAATGTATAACAGTATACCAGGAGCTGATCCGACATCTGTTAAAATCCTCTTATGTGCACCAACAGGAAAAGCAGCATTCGGAATTAGTGGTTCGACACTGCATTCCATGTTTTCACTTCCTGTTAATCAATCTCGCTCAGCACCTCTAAGGGCCTTAAGCCATGATTTAGTTAATAGCCTTCATTCAAGGTTAATCGATCTTAAATTAATTATTATTGATGAAATATCAATGGTTAGCTCTCTAATGTTTTCTTATTTAGATTCTCGTTTGAAGCAAATTTTCAAAAATACTTCTCCTTTTGGTGGTGTTTCTATCATCGTATTCGGTGATCTTAGACAGTTACAGCCCGTAGGAGGTAGTTGGATTTTCGATCCAAATACCACTGACCCTTACCATGAAATATTTGGTACGTATCTCTGGGACCTTTTTTGTATTTTGAGCTCACAGAGATAATGCGTCAACGTGACGATCAGCTTTTCGCTTCTGCCTTAAATAATATGGCATCGGGTTGTATGACAGCCGATGATATTGTCCTTTTCCAATCTAGAATATGCGAACCATCGGCAGTGCCCGATGATGCAATTCATCTGTTTAGTAATAATAATGAGGTTGATTTATTTAATGTAACGAAACTTAACTCAATTGCTACTGAGCAATTTTTCTCTACTGCTGAAGATTTTATTAAGGCGGGCCATTTGGAACCAGCTAGGAAACAAAGAATATTAGAAGAAGTGAAGGGTTTTAAAACTTCCGCTACACAGGGACTCTCCTAAAAAATACTGCCAAGTACATGATGACGGTCAATGTAGACACAGGGGATGGATTAGTAAACGGGCAATCAGGTGTGTTGATGCAAATAGATTTCAATACATCCAACACTCCCAACATTTTAAGGATGAAATTTACAGAGGAAACTGTAGGAGAATCTGCGCGTTCTAAGTGTACACATCGTACAGATCCTTCATGGACTCCTATTCAGAAAATTGTTCGCAGTTTTCAATATTCAAATAACGCACAAATTAACATTGACCGTAGGCAGTTTCCAATTGTGCCTGCTGAAGGCATCACAATTCATAAGAGTCAGGGAGCTACGTATGGCAAAGTGGTAGTCCATGCTAATTCCAGAATGCAGCGTGCTGCATTATACGTAGCTTGCAGTAGAGCAACTACTGCTTTAGGATTATTCATTATTGGGAATTTTGTTCCTCTTAAGTCTCCCCAAAATAATGATAAAGTGAAAGCCCAATTGAAGAAATTGCGGACTGAAAAACTACTGTGTACTCATTACGATTATTTAATTAACAGTTCTGCCCTTAACATTTTCTTCCATAATACTCAGAGCTTGAATTCCCATCTTGAAGATATTCGATCGGACAAGCTGATGCTTCAGTCATCAATATTATGTTTCGTGGAAACTTCCATAAGCAATGAAACTGTAGAAATACCTGGGTTCACTATTGTGGTTCAACTTGAATCAATTAGGCCTTTAACAGGCATCATAATTTATGTAAAGAACGAGCTAGTAGATAGAGTTTCCCATACCTTTAGCAGTAGAAAAACTTTTGGCTTAGTAGTTTTTGAGTTCGGCATATTTAGGTTTGATGCCATAAGTTTTCTTATATTATATAAAAGTCCAGACTTTCCTCTGTCCACATTTAAAATAGAATTTGAGGAGATAATTCATCAATTTTCTCGTTTAGGTGATTTAGGGGATAGCTTGCTAGTTTTAGGAGATTTTAATTTGTGCCTCAAAACCTTTAACAGGTGTAAGAGTATTTATAATTTTTTGATTAGCAAAGGATTAAGGAGTTTGTTAGATTTGAAAACGTCCACTACCAATATGGATACACATATTGATTGGGCGTTTTCAAATATACTAGATAATGAAAACATTAGTGCTAGGACTTTTGAGGTTTTGCATAGCCATCACAATGTGATATCTGTTAGTATTCAGGCATGAGTTTGTAATGTTTGGAATAGGTTAGAAATTAAGAAATCTAAATGACAGGATATATGTAAATATGTATGTAGGCATATTTTAATAATTTAAATTTAATTATCTAATAGTTAAGTATAACCATTGAATGGAAAATTGGTTTGATAATTATTATTATTTTTTTATTTTTATACCCTTGGACCTTGTTATCGATATTAACCAATTTAAAATTTATAAAGAAATACCGATATCTACTGCTCACACCGCTTTAGGGAATTGCGGCGATAAATTATTGGCAAAATATCGAAATTGAAGCAAGGTGGCAGCCCTTTATTATTAATTTATAGCTGCAATCAGTATTATAAACAACGTCAGTCGCGGCAACTATTATTAATTTATAGCTTGCAATTAGTATTATACAATTAAATACTTTTTATGGCAACATACGTCCAAATAATCAGAAAATAATAAAACTGTAGAAGCTAAAGCTTGAGTTAAAAAATATTTTAATGAAGCTTCAGTTGATTTAAAATTATTATGGTTTTCTCTTATTAGAGGAGTAAAGACAACAAATTAGTTTTTAATCCTATTCAAGCTCCTAATCAAAAATTAGATATTACTGTAATTAAAGAACCAATTATTATTATTATTAAGAATGAAATTTTTTAAAAATTATTAAAAATTAAAAAGAAAAGGATTAAAAACTTTATAAATGGGGTATGAGCCCAGTAGCTTAATTAGCTTATCTTTTTATGTTTTGGTGTATGATGCATAAAAGTTTTTGATACTTTTAGAAATAGTTTAATTCTATTAAATATAATAAAATTTAATGAATGTGGGTTACCACATGATTTACCCTATCAAGATAATCCTTTTTATCAGGCAATTCAATAATTATTATTTTACCCTTATTTTTTTTATTGTTTTTTTAAAAAATTATACATTTATTAATTTTAATAATTTTTTAAAATTAATAATAAAATATAGTAATTTTTAAAAACATTATATTATTTTTATTAATAATTAAATTTTTCGACTAGCTAATGGGTATTTATGCAGACCGTCTGAAAGGAGTTGAAGGATTGCCAAGAAAGGTGAAAAGTTAACTCCAAAAGTGACTGTTTGTAGCTAGTAGTCCCAGCGACTGCCGTCATTAGTGCCCTCGACGTAGAACTTCATTAAGGCTGTGTTGAAAGGCAATCAGGTCTGGCTTATACGTCCCGGTCTCTCCGAGCAGACTTGCTTCACTAATGAAGGCATAGCCCCGATTCACATGCCTGATTTTTCACACCGTTGTATATGAAAAGATTTTCCGCTAAACAAACGTGCTGACATAACGCCTCTGAACTTCAGTGTATCCCATAGATACATACACAAGAATTTAGGCAATATATGATCTCAGCAAGCGATAGAGAATCGAACGTTTTGCTAACATCGAGCGTTTGTGGTAGTCCCGTAGCACTAAGTCAACTATGGTCGTGTTATGTGCTTAAGTGGCATTTAGTTGCCTAACCACAATGGATGGCACAGTGACCGGTCAAAAGTTTTGTGCCCGATATGCCTTGTCTTCAGGATGAAAACAGTTCTGTCCACTCGGAAGAGCTTAGATGGGTTGCCACTCCAGAGGATCAGGTTCATCATGCGTAGCAAATTCTTATTAGGAATACTCCTGGCATTTTTAGCAGAGATTCCATCAGGCCCTGGCGATGTCGTCAGTGACACATTCCATGCAGGTAAGAGTCTTAGTGTTATCGGATACCATACGAGGTGTGTTCTAATTAGCTCTAATAGTTGAAAGTGAAAATTAAATAAAAGAGATTGAAAAAAAAAAGAAATAGAAAATATAAATTGTGCACAATCAATTCAATTCTTGCGTTTTCGCTCTCGGCCCTCCTCAACGCTCAACTAAACCCTGTCTTCCCGCCAACATTGCGATAGCAAGAAAATATAAGAAAGAATTATTAAACTGTTTGCATCGCCAAGGCGAAATTGGGCGAGTTGCTCACTAGTTGCCACTAGGAGCACCCTTTTTCTAACCTAAAAAGAAAAATGAAAAGAAAACCGACACCTTAGAGCACGCGGCAAGACCTCTTAGGCCTTAACAGGCCATAACCTCAACCAATCAACGATTATTAAAACAGGAAAACACATCATCTCTTAAATCGTCTCAATCTAAATCGATCTAAACATCAACATGCAGGATTAATCAACAATCAAATCAAATCGAATGCCAAATATTTAAATCTACGCCCAAAAGCAGGCAAGATGTTCCTGCACCAGCAGAAGGGAATTCAATTCGACGTTTAAAAATAATGCGAACTTAAGAGCAGAGTTTTCATAATTAGGTTATTTTGCCCTTCTGGCTTTCATAAATGTATTTGGTTTTAAATGAATAAATAATAGAGAAAAATGAAACATTAGGAGAATAGGAAAGTTTTGGCTCAGCTCATGTTCGCTAATAAATACAAAGAAAAATCATCTAAATAATATAATGTCACGCGGAGCCAACAAAATCGCTCCATATTTCCAGGAACCATGACCGGGAGAGCGATCTTTCGACGTTGGAATTAAAGCCTGTGAGTTCGTTCCTTTATATATATTTTCTTTTTATATATTATTTGAAAATTTATTATTTTTTTGATATTTTTTTTGTAATTGCAAATATTATCGTGCGACATGAGCCTCCAAGCGTTATTGAATCTAAAAGATCTAAGTAAAGAAAGATAAATTTAAATGAAAGTATAAAAATAGAAAGAAAAGTAAAGAAAAATTTTAAAGCTTAAAGTGCAAGGAATTATATAAATAATTAACAAACCTTAAGTATTGCTCAACTAAAACTTAAATGCTGCTATATTAGTACATATACATTTGCTTAATTCAGAAGAATTACATCTAGTACAGATTCTCGCTCAAGTCAAACATTTGAACAAACAATTGACTAGCCGACTTACTACATTCCCTACTCTTATATAAATATTCATTTTATACTTTATTTTGGTTCTTAATTATACATAATTTACGCCATTTTTTTTTTATTACTCTTATACATACAATATCCTTATAATTTGTTGAAAATAATCATTGTCGCGATTACGTGAAGAAGAATTATTCCTCTTAATCAATTGGGCTTTATAGTCAACAATGACATCAAACTGCAATTTTGAAGGAGTAATAACATTACTAAGGCTCAAAGGGAATCCTATATTTACAGCTTTGAAGGCTATTAGTTTATTTAACTTAAAGCCTTAAAAAATAAAATAAAATATAGAAATAACGAGAGCAACAGTCGAGCAGCACGCGACAGTGGGATACCCTTGGACGTATGTTGCCATAAAAAGTATCTAATGGTATGATACTAATCGCAAGCTACAAATTAATCATAACACTGCAGTGCACTGCCACCTTGCATCAATTTCGGTACGTTGTTAATAATTTATCGCCGCAATTTTCCTAGCGCGCGAAAGACTGCAAAAAGCGGTGTGAGCAGTATATATCGGTATTTCTTTATAAATTTTGAATTGGCCAATATCGATAATTTGCAATATATCGAGTAATCAAAATTAATATTTATTTAATTGCATTTTATAGTTTTGTATTCTGACCCTAAAATATGAATTATTAAATAATAATCATATGTGCACGTAAGCATATTATGAATATGTACAAATGCATGTAAATACTTGCATACATTCATATTTATTTACCACGCCATCTATTGGTTGAGTGTAAGCATATATTTATGCACATGTATTTTCGGTAATTGTCATGTGCATGGGAAAGAAGAGTCGAGAAATAGCTCGCGCTTCGCGCTCGCATCGTTTGTTCTTTTCTTTCCTGCACAAGTAGCTTAGTTCTGATGTCATCGAAAATTTCTTTGCTGGTCGAAGGGTCGAAATGGTTTATCTAATAACTTCAGTGTTTATTGTCCGATCAGATTGCAATTTGAAGGATAAGTTCATAAAGTTTTTATCTATATTTATGCTAAAGCAGAACGTTAAGAAATGAGTATTTCGAATGTAAATCGCAATGTAAATGAAAATTGGCGGTTTGCGGGGGCGGTAAGCGTGTTATTCCAAATGGAAAATAAACTTGATCTGCGTATGGTATACAGGAGTCTTCATGCTAAATTCGGTGTCCCTAGCTTTTGTAATAGCTGAGATTGGCGGGTTCATCCAGACAGACAGACAGACGGACAGAGGGACAGACGGACAGACAGACGGACATGGCTCAATCGACTCGGCTATTGATCCTGAGCAAGAATATATATACTTTATGGGGTCTCCGACGCCTCCTTCTGCCCGTTACATACATTTGCACAAGTTAGTATACCCTTTTTTGACCATTTTCAATGGTCCAAGGGTATAGAAAATAGGCCAAAAATAGAAAAAAATTTTAAAATTAAGTATAATTTTATATTAAATTTTTATAATAAGAATTGAAAATAAAATTACTTTCATAATAATTTAATATAAATGCAGAATAACTGTTTCGTAGGTAAAAAAATAAAGTAATTAATGTAGATATTATTAAAATAAATAATTGAAAATATTGTCCATTAAAAGTTATAGGTTCAATTATTTCACAATTCATTTTGTCAAAAATCCTAAAAATGGAGGAAGACCCCCTAAAGATAAAAAATTTATTAATAAAGTAAATTTTAAAATTTTTCTATTAGCAAATCAAGAAAATAATTGATTTAAATGAAATAATTTAAATAAATTAAATATATAAACTAAAATAAAAGATAAAAAAGAATAAAAAAAAAAAATAAAAGTCAAACTGATTCATTAATTATTAATTCTCTTAATATTCAACCTAAATGATTAATTGAAGAAAAAGCTATTAATTTCCGTAAAGAAGTCTGATTTAACCCTCCAAGGGCACCAATAAATACAGATAAAACCACTCTGATTAAAAGTAAATTTTTTAAATCTAAAGGAGCAATTTTTTGCCAAGTTATTAATAAAAGCGAATTAATTCAAGTTAAACCTTCTATTAAATTAGGAAATCAAAAATAAAATGGAGCAGCCCCTCTATTTAATAAGAGTGCGGATAAAAAAAATATTTTAATGAAGCTTCAGTTGATTTAAAATTATTATGGTTTTCTCTTATTAGAGGAGTAAAGACAACAAATTAGTTTCTAATCCTATTCAAGCTCCTAATCAAAAATTAGATGTTACTGTAATTAAAGAACCAATTATTATTATTATTAAGAATAAAATTTTTGAAGAATTATTAAAAATTAAAAATAAAAGGATTAAAACCTTTGACAATTCTCTAATCCTTTTTAGAGAAATCGAACGAAACAAATGGTACTAAAATGAATAAACGGACGCGGAGTTCGGCTTCAATAATTTTTAATTAGTAAGTAGTTGGCTTCAGTGCACAAACGAAACTAAAACTATTTTAACAAGCGAGAGTAGGTAGGTCTGGACCACTTGCGCCAGAAGTGCAGTCTGAGCACCGACAACTGCTGCCACCGCTTCAAGTACGCGGGTCCTGGCTTGTTGCTCGACTCTTCTGGTCCTAATCCGTGCGGCAGCGCAAGCAATGGCTGCCCGATGAGTAGATGCCCTTGTGTGAGTATCTCGCCATCGTTGGGATCGGTGATGTCTGCGAGCAGTGGTCTGGAGTTGAGCAACGCTTCGACGTCCACCAGATTCGTGCTCAACTCGTCCGGCGTTAGGTTCGCATTGCCCGCTCCTCGCACCAGCCTGTGCTTGGCAGCCTTCACCGCTGCTTCCCACAGTCCTCCGAAGTGCGGTGCTCGAGGGGGAATAAACTTCCAGTGCACCCCTCGCTCCGCTGCGTAACCGGTCAGTCGCTCCTTGCTCTCCAGGAATGCCGTCTGCAGCTCCTTCAGCACGTTGCTCGCTTCCACGAAGTTCGTCGCATTGTCGCTGAACATCGTCTCGGGTAGTCCGCGCCTCCCAATGAACCTTTTAAATACATTCAAAAAAGAATCAGTGGATAGGTCCATGACAAGTTCCAAGTGAACTGCTTTTGAGGCGAAACAAATAAAAACGGCAACATACGTTTTTACAGGGGGTCCCCCCTGATCCTATAGCTGACGTAAAATGGCCCACAAAAGTCTACACCAGATACTCTAAAAGGGCGGCCTTCTCGGAGACGGTCGGCTGGCAAATTTCCCATTATTTGCCCCAGTAATTTTGGCTTTTTTTTTTTTTTTTTTTTTTTTTTTTTATACATAATCGGAGGAAACTATTAAAAAATCTTCGTAAGATACCACCTAGATGGCATGCACGATTCATACCCCTACTGGTAATACAGATAGGGTTACGCCTACGTACTAAAAAGAAAAACCTCCGTACGCTCGACAGTCCCTAAAGTGCTCACCGGAACTGCCAGTTAAGGTAATACTTCGGTGAGCAGGATGTGATGCCAGGTCGCACTCCCACTTAGAATGCGAAGCATAAAGCGCGCCCCTTGACGAGTATTAGTTATTCTTAACTCATTAACTCTTTGAACTCTTTAGTCGCCTTTTACGACAAGCCGAGCTCGCTGAGGTGGAATTCTAACCCCGCCACCACACAGGATTTAAGCTCCTAACTTATTAACTACCCATTTACCTAGCTGATCTGTTCAGCTCCTCGTCGGCTCGAACCCTCTTCATCATTTTAATGATGATGCCATGCCCCAGCTCCCATGCGGCTTTGTCCGCCAACATGGCAAAGAGCAGGGCCCTAGGGCTGAGCGGCACTCCAGACAGAGATTCTAGCTGTTCTCTCTCCAGTGAGAAACGGGAACAATGCATAAGGACATGTTCCGCTGTTTCAGCAGCGTCGGTGCAGTGAAGGCACTGGGCTGAGTCTACATGGCGAAACCGAAATAGGTAGGCCCGGAAACAGCCGTGGTCGGTGAGGAACTGGGTCAGGTGGTAGTCCACTACTTTGTGTTGGCACTCTGCCCATTCCGCTAGTACTGGGATGAGCTGGTAGGTCCATCGCCCCAGGTGCGACGCTTGCCATCTAGCTTGCCACTCTCTCATCAACCACTCTTGGGACTCAACCCGAGGAACGCCATCTCGGATTAAGCCCAGTGCCTTGATCTCCAGGTCTATAGGCGGCGTGCCTGCCAGAGCAAGTGATGCGTCTTCGGATATGGTCCTAAATCCTCTAATGAGCCTTAGGGCCATAGTCCGCATCACCGATCGAGCGCCTTTAAGGTATGATCCTTTATAGGTGACTTTGCTCCAAATAGGAGCAGCATAAAGAAAAGTGGCTTTTGCCACCGCCACTAGCAGCTTGCGAGCCGGCATCCTGGGACCACCTACGTTGGGCATGAGTCTAGCCAGGGAAGCAGATGTTATCCCAGCCTTCCTACTCGCATATATCACGTGATCCTTAAAGGAGAGCCTGTGGTCTATAAGGACACCCAGGTACTTTAGTGATCTCGCTGAGGTCACCTGGAAACCATTAACGGTGACCTGCAGGGTCTCCACGGATTTCCTGCTGCTCAACAGGACAGCCTCAGTTTTATGAGCCGCAATTTGCAGGCCGACATTTCCCAACCAGCCGATAGTTGAGCTTATCGTCGCGTTGCATTTTGCCTGTAGCTCTGACAGTGTCTTGGCGACCGCTGTTATTGCCACATCATCTGCAAAGCAGTGCAATTCTGCTCCTAATGGTTTGCTGATGCCCAAGATCCCATTGTACATGATGTTCCACAGGATCGGACCAAGTACCGATCCTTGGGGAACACCTGACGTAACTCGGTAGCTTCTCGGGCCGGCTTCCGTGTCGAACCAAAGGACACGGTCCCTGAAGTAACTACCTACGGCGATCCTCAGATACTCTGGGATGCCCATGATGTGCATAGCCCCTAAGATCGTGGGCCATCTTGCGGTGTTAAAGGCGTTTTTGACGTCCAGCGTGACTATAGCGCAGTACTCCTTCCTACCGCCAAGCCATCTGTCACCGTCGAGAGCGTTTTTTAGCGATGTCCACAACAGCCGAGAGGGCATCAAGGGTACTTTTCCCCTTCCGAAAGCCGTACTGCTGACTACTCAGGCCGTTGGGGCTCTCTGTTATTACTTCTATGCGAGCGTACAGGATACGCTCGAATAGCTTACCTACTATATCCAACAGACATAGTGGGCGGAAGTTGCTTGCACCATGTGCTTGCCTCTTACCTTTCGGCAATAACACCAGTTTTTGGCTTTTCCAACGCTTGGGAAAGACCCCGTCAATGAGACACTGCTGGAAAGTGTCCCTGAAGATTTCGGGTCTGGCCAGCGCCACAGCCTTAATCACTGCTCCCGGAATCCCATCCAGGCCAGAAGCTTTGTTAGCCTTTATGCGCCTAGCTGCCTCGACTACTTCCCTTACTGAAACGCAAGGGAAGGGAGACGCAGGGGCATTTTCTGGTGGCTGCCATAGCGTGGTCTGCACTGGGAACAGCTCCGCCACGATATTGGCCATCTCAGTTGGCTCCGATGGAACACCCTCCCTTTTCCTTAACTTATTGCTAACGAGTTTGTAGGCGAGTCCCCAGGGATCATCGTCTACACTATCTAGCAGGTCCTTGAAAGAGCGCGCTTTGGCAGCCGATATTCCTTTTTTGAACTCTGCTCGCTTAGCCTTGTAGACCAGAAGATGTTCTGCGTGGCTAGGGCCTCCTCTGGTTCGTTGCGCAAGTCTCCTAGACCTGTGGCATTCCTGCCGAAGCTGGTGTAAGGAGTCGTTCCACCAGTGGACAGGACTCTTGCGCTTTACCTTGCTTTTCCTAGGCATCGTAGCATCGCAAGTTGATACCAGTAGCTTCATAAGATCAGCCGCCATTGTTTCCGCACGACTGCTTGAGATTGATAGAGACTCGATTTGATATGCCAGCATATCATTATCAATCTTTCTAGCATCCCAGGCTTGACCGAGTGTCTTCCTACTCTGCAAACTGCGCACCGTTCCCATTGGACGCACGCAAAAGGTAATCAGAGCATGGTCGCTCAGCGTTACCTCATCGGAGACCATCCAGTCTGCGTTGGCCACTAAGCCTCTGCTAACGAAGGTGACATCAATGTACGATGTACCCCTGTCGTTGTTGAATGTCGGCTTGCGGCCATCATTCAGCAGTACCAGGTCTAGCAGGAACATGGCGTCGGTCACAGTTCGCCCTCTGGAGTTGGAGACACGGCTGCCCCATTCGGTCGCCCAGGCATTGAAGTCTCCTGCAATGATCGTCGGCCTGCGCCCTCTCGCGTGGCTTACGAGAATATCGATCATCTCTTCAAATTGGTCAGGGCTGTCGCTAGGTGGCGCATAGCAGCTGTAGATATGCACGCCTTTAATCAGCGCGTATCCAATGCCACGCATTGCATCGGCCGGCCGATCCTGGATATGAACTGGGCTGCAAAGCTTGATAGCCGCCTTACCCGACTCATCAAGGATCATGTCCGAGTTAGTGCTGCCATAGATATATGGTTCGCTAAGGAGCATGATGTCAACATTGCGCTCCACCGCTGTCTGAGCAAGAAGACTCTGAGCAGCAGCGCAGTGATTGACATTGAGCTGAATAATGTTTATTTGGTTAAACATTATAGTGGCTCTTAGCTCCTTTTAGGCTCGCCTTAAAGGTCGGGCACGCGAAACCGCCCGTCGTGTGGTTCCTGTGGTTCCTGATGCCATGCCCCAGCTCCCATGCGGCTTTGTCCGCCAACATGGCAAAGAGCAGGGCCCTAGGGCTGAGCGGCACTCCAGACAGAGATTCTAGCTGTTCTCTCTCCAGTGAGAAACGGGAACAATGCATAAGGACATGTTCCGCTGTTTCAGCAGCGTCGGTGCAGTGAAGGCACTGGGCTGAGTCTACATGGCGAAACCGAAATAGGTAGGCCCGGAAACAGCCGTGGTCGGTGAGGAACTGGGTCAGGTGGTAGTCCACTACTTTGTGTTGGCACTCTGCCCATTCCGCTAGTACTGGGATGAGCTGGTAGGTCCATCGCCCCAGGTGCGACGCTTGCCATCTAGCTTGCCACTCTCTCATCAACCACTCTTGGGACTCAACCCGAGGAACGCCATCTCGGATTAAGCCCAGTGCCTTGATCTCCAGGTCTATAGGCGGCGTGCCTGCCAGAGCAAGTGATGCGTCTTCGGATATGGTCCTAAATCCTCTAATGAGCCTTAGGGCCATAGTCCGCATCACCGATCGAGCGCCTTTAAGGTATGATCCTTTATAGGTGACTTTGCTCCAAATAGGAGCAGCATAAAGAAAAGTGGCTTTTGCCACCGCCACTAGCAGCTTGCGAGCCGGCATCCTGGGACCACCTACGTTGGGCATGAGTCTAGCCAGGGAAGCAGATGTTATCCCAGCCTTCCTACTCGCATATATCACGTGATCCTTAAAGGAGAGCCTGTGGTCTATAAGGACACCCAGGTACTTTAGTGATCTCGCTGAGGTCACCTGGAAACCATTAACGGTGACCTGCAGGGTCTCCACGGATTTCCTGCTGCTCAACAGGACAGCCTCAGTTTTATGAGCCGCAATTTGCAGGCCGACATTTCCCAACCAGCCGATAGTTGAGCTTATCGTCGCGTTGCATTTTGCCTGTAGCTCTGACAGTGTCTTGGCGACCGCTGTTATTGCCACATCATCTGCAAAGCAGTGCAATTCTGCTCCTAATGGTTTGCTGATGCCCAAGATCCCATTGTACATGATGTTCCACAGGATCGGACCAAGTACCGATCCTTGGGGAACACCTGACGTAACTCGGTAGCTTCTCGGGCCGGCTTCCGTGTCGAACCAAAGGACACGGTCCCTGAAGTAACTACCTACGGCGATCCTCAGATACTCTGGGATGCCCATGATGTGCATAGCCCCTAAGATCGTGGGCCATCTTGCGGTGTTAAAGGCGTTTTTCACGTCCAGCGTGACTATAGCGCAGTACTCCTTCCTACCGCCAAGCCATCTGTCACCGTCGAGAGCGTTTTTAGCGATGTCCACAACAGCCGAGAGGGCATCAAGGGTACTTTTCCCCTTCCGAAAGCCGTACTGCTGACTACTCAGGCCGTTGGGGCTCTCTGTTATTACTTCTATGCGAGCGTACAGGATACGCTCGAATAGCTTACCTACTATATCCAACAGACATAGTGGGCGGAAGTTGCTTGCACCATGTGCTTGCCTCTTACCTTTCGGCAATAACACCAGTTTTTGGCTTTTCCAACGCTTGGGAAAGACCCCGTCAATGAGACACTGCTGGAAAGTGTCCCTGAAGATTTCGGGTCTGGCCAGCGCCACAGCCTTAATCACTGCTCCCGGAATCCCATCCAGGCCAGAAGCTTTGTTAGCCTTTATGCGCCTAGCTGCCTCGACTACTTCCCTTACTGAAACGCAAGGGAAGGGAGACGCAGGGGCATTTTCTGGTGGCTGCCATAGCGTGGTCTGCACTGGGAACAGCTCCGCCACGATATTGGCCATCTCAGTTGGCTCCGATGGAACACCCTCCCTTTTCCTTAACTTATTGCTAACGAGTTTGTAGGCGAGTCCCCAGGGATCATCGTCTACACTATCTAGCAGGTCCTTGAAAGAGCGCGCTTTGGCAGCCGATATTCCTTTTTTGAACTCTGCTCGCTTAGCCTTGTAGACCAGAAGATGTTCTGCGTGGCTAGGGCCTCCTCTGGTTCGTTGCGCAAGTCTCCTAGACCTGTGGCATTCCTGCCGAAGCTGGTGTAAGGAGTCGTTCCACCAGTGGACAGGACTCTTGCGCTTTACCTTGCTTTTCCTAGGCATCGTAGCATCGCAAGTTGATACCAGTAGCTTCATAAGATCAGCCGCCATTGTTTCCGCACGACTGCTTGAGATTGATAGAGACTCGATTTGATATGCCAGCATATCATTATCAATCTTTCTAGCATCCCAGGCTTGACCGAGTGTCTTCCTACTCAGCAAACTGCGCACCGTTCCCATTGGACGCACGCAAAAGGTAATCAGAGCATGGTCGCTCTGCGTTACCTCATCGGAGACCATCCAGTCTGCGTTGGCCACTAAGCCTCTGCTAACGAAGGTGACATCAATGTACGATGTACCCCTGTCGTTGTTGAATGTCGGCTTGCGGCCATCATTCAGCAGTACCAGGTCTAGCAGGAACATGGCGTCGGTCACAGTTCGCCCTCTGGAGTTGGAGACACGGCTGCCCCATTCGGTCGCCCAGGCATTGAAGTCTCCTGCAATGATCGTCGGCCTGCGCCCTCTCGCGTGGCTTACGAGAATATCGATCATCTCTTCAAATTGGTCAGGGCTGTCGCTAGGTGGCGCATAGCAGCTGTAGATATGCACGCCTTTAATCAGCGCGTATCCAATGCCACGCATTGCATCGGCCGGCCGATCCTGGATATGAACTGGGCTGCAAAGCTTGATAGCCGCCTTACCCGACT